>SJYV01018295.1:799971-873411 GCA_006410875.1 Neotragus pygmaeus
TATATATGTATATATATATATATATATATACATATATATATATAAAATAGAATGCTTTCAAATCAAAAAGAAAAAATAGAAAACTAAGAATACTACCAGAGATGTACCCCAAAATGTGATTAATTTGTAAAAATAAGAAATATAATTAGATATTTATAAAATATTTAGCCTCATTATTTATCAGTCATACACATTCAATTAATTAGTTATTCATTAATCAAATTTAGAAAGAAATTTTTAATGAAGAGATTCCACGACCATAAAGCTGTGGAAAATGGGCACTTCCAAGCATTGCTGATTAATCATTACATATTGCATCATTAGGTTGGCATATTGTGATGTGATAATAAGGTCAAAATTTTATATAACCTTTGGCCTCATCATTCTACTTCCAGAAATTTAACCTTAGGCAATGAACAATGATGTGAAGAGGCATCTGTAATCAGCATTGTGTGCAATGGACAGGTAGATAGAGTGAAGGCTGGGGTGAAGATGAATGTAAGAGATCTAGGGGGTCAAAACTCTTCCCCTCTCAAAAAGAGGAAAACATGTGAAATAAATAAGCTAGGTGCATCAGTGTGATGGAGAAGTCTGAAGCCATAAAATTAATGACATAGGAGAATATTCAAGGACATGGAGAAAAGTTTACAATATGTTGTGAATTTGAAAAATCATATTAATATGGTCTAATTTTAATCTTTAAAAGATAGGAAAAAACTAGAAAGGCATAAGCAAATGATAATTGTGATTATGAATACTGGGAGTGATATAAAACATTTCTCTGTTATCACATTTTTATAAAATATTGTTCTAGGCAGAAAAACACAGCTATTATCATTACAAATAAATTCATATAGCTTTTTTCCTCTTCCCTTATTCATAATCACAGTAAAAGCAATATTAAAAATATGTTTCAGATTTTTTTTGTATGCCCAGACTTCTACAGTTGGGTACTCCAAGTTGCCATTTCATTATGATAAAACAAATCCTTATAGGATTTAGTTGTGTGGAGCAGCTTTTTAAAAGCTATGTGGTAGTGATAGGTCCTCATTGAAAGAATAGCTAAATTCTTGAAAAGATGGACTGGTTTTTCAAATACAAAGTTAAGCAGAGATTCTGAAAAGTGTAAAAATTATCCCTGAAGATCAGTTACATATTAATTCTTTCTTTTTAATAGTATATTCCATGTAGGAATGAGTAAAGAGCATCAGACATCCATTTGATTTCAGGTACTTAGGAAATATAATAGTAATGTCTTTATATTTACTTCATTACTTATCAGGTAATCACTTAAATGTAACCACTGACTTACACATAATCAGAAAATATTTTCAGATAAAAATCTGTTTGGGAACACAGGGGCAAAGCCCCACATATTTCAGCCTCTCCTATTTTATAACTATATCTTAAATATATCTAAAGAAATTAAACCTTAGAAATTATCACAGGTTTATACTTCAAATAGATTAAACCTTTTCTCAGGCAACATGTCTGCTATATCCAGGGATAAGTTAGTTGTACATATGTTATTACCATGAAAACCTTAACAAAAAAATAATTTTCCTCCCTGGCAATACGAGACAAAAATAAAAGAGGCTTTCAGAAACCTTAAAAGCATCTGGCAAGTGTGTGCGAGGTGGCAGACAAAAGAGGTAGGAGGAGTGGATGAAGAATAGAAATGGAATGTATTTCTTCAAAACTACCTGTCAAACCTCAAAAAAGAAAAGGAGAAGCAAGCAGAATTTTTTTTCTGTTTTACAAAGTTAGTGTTCCTAGTAGATAAACAAAATAATGATAGTATCATGATTCCTGATGTCAGCACCCTTCACACAACGTAAATCGTTTCTCTTGTGAGAAAAGGAGTTAATGAATACACAGACACAGGCTCAATGATGCCAACTTGCTAAAAGAATGTGTCTTGATGACTATCAAATTTTAAACATAATATCAAAGCTGCTGAACCATGATTATGCAGAGAACCCAAATAAGTATTAGCTCATCAGGAGCAAAATTCTTAAACTCAGTGTTTTAAATGAGCTTTTATTTTTAAAGTTTTAAGTTAAATTCACCATATAATTTTTAAATGCAAACATTTTCTGAACATATGATATAAATAATAATGAATTTAAAAATCTTTTCTTTTGGAGTGAAGTGATTTTTCTACTAAATCTGCTGCCTTGACTGACTTATAAAGAAATTTAAAAATTCTAAACAAGTTGTAAGATTTCAATTTTTTGTCAATAAATACTAGGATTCTTAAGATTCTATTGAGCATAGCAGACTTTCTCTAGTGCCATAGTCTGTACACTAACCTGTAAGCCAATTTTAATCATGTATAAATAGAACCAAATAATGTTCTCATTTTTCATTTGACTCCATAGAGTAACTATAATGAAGACCTGACATTTGTTCATGTTTAACATGCATCATTTTGTAGAATCCCTTGTGTGTGTTTGTATGACAGAGAGAAAGATAATCATTCACTGGGTGATTTTAAAATCAAATATGCACTTACCTGGCAGTAAGGCAGAGAGATGACTAGAACATTTAAGACGTAGAGAGAGTCAGGTGCTCAAAAATAACTCCTGAAGAACTCTTCCCTAATTTATTCAATCATCAAGAACTTTCTGAGTTTTATGTTCCTTCAGCACTCAAACACCAGTTTCTATTACATTTGTTAATTCTGTAAATATGTGTTAAGTTCTTGTGATGTATACAGGAAATAGTACAGTGTAGAGGTTAGAACCCAGACCTGGACTTCAAACGGACTGATGTGTGACTCAGCCCAGCCCCTTGGAGTCTTGTGACTTTGGTTAAGATGCTTAACCTCCCTAACATTTGTGTAATTAATCTGTAAAGTGAATAAGTGTATCCCTATATTCAGTTCATTTTAAATATTATTTGAAATATTAAATGAAATAATAAATATAAAACTTTTAGCTCATGAGTTAAGAGCTTAGTCAGTACTGGTAAATGTCACTGCTGTCTTATTATTAGCGGTACCCTACTACTACCTTCGGAGAAGGCAATGGCACACCACTCCAGTACTTTTGCCTGGAAAATCCCATGGGCAGAGGAGCCTGGTGGGCTGCAGTCCATGGGGTCGCTGAGGGTCGGACATGACTGAGTGGCTTCACTTTCATGCATTGGAGAAGGAAATGGCAACCCACTCCAGTGTTCTTGCCTGGAGAATCCCAGGGACAGGGGAGCCTGGTGGGCTGCGGTCTATGGGGTCGTACAGAGTCGGACACGACTGAAGCGACTTACCAGCAGCTACTACCTTAGTTTCGTTGTTGTTTAGTCGCTGTGTCCTACTCTTTTGCAACTCCATGGTTCCCGGGCAAGAATCCTGGAGTGGATTGCCCTTTCCTTCTTCAGGTGATCTTCCTGACCCAGGTATCTAACCTGTGTCTCCTGCATTGACAGGTGGATTCTTTACCACTGAATCACATGAGAGGCCCTGTACTTAATATACTAAAGAGAAAACCAAAGATATAGAGAAACTGGAGCAGATCCCACCTGATCTCTTAGGCTTAAAGGAGAACCTACCAAAAAGATAAAATGTTAAATAACCAAATAAGTACCCCATATGAGTCTGTAAGATGTGAGAACTTGAGGCTCACTAGTGGTAGCACAGTGTAACAGTTAAGATTATAAATTCTGCCAGAGTCAACTGCTTCTGTTCAAATCCCTGTTCCACTACTGGCCAACTATGTCACCAAAGGCTACTTGTTTAACAACTCTGTGCATCTGTTTCTTCAAATGTAAGGTAAAATAATAAGAGTACATCCTTCATAGGGTCACTAGGAGAATTAAGTGAGGTAAAGCATTTGTAAGAGTGCCTGGCCTAAAGTGGTTACTAAATGTTAGTGACCATTACATACTTCTTTGTATCCAGCCCAAGACTTAGCAGAGTGATGTGCAACAAATATTTGTTGATTTGCTAGAAGTGATTGTATGAATACCAGACTACAGCCCATTAGCTTTTAATAGAGTGTCATTAATCTGTAATTGAAGGGAAAGTATCACAGTTTATTTCTGTGGGCGACAGAAATAAAATGGATGCTCCTGTGGCTATCCAATTTCTTCCTCTTTCTCAGTAAGAAAGGGTAAGTAAACTGCAAGTTTAAGGAGAAGAAGAGCATACTGATTGCAGCTATAAAGCAGTGCATAAGGTGACATGATAAATGAAATGTAGCCATTGATGTTGGGTATCCCTGACCCTGGACTTCTTGATTTGACTAAGTCTGGTGGTAGTCCCCAAGAGTTCTGGAACTCCAAGTTTATTTACTCAGTATTCTTCAAACTATATCCATTGTCCTGTGGCATGTTCATCACTATTTCATGGGGAAAGTAAAAGGATGAGTCTTTTCCGTGGTCAAATAGCTTAGTGAAATATTGACAAACACAGTTAACTAGGTTTCTCAGAGGTTTTTTTACGTACAAATCTCTAGGAGAGGATGAGATGCAAATATTGCACTTCCCCCAATGTACTCAACTGTGGAATTCTTATCTTCTAGAAAACATATCTATTGCAAAGAAGGGGGTTCGGGAAATTCTGCTTTAATTGGAAGGAAAAATCTTATGGGCTATATAACAAGCAATGTGGAGGATATTTACATATTTGGGCAGAAAAGGGGAATTAATGTTTTGAATACCCATGAAATGCCAGAAACTTAAACAGTTATACAATCTTTGTAGACAGTACACTATGTTTTAGCACCAAGATTTTATAGATGAAGAATTTGAAGCTCAAAGATTAAAACAAGGTCATACAGCTAGTAAGGGAAAGAGATGCCTGTTTCCATTACTTGAAATATATCTTAAACATCTGGAATTGCACTCTGGGAGAAAGGAAAACTGGCAGAGAAAGGTTATTCCAGGACAACTGCAAACTGGGAGAAAGGCAGACTGGTAGAGAAAAAGGTTACTCCAGGACAGTTTCCTTTTTTTTTTTCTTTTCATCATTTTCCCCCCACAATATATTAACTAAAATCTACTGAGAGTAAGATGGTGAAAGTAATAAGTCCTAACACAAGTACAGAGGAAATACAAATTGCTTGAAGACAAAGCATAAGAAATAGCACAGGAAATGCTATGTTCTTTTCATATTTTAGGACCACAATTTCTTTACCTTCCACTGAATAATTTTCATAGCAGGTACTTGAGTATTTCAGTGGTTCTGGTTTCCTTTGAATAGAGAACCAGTAAAACCAAGACAGACACATTTTTAAAACTGTGTGGGTTAAAAGAGAGACTGGGTTCTGGAATTTGCCTCACACACACACACACACACACACACGCACACACAGATTCCTATGTAACATATAAATGTGTGTATAAGTATTCAATCCATGACAATTAGTACTACTCTCCACTGAGGATGAGTATCTTCCAACTGTGTGGCCAATGTAACCTAAAAAATTATTTTCATAATTTGTATTTGTATATAGTTTGATTATTTAATCAGAAGGCTTGACACTGATGAATGATTTTCTGAGAATCTACCATACCCTCTCTCTGGAATAAGAACACTGAAAGGAACTTTGATGACCCTGTACTGCAGATTCCATTCTTCAGGAAACCTGTAAGCTCAAAGGTGTAGGGCCAAGAGCAACAAAATTGCCAGGTTCTGGCTAACAGACCACTTTTGCAATACCTTGGAACACTAGAGTCAGACAAGATTATTTCTCATACGTGGCACTAATAATATAATTTGCGACTTAAGGTCGTCTCCAGAGTCAGTGACTATTACCTAATTGCTTAAAGTATATTTCCAGACAGGTGATCTGGAAACCTTTTACTTATTGCTATCTCTGAACTTTTCAAATCTTTTGACTCCTTAGTGCAGCACAACTTGTAGGTTTGAGAGAATTTCCCTATACAGAACATTGTCTTATTTGATCCTCAAAATAACCTCATAAGTAGATGGTGAAAGTGAAAGTCGCTGAGTCGTGTCTGACTCTTTATGACCCCATGGACGGTAGTCCATGGAATTCTCCAGGCCAGAATACCTGAGTGGGTATCCTTTCCCTTCTCCAGGGAATCTTCCCAACCCAGGGATCGAACCCAGGTCTCCTGCATTGCAGGCGGATTCTTTACCAGCTGAGCCACAAGGGAAGTTCCATAAGGTAAGGCAGGTACTTTCATTACCATTTTAAAGATATATACACCGAAGCTTATGCAGCCATAATGAAGGACTCCCAAGGTCGAATTCAGCACTCTTAAGTGTGACAGACTTGAGATTTGGGCATGCATGAACTGGGACACAGAGTTGAATTATCATTGAGAACTGCAACTCAGAAAATTTTCTGGTTTATTTGCCTACATTCATAGATATTCTTCTCAGACAATCAAATTTCTACCATGGCCACAATATGTTCTGACCAAAAAGTCATGTTCATGTATCTACAGAGTGGAGTTCTTTCTTTTTTTTTTTTTTTTTTCCTTCTTCTACTTTTGTGAAAGTGAAAGTATTAGTTGCTCAGTCGTGTCCGACTCTCATGGACTATACAGCCCACCAGGCTCTTCTGTCTATGGAACTCTCCAGGCAAGAATATTGTAGTGGGTTGCCATTTCCTTCTCCAAGGGATCTTCCTGACCTGGGAATTGAATCCGGGTCTCCCGCTTTACAGGCAGATTCTTTACCATCTGAGCCACCAGGGAAGCCTCTTCTTGTGTGAAATAGCCTGAAAACAGCTCCCCCTTGCTGTTCTTCCGAGTGTACCTTCACCAAAGTTGAAAGAGCGCGCAGTTAGCATTTCTGTGCGTCCGGCCGGGCTGCTGGGTTCCCGCCGTCCAGAGTAAACAGTCTACCTATAGACTGTTNTGTGTGAAATAGCCTGAAAACAGCTCCCCCTTGCTGTTCTTCCGAGTGTACCTTCACCAAAGTTGAAAGAGCGCGCAGTTAGCATTTCTGTGCGTCCGGCCGGGCTGCTGGGTTCCCGCCGTCCAGAGTAAACAGTCTATAGGTAGGCGGTTTTTTCCCTCTTGTTCAGAGCATCTCTCTCCTGCCCGGAGGTTGCCTCCTTCTCATCTACCAGCGCAAGAAGCCTGGCGGCTTTTCGTTCCAGTCTGGACAGCGCTTCCCTCTTCGCTCACCCTGAGAGATGTCCCCACGGTTCGGCAGTAAAGCAGATCAAGTCCCCACGGACTCCTGTGGCCCAATTCCCACCCATCCAGCTGTGGGAATCAGGCTTTTCCCGGAGAAAACCCCAGGAATCTAGTTAAGAGAAAACTCCTAAGTCTCACCCACCCCCAAACCCGCTCCCAGCCCCAGGGGAAAGTGGAAAACCAGGAGAAATTCCTTTCCCCCCCGCTGTGATACGCGCACGCAGGCAGCCGAGGGGGCTGCCTCGGGACCAGCGACTGCGTCCTTCCGGTCAGCGAACGCAGGCAGGAGACAAAACAGGCATCAAAAAAGTTGCTGTTACACTGCAGAGGAGGGTGGAGAGGAGCGGGGCGATAAGAGACGACATTCCCGTAGTCGGCTTGTCCTGAGAATGAAGTTAGCCAGACTGGCTCTCCAGGGATGGGCGGACTCTCGGCGCAGGGAGAAATCCCGGCTGACGCAGGTGGGCGTCACGCGCCAAATTCGGGTTCAAGAGCACCTGAGCGGGCAGTGGACTCTGGATTTCTAGATACCGCGTCTATTGAAGTCACATGCAGGGTTAAGGTGATTCTTGACGGAGGCTTGAGAAAATGATGGGAAGCCCTGAAAAGGTATGACATGTCCAGTTCTCCGAGTTTTGTTTTGTTTTTAATTAATAGAAGAGCTGGAAAGCATCACCATCAACCGATACGCCGAGGAGTCCACGCGTTCCAGCCCCACCCCTGCAGCAGTGATGCAAAAAGGACAAATCACCGAAGTGGGAAGTTGGGAGAAAGGAAAATCCTGGCGGGAGAGGAGAGGGAGGTGGCGAGAGTAGACACCGAGCAGCCTCCAACCACTGGGGCGAGAGGGAGCGGAGAAACAAACTCCGTATTAATAATCTGAGTTTGCGGTCCAGGGCTTTCGGAGACTCGGAGCGCACCTTCCAGGCTTCCCCGGAGTTGAGAAAGGGCGGAGCAGGAAAGAGACGGGCGACTCGACCGAGAGCGGCTGAGTTGGCTGGTGAGACTCTGCGCCCGGAGACGCCTGCGAGAGAGCGAGCAGAGCCCGGCTGGCGGCGAGCGCTGGCGGGAGGGAGCGCACCGCGCTGGGAGGCGGGAAGGGAGCGGCCCTCCGCCGAGGCCGAGGGGGCGCTGCATGGACAGCATGCGATTCTCCGGGAGCCCCAGCGCGGGGCCCGCGAGCAACTCCAGCCGGTGGTGGCCTCTGGATGCGGGAGGTGCCAACACCAGCGGGGACTCGGAGGCGCTCGGGGAAGACGGCGGCCCGCAGGCGGACACGCGCAACGAGGAGCTGGCCAAGCTGGAGATTGCCGTGCTGGCCGTGATTTTCGTGGTGGCCGTGCTGGGTAACAGCAGTGTGCTGCTGGCGCTGCACCGCACGCCTCGCAAGACGTCCCGCATGCACCTCTTCATCCGCCACCTCAGCCTGGCCGACCTGGCCGTCGCCTTCTTCCAGGTGCTGCCCCAGCTGGGCTGGGACATCACCTACCGTTTCCGCGGACCCGACGGGCTGTGCCGCGTGGTGAAGCACATGCAGGTGTTCGCCATGTTCGCCTCGGCCTATATGCTGGTGGTCATGACCGCCGATCGCTACATCGCCGTGTGCCACCCGCTGAAGACGCTGCAGCAGCCCGCGCGCCGCTCGCGCCTCATGATCGCCGCCGCCTGGGCGCTGAGTTTCGTGCTGAGCATCCCGCAGTACTTCGTCTTCTCCGTAGTCGAGGTGAGCAACGTCACCAAGACCTACGACTGCTGGGCCAACTTCATCCAGCCCTGGGGTCTCCCGGCCTACGTGACCTGGATGACCGGCAGCGTGTTCGTGGCGCCCGTGGTCATCCTGGGCACCTGCTACGGTTTCATCTGCTGCCACATCTGGCGCAACGTCCGCGGAAAGACAGCGGGGCGCCAGGGCACGGGCGCCCCCGCCGAGGGCGCGGGCGAAGGCGCCTTGCACCGAGGAGTCCTGCACGCACGGTGTGTCAGCAGCGTGAAGACCATTTCCCGCGCCAAGATCCGCACCGTGAAAATGACCTTCGTGATCGTGACGGCCTACATCGTTTGCTGGGCGCCCTTCTTCATCATCCAGATGTGGTCTGCCTGGGATAAGAATTTCTCCTGGGTCGGTAGGTGTCGGGACCGCGGAGGAAGGTGAAGGAATGGGGGCTCTGTGTTGGGGATAGAGGGAGTTGGCAAGAGAGAGAAGTGGGGAGTGTAAAGAGAATCTTTTCATAACATCCTCTAGGGCCATAGTTCTTAACTTAGTGAATGAGAATCACACCTTGA
This sequence comes from Neotragus pygmaeus, assembly GCA_006410875.1. Classification (NCBI taxonomy): domain Eukaryota; kingdom Metazoa; phylum Chordata; class Mammalia; order Artiodactyla; family Bovidae; genus Neotragus; species Neotragus pygmaeus. The sequence continues at coordinate 809,368 of SJYV01018295.1, forward strand.
GTGGAATGGTTAAAAGATACTGTAACCAGCTCCTAAGACCACAAATCCAGAAACTATGCCCTCCCGTCAGCCACGCAGTTACAAAATAGAAAATTTTACTCTCTGTCAAAGCACTAACAACAGTGTTAATACCCTGCTTTCAAGTCTGCTGGATTCAGGGAAATATTTATACTGTCACGACTGCTTTTTGATAGCTTGTGAAAAGTAACACACTGTAAAATTTTTGTAGAAATGCCCTAAAGTAAGGGTAAAACAGACATATTTTTCTGAAGAAAGATTAAAAAAAATTTTTTTAAGTTTTATTTATTTCTCATCCAGCCAACAAATATTATTATGCATATTTTATGCTTGGTCCTGGGGGTATGAAAATTAAACTCCTTGAAGGAAGATTCTTAAGTCATTTCAATTTGGCATTTAGCTAGTGATCCATTTCTTAACATAATGTTTTAATTTTTTTCACTGTGCATAGGTATGTTGACGATTCCCATTCTTTTTGAATAGANCCTGGGGGTATGAAAATTAAACTCCTTGAAGGAAGATTCTTAAGTCATTTCAATTTGGCATTTAGCTAGTGATCCATTTCTTAACATAATGTTTTAATTTTTTTCACTGTGCATAGGTATGTTGACGATTCCCATTCTTTTTGAATAGAATCTTAGTCACAGATCGTGATCACCTTTAAGACTTGCATCTTAGCACAAAGTTTGATGAAATAATCTGTAATTTATTCTGGCATACAAGAGTGAGAAGATCCAAATTTATATTTAATAAGGAAATGTCAGTGCTTGCCAATTATTCTTATCTTTAGAAAAGGTATATTCTCAGTGCCTAGTTCTACTGTGAAAGTTTATATTTATGTGGTTTGACAATGCAATTACACACACAAAAAAAATGGTTCAAAAGACTTGGAATTTCTTAATTCATCCATTCTCCATAATATAATTTAGTTGTTCAAACCAGAATCAAAGAGAGTTTTCTTTTAAAATTAAAAGAAGTTCTAATTAGTCAAAGAAAACAACTAAACACTGCATCCTTCAGAGACCAAGTTCAACTATCCCCTTCTGTAAAGAGTTCTTACTACAAGAATGTGTTTAATATTTTAAAAAAATTTAAATGACTAAACACGGTCCATAGTGTCATACTTTTGCCTAAGTTATCAGGATGCATACAGTTTGGTATATGTGGCTATAAACTCTTGAGATTTCACTGAAATGGCAGCCATTCTGTAAGTGCTGTCTACATTAGCATATGCTAGTGCTATTACAAATGATTCAAAGTTTTATTAATAAATGATTCAGTATTCTTAGCCTCTTGAAAGTCTTCCTCATTCTACTTAAACATTTTAATAGTTGTTTAAAATATCTGAATTAATTTCTAGGCATCTTGCTCATGAAAATAGTTTACAACAAAGCAATTTCCATTCACCAACTACTTCCCCGATTGATAAACAAAATACTTCATTTTCTATATTGACCCAAAACATTTTCCCACTTTTGTGAACCAATAAAAGAATGAGTTTATCCAGTGCTTTTACTTGCGTTTGATTAGTTAAATGGTCTCTCCTTATGTTTCCCATGCAGAGTCAGAAAACCCAGCCACCGCCATCCCCGCATTACTGGCTTCCTTGAATAGTTGCTGCAACCCCTGGATATACATGTTTTTTAGTGGCCATCTCTTGCAAGACTGTGCCCAAAGCTTCCCATGCTGCCAAAACGTGAAACGAACGTTCACCAGAGAAGATTCTGACAGTATGAGCCGAAGACAGACTTCCTTCACTAACAACCGAAGCCCCACCAACAGTATGGGAACATGGAAAGACTCGCCTAAATCTTCCAAGTCCATCAAATTCATTCCTGTTTCAACCTGAGCCCCCTGTGTTCACACAGTCTGACTCCTGTAATGGACTTTTCAGCCCATTGACTGAATCCAGCTAGAGTTATTAGACAAGTGAACTTATATAAGATGTGATTAATCAATCTGTTGAGTACAAGACTGTGTTTCTCCTTCCATTTTTCACATTCTAGAAGCAAAAGCAATGAATTGTTTTATACAGAATGTTAATAAAAACATGCAACACTAAAATCTGCAGACCTAATTCCCAGAAATAACAGAAGCCTTATTTCTAAAGGAATAATCATAACCATGCTTTACATTTTTCTGTAGGTTTCCTTTCTTTTTATTTCTGACATAACTAAGGCTTGATTGGTCTAGAAGTCATATAATGTAGGGGCATTATTTCTGAACAAAGTAAGTTCGTCGTCAGCCTTAGGGTTTGAAAGGAATTGGAAGAGACTTTACAGAAATTATTTTTGTGTCCAGTAAAATCAATTTGTGTATCAGAAAATGCAGCCTCAAACTGTGGCATGGAGATGGGATGGTGCCTTGGAGAGATGTGAGAGCTTGAGGCTTATTGATCATGGGGTGCCTGTTGCAGAGTGAAAAGGGGAAAGTTCTGTTAGAAGCTATAAATCACCTCAATTTTAAAGAAATGTCACTTTAAAACTGGCAACTTCCTTCTTTGGTTCCTCACATTCTATTGGATGTGAAAGGCACGATGATATCTTTTTGCTCTCACTGCAAAGTTGCTTTAAAGTCAGATTTGTATGACAGATACCTGATTTTCTTAGAAGGGCAGAAAAGACAGATTGCCCAAGGGACTATGGAGCCTAATCTCTAGAACATAGTAAACATGTTGAGACCAGTGTTCTAAGGTATACTGTGCTATCCTGGATATTAACACCATCATTACATCCTGTTTGGGAAATCCAGATTCATAGCTGTGAGTCTTCTAAAAAGTGACTCAGGATACTGAATGTCCTCTCATGGTTAACTTAAAATAACTTGGACCTTCCTTCTGATCTCCCACCTATCTAACAGTTTCTTAGTAGAGGAGAGACAGGGTTGGGCAGGATGAGGGCAAGGAAATAAAAAGAAAACTGCTCTGCATCTAGTCTGCCTTCCTTCATTATTAAGTGCGTGACTTGAGGCAAACAACTTCAAATGACATAAAGCCTCCATTTCCCTGGCTGTACAACAGCGCTGATAACGCTTACTTCGCAGGGTTGTTGTATGGACTAAATGAAATCAAGTGTATGAAAAGATCTTCCTAAACTGTCAAATGCTATATGAATGCTACCTCTTGCTTTTATCATAGTATTCTGAGCGGGGGCCGGGGGAGGGGGGAGGGTCTTCAAAACAGCACAGCTTTTTCCTGTTTACTTTTCACTAACCAGAATTATTGGTTTCATATCTGGCATACAAAGTCCTAAAATTTAAATATAGCTCTGCTGATTCATTGGAGAGTGTCAGCAGCGGCCACTACATTTTAACTTCTGTCTAACCAAAGCTTTCCAATTTAAAGAGAGCATTTGCTTTCCTCTGGATGCAGGTCTTTCATTTCTAGACAAAGATACATTACGATACTACTTGGCTGTTGTTACTGCATTCTTCATTAATGGAACTCAGTGGGGTTTTTTTGAGCTATTTTGTATGGCTTCTTTTCCTTCTTAGAGACCCTGCAGTGATTTGAGGATACATCATAAATACTTCACACCCCTTAGAGGAAGTAATAGTTATTTTGACAGCATTTTTTTTTTTAACTTTGCAGATAAGAAACTGAGCGTTGAATGGTACTGTCAGAGCTTGGAACCATTAACCTCACTCCTCTTCATTCTCTTACCTTTGCAAATTCCTTGTTTTACTCCCTGAATTTATATGCATAAAAAATAGTTTGCAAATGTTTTATAGAGATTAGCACCTAGGTTTTAGAATTCTGCTTTTTAAAAAATAACAAATATGTCTCCTAAAGAGCAATAACCAATATGAATCATCAAATAAATTCTTCATTATTTGAGTCACAGCAGCATCTCAGTGCCCCTGCCCTCTGTAATGTTGTCAGCCCTTTTGACAACTTTTCTTTTGCAGTTCAAAACTAAAGCCTTTTGGGTTGGCACAAAGAGCCCACATTTTTCCTAAACCCAGTTCCAAAATAATAACCTCATGGTTCTTGTATAGATTACTTCAAAATGTTGACATGTATCTCCAAGTGAAAAAATTCTGAATCTCATTTCTAGGAACGTCTCTCAATTAAGGTACAAATTAACCCCCCAGCTGTGTTCTCTCCTTTCAAATGCATCAAGAGATGAGATGGTAGAACAAGGGCTGAGGAGACACCCGAAGATCTGGGTGCTAGCTCTCCACTAGGCAAGTTCATGGTCTTATTCTCTGTGGTTTAGGCTGAGAAGTTTAACTTATCCTAATGATATACAGCCACAAATGGTATTTATATCTCCTCAAACAATATCCCCAATTGGAAGAGTCTTGATTGTCTATTTCAGAAGAAAGGAAATGATAGGCAGTAAGGAAGAAGCATATGTTGGGAAGGGAAGATTTCCCGTTCTTGACTAAAGAGGACCTGAGATATAACAAATGAAGGGCTGCAGTCAAGGATAAATGTGTTCCATCAGCTTATTTTACTGGGCAGTTATCTGAGGGAACATCCTTCAAGTGTACAATATTAATGTATCTATGGTGTTATGAAAAGTGAAAGTGTTAGTTGTTCAATCGTGTCCAACCCTGTAGACTGCAGCCTGTCAAACCCCTCTATCCATGGAATTCTCCAGACATGAATATTAGACTGGAGTGGGTAGCCATTTCCTTCTCCAGAGGATCTTCCCTACCCAGGGATGGAACCCAGGGATCGAACCCAGGTCTCCTGCGGGCAGATTCTTTACCATCTTAGCTACCAGGAAGCCCCATGTGTGTATGGAAAATGCAACATCTACCTGTAAGGAGAAACTAGCAGTATTTCTTTCAGACATTTGATAAATATTGACAATGAGAAAGTCATCTTTAAGTACATATTAAGGGCTTAATGGATTAATTTTTGGACATGTGTCTTTAAAGTGTAAAAATAACTGTGAAGAAAATTAGTGAAATTCTTTAATTAAATACTTGTCCTATACACAGAACTTTCATCATCTGCAAATAAGTCTCACACCATAGTTGAGGGAAGGGTGGTTTTTGTTTTCTTTTGTTTTTACAAGAAGAAGTTATTTTTATTTTATTTTTTGACAACACTGCATGGCCTGCAGGATCTTAGTTCTTTGACCAGAAATGGAACCCATGACCCTTGCAGTAGAAGCAGAGTCTTAACCACTGTACCACCAGGGAATTCCTGGGTGTGGTTTTAAAGAGAAAAAAAAAAAAAACATACTCTTACTAACATGCAGTACCATTCCAAACTTATTATAGTTCCTAGAATGGACAACCATTGACAATTGAGAAACACAACTTTCATTCTGTTACAATAAAGTAACCAATTAGGTTAAATTTTATGTTTTTCAGACTCTAAAACCTGTATTTTTGTAGTATAATTGGATACTCAGAGATTTAAATAACAGCTTCAGAGTTTGACTCTACCATAATTAGAAGCCACCTAGAGAGAAACTGAGCCTCATCCTTAATCCCAAATATCAGAGATTTGATTCCTTTAAAGTCATGTAAATTGGGTCCTTATGGATTTTCATACTGGAGGCTACTTTAAGCTCAGGGTAGGGGCCACCTGGTGTTAATCCTGGTGATGCAGAAGCAATGGCTGTATCCTTGCCCTTTCTCTCCCAGTAGTCCTTTCTCACTTGACATCATGAGCAGCACATGGAGAGTAAATACCAGAGAATGTTTCTTGATTACAATTTGACCTCTGACAATTTGAGCAAAAATTTAAGAACTCTTCATAAAAAGAGTTATTTCCTTGAAGTCCCAAAGAGGGCCTTAAATGAGTTGAATCACATAAATCATGAGATCCTATTGTACACATAGGCATTTTCAGAATATTGTCCTAACTCAATTTTTAGATACATTAAATTATGATGAATGAAAATGTATATGTGGTCTATAGTATGTCAGAATCAAAAATATATATTATAAGTGAAAATTAAATGCCATTTTCTTTTTTATTATAAATAATATATATATATCATCATAAAACAAAGTATTATAGGGTATGTTAAATTTTCTTGTATTCCAAGGTCAACTTAGCAAATTCAGGAAGGGAAATCTGAGAATAAATCTGATAGTAACATCAGAAAAATTAATAATTAGGATATAAAATAATTAGCATTTCCACACTTGAAGGTTTGTCTTTATATAATAGAGTTTCTGACAATATATTCTATGATAATTTACTTCATTATTGTAGCAAATTTACTAAGAATTGATGTTGTATATTTAGTATTCCATTTTGAAACAGTTTTTTTTTTTTTTAATGTTCTGTATCTCCTAGCTTATTAAGCTATATAGAAGAATTTCAATGTGTTTTCTTGGGACAATTGTATGATTACAGTTTTGAACAATATTGAAATGTTTTGTGATTATATCTAATATTTGGCCCTTTACAGGGGAAAAAAACACCTTATGGGATTACATTGAAATAACTGGTATATTTTTTACCCAGGTTTATTGTGTAGTGACTTGATTCTACAAATAAAAATAAATACCAGCTATTACAAATGGATAAAGAAGATGTGGTGTATCTATACAATGAAATATTATTCCATCATAAAAAGAATGAAATTCTGACATTTGCAGCAACATGAATGGGCCTAGGGGAATATTAAGCTTAGTGAAACAAGTCAGAGAAAGATAAATACTATAGATATTACTTATATTTGGAATCTAAGAAATAACACAAATGAATGTATGTAGCAAAACAGATATAGACTCACAGATATCAGAAGCAAACTTGAAGTTATCAAAAGGTAGAGAGAAGGGAGGAGGGATAAATTAGGGGTACAGGGTTAACATATAGGAACTACTATGTATAAAACAGACAAGCAACAGGACATATTGTACAGCACTGGGAATAATAACTCTTGATGGAATATGATCTTTAAAAATATTGAATTATTATACTGTACATCTGAAACTAACAAAACATTGTAAATCAACTATATTTCAATTTTCTTTTTTTTTAAATTTTTTTTTCTTTTTTTTTTAAATTTATTTATTTATTTATTTTTAAATTTAACTTTACAATACTCTATTGGGTTTGCCATACATCGACATGAATCCACCACAGGTGCACACAAGCTCCCAATCCCGAATCCCCCTCCCACCTCCCACCCCCCAACGTCTCNTTGGGGGCAGGAGGAGAAGGGGACGACAGAGGATGAGATGGCTGGATGGCATCACTGACTTGATGGCCGCAGGTCTGAGTGAACTCCAGGAGTTGGTGACGGACAGGGAGGCCTGGTGTGCTGCGATTCATGGGGTTGCAGAGAGTCGGACACAACTGAGCAACTGAACTGAAATGGACTGAACTGAACTGAACCACCATTATGGTCTTCCCTGGTGGCTCAGTGGTGAAGAATCTGCTTGCAGTGTGGAGACTTGTGTTTGATTCCTGGGTCAGAAAGATTCCCTGGGGAAAGCAATGGCACCCCACTCCAGTATTCTTGCCTGGAAAATCCCATGGACAGGGAAGCCCAATGAGCTACAGTCCATGGGGTCACAAGGAGTCAGACACAACTGAGTGACTCAGCATGCATGCAACCACCATTGTGGTATCAGACAAAGTATTTTCCTCGGTGTTTCAATATTCATCCTCCAGCTGTGTCTCCCCAACCTCCAGAAACCACTGATATTTTTATATTCTAGGTATACACACATATACACATGGAAGAGTGGACTGGTTCAGAATTGGGAAAGGAATACATCAAAGCTGTATATTGCCACCCTGCTTATTTAACTTATATGCAGAGTACATCATGAAAAATACTGGGCTGGATGAAGCACAAGGTGGAATCAAGATTGCCAGGAGAAATATCAACAACCTCANTGGGAAAGGAATACATCAAAGCTGTATATTGCCACCCTGCTTATTTAACTTATACGCAGAGTACATCATGAAAAATACTGGGCTGGATGAAGCACAAGGTGGAATCAAGATTGCCAGGAGAAATATCAACAACCTCAGATATGCAGATGACACCAACCTTATGGCAGAAAGCAAAGAGGAACTAAAGAGCCTCTTGATGAAAGTGAAAGAGGAGAGTGAAAAGCTGGTGTAAAACTTAGCATTCAAAAAACTAAGAGCATGGCACCCGGTTCCATCCCTTCGTGGCAAATAGATGGGGAAACACTGGAAAGAGTGACAAGCTTTATTTTCTTGGGCTCCAAAATCACTGCAGATGGTGACTAAAGCTATGAAATTAAAAGACACTTGCTCTTTGGAAGAAAAGTTATGACCAACCTAGACAGCATATTAAAAAGCATTACTTTGCCAACAAAGGTCTAGCTAGCCAAAGGTATGGTTTTTCCAGTAGTCATGCATGGATGTGAGAGTTGGACCATAAAGAAGGCTGAGCACCACAGAGTTGATGCTTTTGAACTGTGTGCTCAAAGACTCCTGAGAATCCCTTGAACTTTAAGAAGATCAAACCAGTCAATCCTAATAGAAATCAATCCTGAATATTCATTGGAAGGACTGATGCTGGAGCTGAAACCCCAATACTTTGAGCACCTGATGCAAAGAGCCAAGTCACTGGAAAAGACCCTGGGAAAGACTGACAGCAGGAGAAGGGGATGACAGAGGATGAGAAGGTTGGATGGCATCACTGACTCAATGGACATGAGTTTGAGCAAGTTCCAGGAGATGGTGATGGACACGAAAGCCTGGCATGCTGCAGTCCATGCAGTCACAAAGAGTCAGAGATGACTGAGCAACTGAACAACAACAAAGTATATACCATTATGTGTGTTATCAATATATTTTCATAGCCATTGTGTCCTTAATGCCCCGGCCCAGACCTTTGCTCCAGCTTACCTGAGTATTACCTTGTCATATAAAATAGATTAACAAAAATAGATTCAACAACAACCCTAAGATATTTTAATACAAATGAAAACATAAGCAAAAAAAAAAAAATCCTGCCACAATTAGTCTTTTGTCTGACCCAGACATTTGTGAGAAACTTCTGCTAGAAGCATTTATATCCCTCTCTCCTCTTTCTCTTTCTCCCTTCTCCTCACGCTACTCTAAAGCATTCTCCATTTCCCAACCTCTATTTTCCAGCCATAGCTCAACTTATAGGCAATAGCACCAAAATGTCCAAAGGAAGAGGGCTCTTCCATAATCTGAATGTAACTGATATGTCAAGTTCCTTAGGTCCTGAGTTTGTCAGTGAGAAATCCAGGTTGAAGACATGCAAAAATGCTTACTTTTGAGGAGCTCTTTAAGGTGAAAGAACAGTATATAAACAGTGAGAGCCTTTAGAAAAACCTAAAGAATCTGAAGACTGGAGAAAACAAAGAGTTCAGATAAGATTCTTAACTAATTACAATTTTCCCCAAAAAGATGAACACAGAAAAATGAAGATTTGGGAGGTATTTCAACTGCTAATTATCCTTCAAACATTTCATTTTATAGACATCCCACTTACTACTTCATCCAAGTAACTTACCAAACCCGTAACCTAAAATAATGCAGGTAAATAGTGAAGCTGCTTGGAATGGAAATAATGACAAATATAAAAGAGAAAATTTGGGGAGTTTTTGTAAATATGTATAAATGTCTTTTTCCTTCATTTCTTTTTTCTTTCTTTCTTTCTTTCTTTCTTTTTTTTTTTTTTTTTACTTTACAATACTCTATTGACTTTGCCATACATCGACATGAATCCCCCACAGGTGTACACGAGCTCCCAATCCTGAATCCCCCTCCCACCTCCCACCCCACAACGTCTCTCTNACTTTATTTTACTTTACACTACTCTATTGACTTTGCCATACATCGACATGAATCCCCCACAGGTGTACACGAGCTCCCAATCCTGAATCCCCCTCCCACCTCCCACCCCACAACGTCTCTCTGGATCATCCCTAGATTTTAAGTTACAATTTATCTAGAGAAGAATTCTGAAGGTACTCCAATAAGATAATTACAGTTTAGATAACTATAAAAATCAGCCTCTGGGGATTGTTTTAATGGCCTACTTACCTAAGCAAAACTAATTTCCTTTAGCAAATATATAGACTACTCAATAAAGAAAGGGACCTTTAATCGTTACTATATAGAAGTATTAATATATAGTCAATAGGTGAATACATGTCTTAAGTAGGTGAATAAAATATTTTTTGGTCTCTAACATGAGCTGATGAGATCAAACCAGTCAATCCTAGAGGAAATCAACCTTGTTTTATTCATCGGAAGAACTGATGCTGAAGCTGAAGCTCCAAAATTTGGCCACCTGATGCAAAGAGCTGACTCGCTAGAAAATACCCTGATGCTGGGAAAGGCTGAGGGCAGGAGGAAAGGGGGGCAACAGAAGATGAGATGGTTGGATGGCATCACTGATTCAATGGACATGAGTTTGATCAAACTCCAGGAGATAGTGAAGAACAGGGAAGCCTGGCATGCTGCAGTCCACAGGGTTTCAAAGAGTCAGACACAACTGAGTGACTGAGGCACAACGAATGTTATTACTCCTGTCTGAGGGACGAACACAGTGAGGCACTGAGAGGAGAAGGAACTTGCCTAAGTTTACACCTCTAGGAAGATCACAGCAGGATGGGAAGCCAGCAAGGAGGCTGCAGAGGCTAAACATTGCAATCAGAGATGATCTGCTCCTCATCAGGACCAATAAGAATTTCTGATATTACCAACTGCTGTTTTCTGTCTTCCTGTAAGTTTTCAAAAAGCAATAAAACAGGAACTAGAAATAAAATACAAACATAGAGGATGTGGAATTATCATAATTTGCCCATGATCTGATTATGTAGCATAAAAACCCCCAAACAATCCATTGCAAAGCTATTAACAAGATTACTAGAAAAAACAAAGAGCATTTGCTTTTACCATTGGTTATTAGAAAAATAATCCCTTTACAATATTTACTATCTGGAAATAATACAAAATGTTGCAATCTATATAAGTAACACTATGATGCTTTAATGAGATATATAAAATAAGATTTAACTGAGTGAACATATTTTTCAATAGGAAGACAATATGGGATGATAATTTTTCTAAATGTATAACTTTAACACAACTTCAACAACAACAAAAAAAAACACTGATAATACTTTTGAGTCTTACCAACTGTTTGAGAGTCGATCTGAGCACACCAAAATGTTGACAGTGGTTACACCTAGGGGAGAGGAAAGTGGAAAAGTGAAGGCAGGGAAAAACATGGAATTTTAGTTTTTCCTATTTCTAGTCCAAGAATGGTTCCATTTCTTTTTTATAATTTAACAGTTAACAAAGATTAAATGGAAGTTCCTCTAATGAGTTTTTGGGCAAGCATAGATAAGGTCTTTAAAGAGAAGGAATGCCAGCCCTCCCATATACTGACACATATTTCAAGGCCATTGGCACAGACATAAAAAAACTGATGAAATAGACTTTCCATAAATAGACTCTATTTCAGATTTCATATGAGTTTTACATGATAAAGAAGTTCTGACAAATCAATAAAGAAGAGAACCATCATTCTAGTAAATGGTGCTGATACAATTGCTTAATAAATCAGAACAAAACCATTTAGTTTCTCACTTCACTTCATACTCCCATATTAAATTTGGAAAGACTAAAGAGTAAAATAGTGGAAGATAACACATCTGAGCCCTCACCAAAATTCTTGAGTGAGGAGACCCTTTTAACTCTAAAATTAAAATGGGAAAGCCCACAAAATAAAGACAAACAGATTTGACCACAAACAGCTTTAAATTTTCTCTTAGCATCATTTTAAAAATAGCAAAAGTAAAGCATAAGACGTATTTAAACATATTATGATCTCCAATTAACTTTCATGCTTGGAATTTACCTAAAATACCCCTGAAATATACTATCTCAGAAAATAGAGGTAAAACCAAACATCATGTATAAGAAACACAAAGGCAACATCATATATATGTCTCATTAATCTGCTTAGAACAAACATCAGGCCAAAAAATATACAGATTTACAGACATTTAAAATGTTTCATTGAGCTATGTTTAAGGTGCAGTGGAGATGAAGAATAGGTAGCCCTGCTACTGCTAAGTCACTTCAGTCATGTCCAACTCTGTGCAACCCCATAGATGGTGACCCACCAGGCTCCCCCATCCTTGGGATTCTCCAAGCAAGAACACTGGAGTGGGTTGCCATTTCCTTCTCCAATGCATGAAAGTGAAAAATGAAAGTGAAGTCGCTCATTCGTGTCCAACTCTTAGCGACCCCATGGACTGCAGCCTACCAGGCTCCTCCATCCATAGGATTTTCCAGGCAAGAGTACTGGAGTGGGGTGCCATTGCCTTCTCCTATAGTTAGCCCATGTAAAGGTAAAAACATCTTTCCATGCTAGATCTTTAGTCAGCTAGATCTGACAAGGGGGCTTTCCAGGTGGCTCAATGGGAAAGAATTTGCCTTACAATGCAGAAGACAGGAGATGCAAGTTTGATCCCTGGGTTGGGAAGTTCTCCTGGAGGAGGAAATAGAAACCTACTCTAGTACTCTTGCCTGGAGAATCTCATGGGCAGAGGAGTCTGGGGGGCTAAAGCCCATAGTGTTGCAGAGTTCAACACGACTAAGCTACTGAGCACAACGACAACACCTGAAGATTCTGTTGACCCTTGGACATGATTGGAAAGCCAATACTTTCTCTCCTGTGACTTGGTCTGGAAATACGGTTAAAAGGTACAGATCATGTGAGTATCTGGAAAATGACTATTTTTCAAATACAAAAGAGAAATTTTTCAAGGTGCCTCTTGGGCTGCTGCAACAAACTACCATGGACTGCTTGGCTTATAAACAAGAGAAACTTCTTTCTCATAATTATGGATCAAGACACCTTCAGATTCACATCTGGGTATCTAGTGAGAGCCTGCTTTCTGGTTCACAAATTGCTGTCCTCTTCCTCACATGGTGGAAGGGACAAGGAATTTCTCTGGGGTCTCCTTTAAAAGAAAATTAATCTCACTCATGAGGGTCCCATTCTCATGAAATGATCACCTCCTAAAGGTCCCATGTCCAAATACCATCATATTGGGGATGAAGTCTTAACATACAAATTCTCACGGGAGACAACATTCAGTCTATGACAGTTCAGTTCAGTTCATTTCAGTCGCTCAGTCATGTCTGACTCTTTGCGACCCCATGAATCGCAGCACACCAGGCCTCCCTGTCCATCACCAACTCCTGGAGTTCACTCAAACTCANCCGGCACCCATTGCTCTTAGATGGCACCACTGAAAGCAATTCAGCCAGCCACCTGGTGCTGTGTCCTTATGTCCAAGTTAGAGATAAAGGCACTGTCTTCAAGCTGGTTAAGAGTGATGATGACGAAGTGTTTCATTCTTGGTAGGAGTTTGAACAATGTCATTTTCTTTTGAAACTTCCTACTTAATTTCAAACTACTTCATGAAATAATAGTCTTGATTAGATTAAAGCCTTCTAGGAAGAGGAAGAAATTTAGAAAAAAAGCACATTGAGATGCTTCACTTTTATTTCAGTGAAAGGGTTTCTTCCCCCATCTTCACAGCCGCCTTGCCTTTCAGTCTCCAACAATGGCAGGTAGGTTGTCTGCCTGTTTTTCCTTTTGTTCTGACAGCCAGCCAGGAGTGGGGGCCGTGGGGTTTCCATCTCTCTTGAAAAGAATGGGGGTGTGGAACACAGCTCATCTCCTATGAGAGCACTTGACAAAACAACGCCTATTTTTAAAATCCATGGATGCTGTGCATTTGCTCATAGAATTCTTAAGAGCAAGGGGAAAAGAAATTCTGTTGTGGCAGAGTCTCAGAAGCTGTCACCTTCTCTTCCACTAGCTGTGGGGTGAGAGCAAACAGTGACAGGAGACAGGTGACTCAAGAGTAGACTTTCAACAGAAGCTAAGATTAGATGCCAGAGACTCAAGCGCCCACTCCTATGCCTCGCCTCCAGCCTTGAGCGTGGTGCAGACCACAGTGGCTGGAATGAATAAAAGCGTTCCTTTGGAACCTCGTTCATGTTGTTTTCATTCTCTCCACTCTTGCTGAGAGAAAAGGCTCTCTTTTGAGGCTGCATCTCTGCTGGGTGCAGACATATGAGAAGTCCCTACATCAGGATTTTCAGAGGTTACAGAATCATTGTTCATTCTGCTGGGCAAAGAAGACCTCCATGAGCCCTCAGTGGTTATGGAAGGGAATTCTGCACAAGATGATTTAGGAAAAACTCAGCTGGTGTTTCTGCTATTGTCACGCTGTGTTGGGTAGAATTCTGTCACCCTGGGTCAAAATAAAGATGACACACAGGCCCATCTGTATCAGTCTCTGGAATAATAGGTGAATAAACAGAAAAGTCACCAATCAACTTGACTCACTCAGATCCTTTGAGCTTCAAGTCAGACTTTTAGTATCTCAGTATTACATATAAACAGGACACCAAACAAGTGAGAAAATATTGCAACATTTCCAGTGTCAGGAAAGCCTCTGTTTTAGTTCTCACAGGGACTAATTTCGGTAGCACAGACGGTCAGGAACTTGGGCAGAGAAGTCTGGTCAGCATATGTCAATGGTTTCTGGATGGTTTAAGTCCAGTCCTGAAAACTTACTTGCATCAGAAATTTGGTAGAATTGTTAAAAAGCACCATTTGGGTGATAACAGACGTGGCAAATTTATCTGTCATTCTTTGTCTTTTTAATTAAAAAATTTGTTGATGTGATATGGTATAAAGATGGATAAGTCAAGCAGTACTGGAGGAGATTTCATGACAAAGAGCTGCTCTTTGTCCTACTCTTTCTCACCCCTGAGTTCAACTCCAGAGACTAAATTATTTGTAAGTCAATTCTGCTTTATTTTCCCTGATAACTTTTTATTTCATTGGAGTATAATTGCTTTACAATGTTGCATTAATTTCTACTGTATAATGAAGTAAATAAGCTATGAAGTGAAGTGAAGTCACTCAGCCATGTCCGACTCTTTGCGATCCCACACTCCTCCATCCATGGGATTTTCCAGCCAGGAGTACTGGAGTGGGTTGCCATTTCCTTCTCCAGAGGATCTTCCTGAACCAGGGATCAAACCCAGATCTCCCAGATTGCAGGCAGATGCTTTACCATCTGAGCCACCAGGGAAGTCAATAAGCTATATGTATACATATATCCCCCTTCTCTCGAACCTCCCTCCCACCTCCCCCAGTCTCACCCATCTAGGTCATCACAGAGCACTGAGCTGAGCTTCCTGTGCTATATAGCAGATTCCCACTAGCTCTTTTTTTTTTTTTATACAAGATCAATCATATCTTACAGTTTGTCCTTCCTTCCCCTTCCCCACTGTGTCCACATGCCCATTCTCTATGTTTGTGTCTCTGGTCCTGTTTTGCGAATAGGTTCATTTTTACCATTTTTCTAGGTTCTACATATATGCATTAATATATGATATTTGTTTTTCTCTTTCTGACTTGCTTCACTCTGTATGACAGACTATAAATTCACTCACTTCTCAACAAATGAACCAATTGTGCTCCTTTTTATGGCTAATATTCCGTTGTTCATGGGATTCTTTGGCCACCTGATACACACAGCCAACTCATTGGAAAAAATCTTGATGCTGGCAAAAATGGAAGGCAAAAGGAGAAGAGAGTGGCAGAGGATGAAGTGGTTGGATAGCATCACCAATTCAGTGGAGATGAACTTGGGCATACTCCAGGAGATAGTGAGGAATGGGAGGCCTGGCGTTCTGCAGTCCATGGGATCATAAAGAGTCAGACAAGACTTAATGACTGAACAACAACAATGATATTCCATTGTATACAGATACCATGGCTTCTTTATCCATTCATCTGTTGATGGACATCTGGGTTGTTTTCACGTCCTGGCTACTGCAAAATAGTGCTGCAATGAATATATCAGAGTATACATGTCTTTTTGAGTTATGGTTTTCTCAGGGTATATGCCCAGTTTCTGTGTTTCTAAAGAAAGTGATGCAGCTGAGCTCCATGGAGGGGTAGAATGGCAAAAATCAGCTTGCTGTTCCCTTGTTTATCAATGTTGGACAGTGTCTACCATCTTCCTGTCATAGAAGATAAAAATCTTGGATGTTCATTTTTTTTTTTGAGACTCTTCAGTGGACAGTCCTCAGCTGACCACCATCTCTGGGATCCAAGAAGGCAAAGGGCCCAGAGACCTCTCTTTCTACTCCCTCAACTTGTGCTTCAGTAAGGCTCTTCTTTCTCACTGTTTTCTCTTGGTCTGAAGCCCATTCTGATTCAGTATCTTCCCATAATAATTTTACATCTCCTGTCGGGCAGAGGGAAGGCAGTAATGGTGGGAGGATGTGCTGGGGAGGTGGTGGGCAGTACTGAGTTCTCCTTACATAGACTCTCCACTAATTCATGTACTCTGAGTCTCTCGTTTTACCCTCACCCTCTATATAGCTGCTGCCTCCAATGCCTGAGCCTGTCCTAGGTTCTGAAGCTCAAACTGATTTCCTTGTCCTCAGCTTCTTCCTCTGCAGTCTCTTAGAAATCTGCTTTTACACATCTACCAGGCCCAACATCACTTTGAGTCTCATAATATGTTGCCCTCTTTCTCTATCTTTTCTCCTTTAGTTTCTATTTATCTGTGTAGGTTTTAAAACTTCTTTTTGTAGTTTTTCTTCTTAATGTTAGGGGCTTGGGAAAACAACAGTGATGAAAGGCACTTTTAGTTGCCCACATTTTTCCTCCTTCTTGTCTAAGATTGCATTTACCATGGAATTATGCTGGGCTGAGATTCAGTTCTGCTCTGTAACTTACTATCTGTTCTATCACTTCACGTTTCCATCTTTAATATAGAGACAATAATGCTTGCTTCAATGAATTTATGAAAGCCCCACTTGAAATCATATCTGGAACAATGCCTATCTGGAACATGATAGTACAGATATGAAGAAGTACTTTTGATTAATTCTTTACTGTTTGTTCCTACCCAGAAGTCTCTTACACAACCAGTTGAGGCCAAGTGACTGCAACTACGGTCCCGCCATATGCATTTGGTGGACAATTTTTACCCTGATTCAGACACTGTCCTTGCACTGAGATTCTAGCTGCTACTGCTAAGTCGCTTCAGTCGTGTCCGACTCTGTGTGACCCCATAGATGGCAGCCCACCAGGCTCCCCCGTCCCTGGGATTCTCCAGGCAAGAATACTGGAGTGGGTTGTCATTTCCTTCTCCAGTGCATGAAAGTGAAAAGTGAAATGTTAGGAAGTCCTCAATTCTGCTTCATTAATTGTAGCACTGGACTCTGTTTTGCACAATATTGCATATTAAACTGCAGGCAGCCTGACAAATATGGGAGGAAGGGGAATTTTTAAAATCAGCTTAATGAATCACTACCCTTTAAGAATTTGAGCAAAGATAAACCCCTGAGGCTCTTGCAGGCAGACCCTCACCAATGTCTTCTGAAGGAACATTTCCTGGCTGACTGTTTTGTCTGAGATGACAACTCATTGGTGGTGTTCTGCTGACATTTTTAGAGGAGGCAGACAAGCCCTGTGATGAATAGCATTATCCAAACTTTAAAGCAGAAAAACTACAATGATTTGAAACCCTGAATTTTTGCTGGCAAAAGTAAATCCTATTCATGAGAATGCAACAATTAGCCCCTGCTACCCACCCACCACAAAACCTACACCCTAAAACCAATCTAGCATGTATCATTTAAAAGAAATAGCTTTTTAGGACCACAGTTTAAGAGTTCATCAAGGCTTTGCCGCTGGAGGTTTAAAAATTCCCACTTTCCGAAAGTATCTGACAAACTGGGATTCTAGAGGTGAACAAAACAAAGCCCCTTGCTTCCACAGATTACATTTTAGGGAAGGATAAAGATAAAAAAATATGTAGGAAAACATGTCAGATGGTAGAAAATGCTGTGGATAAAAGTAAATTAAGGCCAGTGTGTAGAAGGAAGCTGCTATTTTAGAAAGGATGGCCAGGTAGGATCCCATTGAGAAGGTGACCTTGAAGCAGAAACTTGGATTAAAGGTATAGGAAGTAAGCAGGCCATGCAGACCTCTGTGAGAACCTCCTAAGCAAAGCAAATAAGACATACAAAATCTAAGGTGGGAGCATGATTGTCAAGGTTAAAGACTAGCAAAGTGGCAATGTGGTCCAAGTTGAAGGAGATGAGTTCATACATGGTGGGACCTTAAATGGCTTTGATAAGACTTTAGTTTTTTCCTGAGTAGACTCATGAGCCATTGGAGGGCTTTGAGGAGAAGAGTACCATTATCCCTTATGGATGGAAGGACCTAATTTCACTGTAATGTGTTGCCTCTGATAAGTAAATTGTGGTATAATGCTGGCAGCGTCATATCTATTGGGTGTCCAGCTGCTCATGTCTGCATTAGCTGTGCCTCACTTTTCCAAGTCCAGGGTTTATACACTGTCGATTTATCTAACTTCGACTAGGACCAGCTTCTCGTTCTTCTCTACGGCCAAGACTTCAGACATCATTAACAAATCTTACTTGATCAGTTTCAAGTCATCTTCCAATGTTTGCCTAAACTTCTAGCTCATGATTTGTTTGAGGGTATTAAGACGTTCCAGTCTAATTCTTCTCCTGTCTCTTGTTGGTTGTAATGTTTCTGCCCACAGATTCTCAAACTTTAGGAAACTTGTTATTGGATCACGTTTTGTCTAGCAAGTCACATTAAACAAAGCACTAAGATGAGGTTGTGCATTGGAATGGAACTGAGTGATCTTGGTTCAAGCAGTCTCTCAAAACAGTGTGTTATTACCTGAAATGGTTCTATTAATACAAAGACCATATGGGCCCTTGGAAACACCACTTGGCTGCTTACCATAGAAAAGCAGATGTGTTTGGTGAGATGCTGCCTATTCTATCTTGTGTTACACGTCATTAATCTTAGTGTTAAAATCAGTATGGGCCATCAGGCATTTCTTACAACCAAGGCTTTTATGAACAGCCGAGCTCCATGTAGGGGTAGAATGGCAAAGGCGTTGTGACAATTTCCCTTTGGAAAAGCAATGCCATGCTTTACACAGGCACCATTCATGGGAGCGGGCTCTTGTTTACAGTTTGCAACCCATTCCATTTTCTTGGCTTCTTTGTTGGCCATTCCTCTACTCCAAGTTTAATATTATGAATAATAATGTCATTTAATTATCCTTACTCTTTTTTGCTGAAGTCAGTGCTCCTGGTGGAGGAATTTGGGATCAGTCATGATAGATATTTCAAGACACAGGCTGGAAGTCATTTTTTCCCCCTAGTCTTAATCATAACCACAAAATCCTTGAAAAAGATTCCTACACAGTACCTATAGGATAATAATTTAGGGTGTAGATAATCCCTGGAATCTGGACTTCAGACCCATGTATCAGTGTCTCCTTTGAGACTGCATTAATATCTGGACACATAATGCTGAACAAGTTATGGTACTCATTCTCAAGAAGCTTACCCTCTGAAGGTGGGGACTGAGCAGTAAATAGGTGGGAGGTGAGCCAAGGTCTTTATCAGAGATCTGTGTCCTCTTGCATGGGTTCTTGGCCGGACTCTTCATTGCCCAGTGCACCCTGCATGGATCATATGCCTTGTACTCATCAATGGGAGGTGATTGGATGGGATGTATGTCACTTCTTGCAGTGTGGTTTCTCAACTGTCTCTCCTCCCTTGTCTCCTGTCTGTTTCATAGTTCTAGAGTAACTCTGGAAACTGCATATTTACAATGGCAGAGTCTTCCTTTGTCTGAATCATAAAGGACTATTTGGAGCATAGATCTTCCATTTCACACTTAACATGACACCAACACTGATATTTTAGAATTTTCTTCTAGTAGCAGGTAGAGGTATGCTAAACAATCCCATTGGCAGTTTGGGAACATGGACAAACAGGAAGCTGAACAAATACAAGGGATGGACTCAAACTTGGAAGATTTGGAAAGACTTCTAAGATGGCAATGATATTGAATGGTGTTGAGTCAGCAGTCTGCCTTGAGAGTCTGGAACTAAGAACTATTTTGGGATAGAGGTGAAGGCTTGGGGGTCTTCAGTGCTTTCAGCTTCTTGATTCCTGAGAGTGGAATAAGGGTTTTTCAGCAATATGCATATCATTTTATTTGGTAGATATTTTGTCCCTAAATCGTGAGTCCTTGGAATTTCAGAGTCACTTGGCAGTTTAAAATTAAGCACAGTTAAAATTATTTTAGGTGAAACATCAGATGCAATAAATTGTAGTTAATGCTTATCATAATGAAAGTTTTAAGCCTATGTAGCTGACAGAATTTTTATTGCTTTAAATCCCATCTATATGCTGATGACTTGTACATTTATATTTCCAGCCCTGACCTCTCCATTGAATTCAGACTCCTCCATCCAGTTGTCTGCCTCTTTATCATTTCCATTTGAATGCCTATTAGGCATTTTGAATGTATGATGGCCAGACAAAAGATTTTGTCACAATGGCCAGACAGAAGATTTTGCCATCCACCAAAATATTTATTCCCCATCTCGGGAAAATCACAGGAACATCTACCTGGTTACTCAATCACAAATCTGTGGTCATTCTTTAAGCCCTCTCCTTATTTTTTTCTTACATTCAATCTCTCAGCAAGAACTCTAAGCTCAATTTCCAAAGTAAATCCCCCTTCTGTCCATTACTTCCCTTTCCATTGTATGACCTTGTTCAGGCTACCATTGTCACTTTCCTGGACTATCACAAACTCTTACCAGTCTCTCTCCCTGAATCTCTTGTTCTCTTCAACCCTTCATTTCCACACTGTAGCAGCACAGCCTTTTACAGATTAAGGTGGATCACTTCACTTTCCCTTTGAATACCCTGTTCTACTCAAGTCTCTCCTGTCTTCTTCATTGTGCTCTCTCTGTGACCCCATGGACTGCAGCCCGCCAGGCTCCTCTGTCCATGGGGATTCTCCAGGCAAGAATACTGGAGTAGGTTGCCATTTTCTACTCCAGATATCTTCCCAATCCAGAGATCCAACCATCTCCTGTTTCGGTAAGTGGGTAAGTGGGTTCTCTACTATGGGGCCACCTGGCAAGCCCTGGTCTACAAGGCCCTGCATCTTTGGGCTCCATCTTTTGCTCGTGTGTGCTAAGTTGTTTCAGTTGCATGTGACTCTTTGTGACCTCATGGACTGTAGCCTGCCAGGCTCCTCAGTGCATAGGATTCTCCAGGAAAGAATACTGGAGTGAGTTGCTATGCCCTCCTCTAGTGTCAAACCCGTGTCTCTTATGTCTCCTGAGTTGGTTTCCCAGGTGTTGGCAGTGGTAAAGAAACTGCCTTCCAATGCAGGAGATGAAAGAGATGAGGGTTTGATCCCTGGATTGGGAAGATCCCCTGGAGGAGGGCCTGCAACCTACCCCAGTATTCTTGTCTGGAGAATCCCATGGACAGAGGAACCTAGCAGGCTACAGTCCAAAGGGTTGAACAGAGTTGAACACAGTTGAAGTGACTTTAGCACACCACCTGGGAATCCATTTGCTCACTAGTATCCAGTTATACTCACCTGCTCAGTTTCTTAATACACTAAGGCCCTCACCACCTTTTGCCTTTGTACTTCTCTCTGAAATGCTTCCTCTCCAGATCTTTCCACCCTGGCTCCTCTGTTCAGGTCTCAGCTCAGAAGTCCTCTCTGTCTCATTGGTGACACCTTCATTACCACCTATTTAGAAGAGCCCTCCCCTTTCAGACACGGTCTGATCTGATACCTCGACAACTTTTATGTCTGTCTATTTGAATGATCTTGTTCTTGTTTGATTTCCTTACTTGAGTTTGATTTGTCTCACTCAGGGCTTCTCAATCTCAGCAGTATTAACATGGTGGGGCAGATGATTCTTTACTGGGGAGGGAGCTTCTCCTGTGCATTATAGGATGTTTAGTGGTATTCACCCCTTAGATGCCATCAACAATCTTCCCATTCCCCACTCCAGTTATGACATCCAAAAATAGTCTCCAATCATTGTCAAATTCCCCTGGGAAAATTCCACTCTCCTTTTCTGTTGAGAACTTGTCCAGTTCAGTTCAGTTCAGTTGCTCAGTCATGTCCAATTCCTTGCGATCTCATGGACTGCAGCACACCAGGCCTCCCTGTCCATAACCAACTCCTGGAGTTCACCCAAACTCATGTCCATTGAGTCGGTGATGCCATCCAGCCATCTCATCCTCTGTCGTCCCCTTCTTCTCCTGCCTTCAATCTTTCCCAGCATCAGGGTCTTTTCCAATGAGACAGCTCTTCGCATCAGGAGGCCAAAGTATTGGAGTTTCAGCTTCAACATCAGTCCTTCCAATGATTGATGGAAGGCTTAATCTCCCTTAGGATGGACTGGCTGGATCTCCTTGCATTTGGATCTCTCAAAAATGTCCAGTTGACATTTTAACCAGCTTTCCAGTGAAGCCGCTTTTTCTTGAGACGCTGGGAGGGGTCCTACAGCATGTCCGCTTGAGGTGTGTGTGACATTTCCAAAAGGAAGATGCTTTTGCTGTCATTGGTTAAGACCGNGTCCCCCTCTTCTCCTGCCTTCAATCTTTCCCAGCATCAGGGTCTTTTCCAATGAGACAGCTCTTCGCATCAGGAGGCCAAAGTATTGGAGTTTCAGCTTCAACATCAGTCCTTCCAATGATTGATGGAAGGCTTAATCTCCCTTAGGATGGACTGGCTGGATCTCCTTGCAGTTGGATCTCTCAAACGTGTCCAGTTGACATTAAAACCAGCTTTCCAGTGAAGCCGCTTTTTCTTGAGACGCTGGGAGGGGTCCTACAGCATGTCCGCTTGAGGTGTGTGTGACATTTCGAAAAGGAAGATGCTTTTGCTGTCATTGGTTAAGACCAAAGTTCTCCTTGTACCACCCCACATGCTCCATTGCTCAGCTGTGTCTGACTGTTTCACGATCCCATGGACTGCAGCCCTCCAGGCTCATCCACCTGTGGAATTTTTCAGGCAATAATACTGGAGTGGATTGCCATTTCCTACTCTAGGGGATCTTCCTGGGCCAGAGATTGAACCCACATCTCTTGCATGCCTCCTGCATTGGCAGGTGGATTCTTTACCCTTAGTGCCACCAAATTTTTCTTCACTTCCCCACTGGGTGGGTTGTGTTAAAGTGACCATAGGTATGTTTGAGATTTAGGAAAACTGGTTTAGTTGAACTTAGAGGGATGTTTGAATGTGGTTCACAGCCACTTTCTTGAACAGCAAAGTTATTTCTAGTTGTCCTGGTAAGGAGAGGCCCTTTACCCATAGTGGTTCCCCAGTCCATTGCTCTGGTTCACCTGACACATGAAAGTCAAGGCCAGATGTCACATCCTGATATGAATATGTTCCGTGGCACCTAGTATGTGGATTGACATGTGTGAAGAGAGAGGCATGTGGAAAATTCTACTAGTTACTAAAAATAAAAAATGAACAAAGGAAGATTTGCTTATGCTTTCAAAATGAGAATTATCTCCTGTCAAGAAGATGGCTAGTGCTGTGCCATATATTGTCTTCTACCATGGAAATCACACAACATACAAATTTTCAGAATTTTTTTTACTATTCATAGGGCACACTCTGCAGCAGAATTATCTCTAGCAGCTCAAATATGAAAGAAATTCAATAAAGTCTTTCCCAAATTGACAAAAATACTAAAAATGTCACTCTCAATAACAAATACTGAAGCTGAACTAAACTTTGGTTAAAATATTGATAGCAAAAACAATTTGCATCAACCACCCTTGGGGAAAGACTAGATTATCTTCCTATTTTGTTTGAAGAGAAAGATACTCAAGAATCTTCATGTGAGAAATGATCAAAGACCATGCAGTCAAAAAATGTAGGGAAAAAATGCTATGGATAAGTAGTAGGAATGTAGTTAATTGAAATGTTACACTATTTTTCAAAACTGTTATGTATTTTTGCATATTTGTGTTATTTGTGTGTGTGTATGTGCTCAGTTGTGTCCAACTTTTTGTAACCCCATGAACTGTAGCCCACCAGCAAACTCTGCCCAGGGATTCTCCAGGCAAGAATACTGGAGTGGATTGCCATTTCCTCTTCCAAGCATTGAAGCTGCGTCTCTAGTGTCTCTTTGCATTATTTGCCAGGATTTAAAAGTTATTTGTTCATTTGTTTGTTTGTTTTTTAAATTGGTATTCACCTTTGTACCTAATTTTATTTTAATAATTTTTGATATTTTTATTTAAGGTGGTCTTCCCAAAATTACATATGCTAGAGGCCCATGCAAACTGGAAGCCTCCAGAAAGCAGATAACTTGGGTGTAGGTAATCTACATTACTTTGTCTTGTTTACTAAGGTCTTCCTAGTGCTTGGTGGATACCCAGCTCACAGCACTCTCTCAGAACACAAATGCATGATTGCTGTTAGACATTTTGTGCTGGAAGCATTGAGCCTCTCCCAGAAACCTGGAAGCTTCCTGGAGGGCACGCAGACTAGATTGCCTACAACTTCAGTTGAAAGCGTGAAGGCCGGCAACTTTCAAGAGGTTGGTCATGTTGATGTAAATAATCAATAAAATGATCAATAATAAGACTGAGAAAGAGCTTTATTTGAGCATAGCTGAGGACTATAGCTTCAGAGATGCAGATTCAAAAAACACCTGAATTGTGTTCCACTGGACTACAAAATGCATGCATGCTTAGTCATGACTGATTCTTTGCGATCTCATGGACCTGTAGAACACAAGTCTTTGTCCATGGGATTTTCCAAGGAAGAATACTGGAGTGGCTTGCCTTTTCCTACTAGGGGGAGCCTTCCTGACTCAGGGATCAAACCCGTGTCTCCTGTGTCTCCTGCACTGGCAGGAGGATCTCTTACCACTTTGTCACATAGGAAGCCCAGACTATAAGATGGGGCAAGCTAAAATAGGCAAAAAAATGCCAGGTTGCATAGGTTGTTTGCAAGGATTAGGATTGAAGTTGACGAGAGGTAAGGGTGCTCATTAAGTAAGGGTTGTTTGGGTGCAAAATGGTTGCATGATTACAAGGGGAGACACCTTGAGACCATAAAGTTGTGGCCAGCAACTCCTAACAGATGTTGCTTTGAAAATGACTGGTGGTGCTCTTGAGTTTGATACAGTTTAGAAAATTCAAGTTATCAGTGATACAGGAAAAGGGCCTGAAACCACATCCACAACACCTGCATGGCTCCATTTTAAATAACCGAACCACAGTGACTCCATTTCGATTTTTAGAGGCATTATTTTCTTTGGTAGTAGTTTGTCGCTCAGTCGTGTCCGACTCTTTGCGACCCCATGGACTGTAACCCACCAGGCTCCTCCCTCCATGGGATTAGTGAATGGTTAAAACAAATGTACAATGCATGCTTGACACAAAATAAGCTGTTCTAGCTGGCATAAAATTCAAGCCAAATCATGTATAATACAAAATGACTTTTCCATATCTCAGTATGTGAAAATTTCTTTCATTTGTCAAAAGTACATCCTGGGAACCCCAGTTCTGCATTTGTCCTCTTCTTCCTTTTCCTCCTCTTCATTCCCCCCCGCCCTTCAAATACAAAGTTTTCAAAATATAATATTNCCAGGACTGATCTCCTTTAGAATGGACTGGTTGGATCTCCTTGCAGTCCAAGGGACTCTCAAGAGTCCTATAAAAAGTGAAGAACTCATTTTTGTGACTCTAAATTTTATGACTTAAAAGACAAGCATTCTGTAAAATCATATCTAAAATTATATTTATTTATCTATTGTCATCCTCTCAAATCCATTGGGTTGTGAGGCTGAACTTTAATCTGAATGACAGCTTTTCATTTTGAGTCTCTCCATGGAATTAAAGGCATATGAGTCACACCTCATCTAAAACTAAGAACTAATTTACTTGATTAAAAACAATCGTACTGGTAAAAGAACCTTCCTCTTCCTACTTGTTTTCAACATGACTTCACACTGAGAATTTTTTTTTTAATGATTTTAGCATTTTCTAAATCAGGTCCTTATGAAGGCAATGTATGAAATAAGAAATCAAAAGCAGTAGAAAATTTAAACTTTGTGAATATTGAATATAAAATTTCAGATATTTTTATACAATGTTTCAAATTGAATTTCCCTTTTAATAACAAGGGGGTTTTCCCCTAAAATGTCATATCTAAAAACAATTTTGTAAAGCTCATTTGACTTACCATGACTTCCCACCCGCAAAGAAATGCTAAGNTATTGAATATAAAATTTCAGATATTTTTATACAATGTTTCAAATTGAATTTCCCTTTTAATAACAAGGGGGTTTTCCCCTAAAATGTCATATCTAAAAACAATTTTGTAAAGCTCATTTGACTTACCGTGACTTCCCACCCGCAAAGAAATGCTAAGGACCCCTAAACCTCAGCTTCCGGACCTGACTCCCTGACTTTCTGGAACACCTCCTCTCCTTTTCTCTCCCCACAGCTCTAGGTGGACAGATGATCCCTGAAGGCCCTAATATCTGGTTACTTTCTTAGCCTCCCTTTTTGCTCTCTCATCCTTCCAACTTGCGCAGAACAAATTTCCTGCACTAAATCTCCTCTCCTTGAAAGACCTAGTGTTGTACAGTTTTCTTGAAACAGTCATGTTGTCTTATACAAGTCACCTATCTCATATAAACGGTCTGTTCTAAACTTTCATCTCTCTCCCTTGGCCAGTCTTACAATTGATATCATCACAATGGTTCCTGGATAGGAGCCTCCTTAAGAAGGCACCTGTGTGGCCTCTGCCAGGGATGAAAGCCCTATATAGAGAAATCGTGTTTGAGAAGAATTTCTTTTAGAAGGATGTTCCTGAATCCCCTCAAGACAAAACAAAGTAGAAAGAGGGAAAGAGAGGCAAAGGGAGGGAGAGAGACAGAGAGAACAGACAATTTCAATAGTGTAGGCAATCCTTCCCACCATTCTACTTCATCAGTTAATATCCACCTTGATTATGAGATGGAAGATGCAGCTCCCTCTCTCTCTGCATTTCCATGAGCCACTCATAACATGACTGTATCAACCTGCTAAATATAAGCCTAGTGCCTAGTGATGTACAAAAGTATTTCATATAACATGCCCTCTCAATGAAAAAAATGCTTTATCTTGTACTCAACTAATGAGAAATTAACCTGATCCACCTTAACATAATTAACCGCCAATCCTAATCCTTCCAAAGGAATTGCTGAGGTTAGTGTTACCCAAATTAAAATTTTGTCCTATGTTGTGACTTTAGAACATAAGCTTCCAATAAGACATAGCTTCTCTATATGGGCCAGTGGGAATTTTAAGTTCCATACAACTAAATGACCTATGTAGGACCTAATTAAGCACCTTCTTGAAGTTTCTAAATCAAAAGCTAAGCTGACATTTTCTCAGAGAGGAGACTCTTTCATCTGTTGGTCACACACATCAGCTTAGAATATGGTCCAACATTTGCCTGAGCCAAGGGCACAAGGTATTCTCCTACTACATTCCCTTTAAAGCTTCATTTTTGGATCCAGGGGAGACTTCTCACTTATGGACTCCTTTTGCCTGTTGTGATCAAGATCCCCTGGTCATCGTCTATTTTTGATCTGTCTCTTCTTCTATTGTTCTCTGCATACCCTGGCCATGCCTCAGTCATATCTGCCTTAGTTATGATGAAGAAAAAGGTAGGGAATGTGTGGTGCACAGGACCATGGCAACAAGAACAGACCAGGAGAAATGCTAATTAGAGGGCTCTGAGCAACATGACGACATTAGTATTAGGCACAAATTAAGCGAAAAAGCAGAAAGACAGATGCTGATGCGCCAGTATTTTGGTAACCTGATGCGAACAGCTGACTCACCAGAAAAGTCCCTGATGCTGGGCAAGATTGAGGGCAGGAGAAGAAGAGGGCATCAGAAGATGAGATGGCTGGATGGCATCACTGATGCAATGGACCTGAATTTGGGCAAACTCTGGGAGCTTGTGAGGGACAGGGAGGCCTGGTGAGCCGCAGTTCATGGGGTCACAAAGAAACAGACAGAACAGGGCAACTGAACAACAAGAAGAGACAAAGCAAGAGGTAGAAAAGAGGACGCTGAGATGGGAACAGAGGGGTGGAATCACACCTCTTGAGATCTATGTAAAGTATATGTAAATCAGTGTTTTCCCAGGCACTCAACGCTTTCAATTCAGTGAACCATTATTAACATAAATGAGTAAAACATTGGTCGTGGCCTTAAAAATAGCATAATACATCGACATACAATCAGGCATTTTCAGATCCATGTAACATGATAAATTACAAGAGAGATGAGTATGGAGAAAATCTAGGAAGCCCAGACAGTGGGCATGAAATAAATGACGTGGCAGATAATTTTCTAGACCAATTTTTTAATTCAGTTCAGTTGCTCAGTCATGTCTGACTCTTTGCGACCCCATGAACTTCAGCACACCAGGCCTCCCTGTCCATCACCAAGTCCCGGAGTTTACTCAAACTCATGTCCATCAAGTCCGTGACACCATCCAGCCATCTCATCCTCTGTTGTCCCCTCTTCTCCTGCCTCCAACCCCTCCCAGCATCAGTCTTTTCCAACGAGTCAGCTGTTCGCATGAGGTGGCCAAAGTACTGGAGCTTCAGCTTTAGCACCAGTCCTTCCAATGAACATCCAGCACTGATCTTTAGAATGGACTGGTTGGATCTCCTTGCTGTCCAAGGGACTCTCAAGAGTCTTCTCCAACACCACAGTTCAAAAGCATCAATTCTTCAGCACTCAGCTTTCTTTACAGTCCAACTCTCACATCCATACCTGACCACTGGAAAAACCATAGTCTTGACTAGACGGACCTTTGTTGGCAAAGTAATGTCTCTGCTTTTCAATATTCTATCTAGGTTGATCATACCTTTCCTTCCAAAGAGTAAGCATCTTTTAATTTCATGGCTGCAATCACCATCTGCAGTGATTTTGGAGCCCCCAAAAATAAAGTCTGACACTGTTTCCACTGTTTCCCCATCTATTTCCCATGAAGTGATGGGACCAGATGCCATGATCTTAGTTTTCTGAATGTTGAGCTTTAAGCCAACTTTGTCACTCTCCTCTTTCACTTTCATCAAGAGGCTTTTAGTGCTAGGCATATAGATTGTACCTTATCAAATTCTGTTCATTTCATTGACACCAAGCCAACTCCAATCCCCACTTACATCATAAAAAAAAAAAAAGTAGAGTTTACATATAAGAGTGATGGGGTAAAATCTATGATGTGAC
The DNA here is from genome assembly GCA_006410875.1 of Neotragus pygmaeus. Lineage (NCBI taxonomy): Eukaryota > Metazoa > Chordata > Mammalia > Artiodactyla > Bovidae > Neotragus > Neotragus pygmaeus. The sequence continues at coordinate 838,520 of SJYV01018295.1, forward strand.
AGAATTCTTTACCTCTAGGTGAATTCCCCTTATAATTTTTCCATCTAGGCCAGAATGAAAATAAAGACTGTGGTAAGACAATTATAAATTGACAAGAGGAAAACATCCGGTCAAACATTCCATTCTCTCTTCTGAACCCTGACCCAACGTGTCTACTGAGGATGATTTCTCATATTCAGAGGCATTTCATGGAGATTATCACCAGCTGTTACAGCAGGTACTGGAACAGGAGATAAACTCTGGGGATCAGCGAAGAAGAGAAGAGGCTGTGCCAGAGAAAACCCAAGGGAAGAAATATATAATTAATTCCAATTCCAGGCTGACTGTATTTGACTTTTTGTGTTTCACTACTCCCTCCTAAAAAAAAAAGAAAAAAAATATTCCAGATGAGGGCCTTGTAAAGAGAGTGTGAGAATGAGCTTTCTCAAGGCATGCACACTTTATCATCCCTAGAATCTCCCAAGGTCAGTGCCAGGGAAACAGATCTCTTTCCTGGGTTGGATCTAAGCACTCAGACTTTGGATTTCTGTTGCCCTAGCCAAAGAGACCTAAAATTCTCCTTTGTTCTCTTCCCTGACACCAGACTGTGAGTTCCTCAGTTTATAAACGGTCTCTTCTCTTCTTCCTTTTACCATCTTCCTGTTCTCTTGCTCAAAAACTGATCTTCAAAAGTCCACTTTGATGTACGTTTATGACTGATTCGTGGTATTGTAGGGCAGAAACCAACACAACATTATAAAGCAATTATCTTCCCATTAAAAATCATTTTTTAAAAGTACAGTTTGAGTCACATATTTACAAGTCCCTTACATAAATATGGCTCTTGAATTAAGCTGAAACTATCTCCCTGGCACTCAGTGCCCTTGGATTCAAACAATCAAAATTAACATAGAAGAGTTAGATACTTACTATGACCTTAAAGATGGCTCAGAGAAATCCTAGAAGAACAGTTTTTTATCTTTACTTTTTAGGGAAGAATATCTTGGGCTTCCTAGGTGATTCAATGGTAAATAACATGGCTGCCAATGCAGGAGTCACAGAAGACTTAGGTTCTATCCCTGGGTCGGGAAGACTCCCTGGAGGAGGAAATGGAATCCCACTCCAGTATTCCTGCCTGGAAAAATCCCACAGACAGAAGAGCCTGGTGGGCTACAGTCCATGGGATCACAAACAGTCAGACCTGATTGAGCAACTGAGCATGCATGCACACACACATAGGCAATCCTATCCTGGATACAAAAGTTAAGGTCCTGAGCACTTTTAAAAGTCTATTGTAGATAAGAAAACTACTCATAAAAGCTTATTTGAAATGCACTATGGGTATCTTTATGCTTAACTGGTCTGTACAGTCAAAGTTATGGTTTTTTCCCAGTAGTCATGAACAGCTGTAACAGTTGGACCATAAAGAAGGCTGAGTGCCAAAGAACTAATACTTTTGAACTGTGGTGCTGGAGAAGATTCTTGAGAGTCCCTTGGACTGCAAGGAGATCAAAGCAGTCTATCCTAAAGGAGATCAACCCTCAATATTCATTGTAAGGACTGATGCTGAAGTTGAAGCTCCAATACTTTGGCTACTTGATGGGAAGAGCCAACTCATTGGAAAAGACCCTGATGCTGGGAAAGATTGAGGGCAGGAGCAAAAGGGAGTGACAGAGGGTGAGATGGTTGGATGGTATCGCCAACTCAATAGACATGAATCTGAGCAAACTCAGGGTGCTGGTGAAGGTCAGGAAAGCCTGGTGTGTTCCACGGGGTCACAAAGAGGTAGACACAACTTAGCAACTGAAGAACAAAAACAACTGCCCCTAAAGAATCCTGGTAAATTATGAACACAAATAAATGTTCAGTATCACGAACTACCATCCAAACCTAGAAAAGTTTTGCCTACACAGTCCCACAAGCTCAAGCTATCTTTTATGTAATGAGTTTAACCAGTGATACTCTTGCTTCCCCAGGATGACTAAGAGGAACATCACTCTCTAAAATCCCCAGGGTCACATCCTGGATTGTATCTTTAATGTTACCCATTTATTTTCACATTCCACCTGCAACCAGTCATCTAGTTCAGCAGGTCTGTCAGTCTCATGACTAACAGTTTTCCTTTCTCTCTTCATCTCTGAAAATACCTAGACAAAGCCTTCTGTCACCACCTTCTTGTAAAAGTAATCCTGAACTCAGACTGAGGAGGCTTCAATTGTCGCCTTTTATCTCTATATGATACTGGATGAATCACTATCCCCTCCAAGTTCCCTTATTCTTAAAATGAAACTAATAATACCTGTTCAGATGATTAGTATACTTAGAATTAAAGGCTTAAATTTCCACAAAGTCATATAAATGCATCTTTCACAAAATAACATCATGCACATATACAACATTATTATTCATGTGTTATTGTTGCTGTGTCAGACTCCTCTTTTGTTTTCCTGTTTCCACTAACCCTTCCCCATCCAGGCTGCCCACTGCTGACATCTATTATTCCAAAAGTACTCCTGTACTTATACTGCTTTTCAGCTCAAGAATTTAAAAGGACTCCCCTTGATCCCTTATTTAAGCCCGAATTATCTCTATAGCATTGAAAATCTTTCAATTCAGTTCAGTTCAGTTCAGTTGCTCAGTCATGTCCAACTCTTTGTGACCTCATGGACTGCAGCATGTCAAGCTTCCCTGTCTATCACCAACTCCAGGAGCTTACTCAGACTCATGTCCACTGAGTTAGTGATGCCATCCAACCATCTCATCCTGTTGTCCCCTTCTCCTCCTGTTGTCCCCTTCTCCTCCTGCCTTCGATCTTTCCCAGCATCAGGGTCTTTTCCAATGAATTATTTCTTTGCATCAGGTGGCCAAAGTATTGGAGTTTCAGCTTGAGTANTGATGCCATCCAACCATCTCATCCTGTTGTCCCCTTCTCCTCCTGTTGTCCCCTTCTCCTCCTACCTTCGATCTTTCCCAGCATCAGGGTCTTTTCCAATGAATTATTTCTTTGCATCAGGTGGCCAAAGTATTGGAGTTTCAGCTTGAGTATCAGTCTTTCCAATGAATATTCAGGACTGATTTCCTTTAGGATTGACTAGTTTGATCTCCTTGCAGTTCAATGGACTCTCAAGAATCTTCTCCACATTTCAAAAGCATCAATTCTTCAGCGCTCAGCTTTCTTTATAGTCCAAATCTCACATCTATACATGACTACTGGAAAAACCATAGCCTTGACTAGATGAAACTTTTGGCAAAGTAATGTCTCTGCTTTTTAATATGCTGTCTAGGTTGGTCGTAACTTTCCTTTCAAGGAGCAAGCACCTTTTAATTTAATGGCTACAGTCACCATCTGCAATGATTTTGGAGCCCCCAAAAATAAAGTCTGTCAGTGTTTCCCCAGCTATTTGCCATGAAGTGATGGGACCGGATGCCATGATCTTAGTTTTCTGAGTGTTGAGTTTTATCCACCTTTTCCACTCTCCTCTTTCACTTTCAACAGAGGCTCTTTAGTTCTTATTTGCTTTCTGCCATAAGTGTGGTGCCATCTGCATATCTAAGGTTATTGATATTTCTCCCAACAACCTTGATTCCAGCCTGTGCTTCATGCAGCCCACCATTTTATATGATGTACTCTGCATATGAGTAAGCACGTGACAATATACAACCTTGAGGTACTCCTTTCCCGATTTGGAATCAGTCTCTGGTTCCAAATTCAGTGACCTGGAATTAACATAGATAAATAAAACACTAACTGAGGCTTTACAAATAGTGGAATGTATGGACATGCAAGCAGGCACTGTGATATTCATATATTATAGTAAATTATAAGAGAGAAGGCCATATTGAGTTTATTTTTGTGTATGGCATGAGGGAGTGTTCTAACTTCATTGATTTACATGTGGCTCTCCAACTTTCCCAACACCCCTTGCTGAAGAGATGGTCTTCCCTCCATTGTACATTCTTGACTGTTTGGTCAAAGATTAATTGATAAATTCCAGATGGCTTAAAGACCTAATGATAAAACATAATGCCATAAAAATTTTAGAACACAGGCAAAACATCCTCTGACATAAATAGCAGCATTTTTTCCCTTAAGTTAGTCTCCTAAGGCAGTAGAAATAAAAGCAAAACTAAACAAATGGGACTGAAAGGTATGTCTTTGCATAGCAAAGGAAACCATCAACAAAACAAAAAGATAACCTCTGCAATGGGATAAAATATTTGCAAATTATGCAACCAATTAGTTTCCAAAATATACAAACAGCTTATACAACTAATAACAAAACACACACACACATACAAAATTTAAAAATGGACAGAATACTTAAACAGACTTTTCTCCAAAGAAAACATACAGATGGCCAATAGGCACATGAAAAGATGCTCAATATCACTAAGAACAGGAGAAATGCAAATCAAAACTACAATGACATATCATCTCACACTAGTGGCTGTTGGTACAACCACTACAGAGAACAGTACAGTGGTTCCTTAAAATACTAAAAATAGAGTTACTATATGATCCAGCAATCACACTCCTGGGCATATATCCAGAGAAAATAATAATTTGAAAAGACCCACGCACCCCAAAGTTCATAGAGCACTATTTACAGTAGCCAATACGTGGAAGAAACCTAAGTGAATGAATAAAGAAGTTGTATATACTGGGTTGGCCAAAAATCTCCTTTGTTTTTAACGTAAAAATAAAAGGAACAATTTTCATTTTCACCAAGAAGTTTATCAAGCAATGTATTCACCATTTTGTTCTACTACCTTCTGTCATTTTTCAGGCAACTTCATAATTTCATCTTCCCAAAATTTCTTATCTTTTAAGCAAAGAACTGTTCCAGGTACCTTTAAAAGTCTTCCAGGGTTTTGAAATTGTTTCCATTAAGAGACTTTTATAAAGATGGAAATAAATAGAAATCTGAAGGTGCAGTGTCTGGTGAATACCAGAGATAAATCAGAGCTTTCCAGACAAGCTGTAACAGGTTTTGCCTGGTCATCAAGGAAACATGTGGTCTTGCATTATCCTGATGAAGATCATACATTTTCTGTTGAGTAATTCTAGATATTTTTCATCAAATGCTCTTTTAGGTTGGTCTAACTTGGAGCAGTACTTGTTCAAATGAATCGTTTTGTTTTTTGGAAGAAGCTCATAATAGAGGACTCCCTTCCAATCCCTCGTAGCTCAGCTAGTAAAGAATCTGCCTGCAATGCAGGGAATCCTGGCTCAATTCCTGGGTTGGGAAGATCTGCTGGAGAAGGGATAGGCTACCCACTCCAGTATTCTTTGCCTTCCCTGGTGGCTCAGCTGGTAAAGAATCCACCTGCAGTGTGGGAGACCTGGATTCAACCCCTGGGTTGTAAAGATCCCCTCCAACATTCTGGCCTGAAGAATTCCATGGACTATATAGTCCATGGGGTCACAAAAGTCAGACACAACTGAATAACTTTCACTTTCACTTCCAGTCTCACCATATACGCAATATGACCATCTTTGGATGAAGATCAGCCTTTGATGTGGTTGGTGGTGGTTCATTTCACTTGCCCCACAATCTCTTCCACTCCACAATATTCTACAGTAATCACTTGTCATCACCCATCACAATGTTTTTTTTTTTTTTAACTTCTCATTATATTTAGAGATTCACATGTGAAAATATGGTCAAAAGTTTTCTTTTGCTTAACTTCTGTGGAACCCAAACATCAAAATGATCAACATGACCAAGCTGGTGCAAAAAATTTTCAATGCTTGATTTGGATATTTTGAGTATATCTGCTGTTTCCCGCATGGTATAACATTAATTTTTCTCAGTTGATGCCATGATTTGATCACTATCAATTTCAACTGGTCAACCCTTGCAAGTCCCTTGGACTGAAAGGAGATCCAGAAAAGGAAATCAGTCCTGAATGTTCATTGGAAGGACTGATGTTGAAGCTGAAACTCCAATATTTTGGCCACATGATGCGAAGAGCTGACTCATTTGAAAAGACCCTGATGCTGGGAAAGATTGAAGGCAAGAAGAGAAGGGGACGACAGAATGAGATGGGTGGATGGCATCCCCGACTCAATGGACATAAGTTTGAGTAAATTCCAGGAGTTGGTGATGGACAGGGAGGCCTGGCATGCTACAGTCCATGGGGTTGCAAAGAGTCGGACATGACTGAGTGACTGAACTGAACTGAACTGACCTAACCATGGAGCATCATCCAGAGAGAAATCTCCAGCATGAAACTTCACAAACCACTTTTGATACCTTTGATCAGTCACAGCACCTTCTCCATACAAATCCTTTTTTGTATTTCAGTTGCATTTTTACCTTTCTTGAAATAAAGCATTATATGCCAAAAAGTGAATAGGAGCTAAAAAGNGAAGACAAAACAGGATTGAAGAAGATGGCTGCTAAAGGATTTCAGGAAGAACAAAAGAGACTCTTTTTACATTATTAGGAAATAAGCATCATTGTTCAAAAAGAAACCTAAATCCACTATAATAAAAAATGCGAAATAACTGAATGATTGTTAAGAAATTTGTGAATCAACCATTGCAGAGCCTGGTGCAGTGTTCCCTGGTGGGGAGAAAGCATAGCACCTGCCAGGTAGAAGCATGTTGTCAGTATTAACAATGTGAGGCCAAAAGGTTCACAATTTTTAATTTTTAATTTTGGCGAAAGATAGTGTTTTATACTGTTATAGCACAAAGAAAAGTAACTTTAAAATTTAGCAAACTTTGGCCTTCCCTGGTGGCTCAGATGGTAAAGAATTTGTCTGCAATGCAGGAGACCTGGGTTCAACCCTTGGGTTGGGAAGATCCCCTGGAGAAGGGAAAGGTTACCCACTTCAGTATTTTTGCCTGGAGAATTCCATGGACAGAGCAGCCTGGTAAGCTACAATCCACGGGGTTCCAAGAATCAGACACGACTGCGTGACTAACACTCACTTTCAGTGTGATTTTTAAATTGTTTTCCTGTTTAAGAAGTTGACAGATGGGCAAGTGCTTACCTGTTGCAGTGGTTTGGTTCCACTTTCTGTATGCTTTTTCATCCTTGTTAGATTTTAAGATTCTTAAGTTCATGCTGCNAAGAGTTGACTCATTGGAAAAGACTCTGATGCTGGGAGGGATTAGGGGCAGGAGGAGAAGGGGACAACATAGGATGAGATGGCTGAATGGCATCATGGACTCAATGAACGTGAGTCTGCGTGAACTCCGGGAGATGGTGATGGACAGGCAGGCCTGGTGTGTTGCGATACATGGGGTCGCAAAGAGTCAGACATGACTGAGCGACTGAACTGAACTGACAAAAATGTTGCCAAAATGTTTTTTTAAAAATGGCTACACAAAAATTCACCAATTTTGATAAGTTCTTTTTTAATGCAGGCTGACATGACAGCTATCACAATACGATCTAATGAAGTCATTTTGAATGAAGTTAAAGACAACTAAGCATTACTAGAGCCATCTTATGGGGGAAACAAATGAACTTCTTGGCCAATCCAATATATACAATGAAATATTACTTAGCAATAAAAAAAGAAATGTACATATATATGTATAACCAAATCACTTTGCTGTACACTTGAAACTAACACAATGTTGTAAATCAACTGTAATTCAATTTAACAAAGAAATAAGACTATAGAGGATACCTGGGAGACCCAAAGAGTGGGCATGAAACAAATGTTGGGGCTCAAAAAAAGCATTCTGGAGGCCATAAGTCCTAAACTGGGTTTTGAAGGATAAGCTAGTATTAACAAAATTAAGACAGGTGAGAAGGACATTCAACTAGTCAGTCTTGATTAAAATTTAGTTCAATTGCCATTATGAAAAAATATTCACTGATGTTATCCTAAATTCCTAGAATTCTCTATGTAATGTTCTTTCCCACTTAAATTTCAGAGGAAATTGAAGCCCAAGAATCACCCCACTCTAGCTTTCCTCTGTAGCCCAGCTTTCCTTTGTTCTGACTGCCATCAGTGCTTAGGGATAGGGTAGGTTACTGTAGTCTCAGAGTTGCCTATATACGGTCATAAACTTGCTTTCCAGTTGTTTCACATTATTAAACCCAAAGCCTCTTTTCTGCCATTGTTTTAGCTTGAGTCATTGATTTATTAAAAGCTCCTTTGATCCCCTGGAAAACAGCAGATATGAAGTTTTAGAGGTTCTTACACAAATGAGAAGAAGAAAGAGGAGAAGATTTTATACAACTTTGAAAATTATAAACACCAGTCTGAATAGTGTTTCCCATAACAACCAGTTAACATGCAATATTTCATAACGTTTCTCAGGACATAGCATTAAATTTTAGAAGTCCATGTATTCCAAAAGAATTTTTTAATGAATAGCTTTGTAAGGACACTTTTGTAGTTGGTTAATAAAGCAGAGGACTATATTCTTGGAATAATGATGTTCAGAACAACTCTCATTTTCCTCAGTGGTCTCTTCTAATCTTACCTGTCTGGGGTTTCCTTTACTAGATAATTCAGCTCAGTTCCGTTCAGTCGCTCAGTCATGTCTGACTCTTTGTGACCCCATGAACTGCAGCACGCCAGGTCTCCAAGAGTTTACCCAAACTCATGTCCATCAAGTCGGTGATGCCATCCAGCCATCTTATCCTCAGTCATCCCCGTCTCCTCCTGCCCCTAATCCCTCCCAGCATCAGGATCTTTTCCAATGAGTCAACTCTTCGCATGAGGTGGCCAAAGTACTGGAGTTTCAGCTTCAGCATCATTCCCTCCAAAGAACACCCAGGAATGATCTCCTTCAGAATGGACTGGTTGGATCTCCTTGCAGTCTAAGGGACCCTCAAGAGTCTCCTCCAGCACCACAGTTCAAAAGCATAAATTCTTTGGCACTCAGCTTTCTTCACAGTCCAACTCTCACATCCATACATGACTACTGGAAAAACCATAGCCTTGACTAGATGGACCTTTGTTGGCAAAGTAATGTCTCTGCTTTTTAATATGCTGTCTAGGTTGGTCATAACTTTCCTTCCAAGGAGTGAGCATCTTTCAATTTCATGGCTGCAATTGGCAGTCTTATGGTTTTGAACCAAGAAATTCTCGACCTGAAGAAAATTATTACTTAATAAAGATATAGAAAATAACATAAGTCAGTCTAATTATAAAGCAAGGACTATGTTGGGGTTCATTTTTAATCCCTGTATCCAGGGCAGTAATATGTACACAATAGCTATGAACTGACTGAAGAAATTGATTTAAGACAAAGACCCTACTCAAGGAGTCCAATTTCCATTCCTTAGGGAAGTGGTTTACATCAGGGCTGAACTCAGGAGAACAGCTCACAACTGTCATCTTCACAGCAAACAGGATAAAACTGCAGGTAGGATTTGAGCAGAGTCCCTTGATCTCAGGGAAGTTGTTCTCTTCCCCTAGTCAAGGGATAGAGCCTGGTAGTCTGTCTTGACCACTGAGATATGAGATGTATTTGCAGCTTTTTAGAAATTATAAGGGAGATGACAGAGCAGAAACTCTCTGCCCTGTGCTGTCTCCTGCTTCTGACCTTCAGATTCAGTTGTTTGGTAGCATCACACTTGGAGTTGCCCTCAGTTCAGTCGCTCAGTCATGTCTCTTTGCAACCTCATAGACTGCAGCACACCAGGCCTCCCTGTCCATCACCAACTCCAAGAGCTTGCTCAAACTCATGTCCATTGAGTCGGTGATGCCATCCAACCATTTCATCCTCTGCCATCCCCATCTTCTTCTGCCTTCAATCTTTCCCAGCATCAAGGTCTTTTCAAATGAGTCAGCTCTGCATCAGGTAGACAAAGTATGGGCACTTCAGCTTCAGCATCAGTCCTTCCAATGAATATTCAGGACTGATTTCCTTTAGGATTGAGTGGTTGGATCTCCTTGCAGTCCAAGGGACTCTCAAGAGTCTTCTCCACACCACCAGAAGGAGCTGCCCTAGCCACCTTTGAACCAGTGGTCCCCTGAAAACCTAGCACCTGGATACCGCTGAGCTCTCAAACCATCCTTGGAGCTGCCCACTGGGCATTACATGAAGTGAGAAAAATAGACCTCCCTCTCTTAGTTAAACAACTACACAACAGGGGTCTTTCATTTACTGTGCCCCTGTCATGTGTACCTGTGTCTAAAGCTGTTCTGACTGGTAAACACTGATATACTATATCAGTTGAGGTCAAATCTGGTTTTTCTGAGAAAATATTTTTAGCATTGTTTTTAGAATTATTCTCAAATGTGAATATAGTATTAAATATGGGATCTGGCCTAGATGAAATTGTGAAATAAGTGGAGTTATGTTTTAGATCATCCTTTGCCCACTGGACCGCTACTCCATGCCCATACTGCCCCTCAGAAATCTTATTTATGGTTACCCCAGCTACAATACACTACTGGGGCCTCCATTTGTTGAGTACTAGTCAACAAATTGCCCCGTAAACTTCCCAGCATTTGCCAGACTGGTGCACCATAATAATGACAGCAATATTACTAACCTGTATGAAAATCTACCACATATCAAGCATCTTACATGCACTATCTCATTTGATTCTCTCGCCAACCACTTAAAGCAAGTAAAATTATTAGTCTATTTTGCTGACAAAGAAGTAAAGATTAAGAACAATAAAAAACTTTCCCCAAGTCTCATGGTTAGTCAGTGGTATAGCAGGGAAGGAAATGCAGGTCAGCTTTATACTAAATTCATACTCTTATCTAGGCTTCCCTGGTGGCTCAGAGAGTGAAGAATCTTCCTGCAATGCAGGAGACCTAGGTTCAATCCCTGGGTTTGGAAAATCCCCTGGAGTAGGAAAGGGCAACCCACTCCAGTATTCTTGCCTGGAGAATTCCATGGACAGAGGAGACTGGCAGGCTATAGTCCATGGAGTTGCAAACAGTCAGACACAACTGACCAACTTCATTTCATTTCATACATATTACTCTGTTGACTGAATCAGTGCAAAAAGATTTAGAGGTTTGCCATCTAGGAATTAAACACTTGCTTATGTGACTGTATTTTATGTAGCATTTTCCTTTTACACTGTTGTTTTTTTTTTTTCCAAGTCTTAGAAATAAATCTACAAAGTCTAGTTCAGGAAAAAACATCTTAAAACCCACACTCCATTTTATTCTTCGAGGGATGAAAGGCTGTTCAGATAAATTTCTTTTGAATACAAAAGAATTTTTTAAATGATGAGGAGATTATATCATAAATAAAATAAGATGAAGGGTAAGATTACCCATGGGAATACATGCCACACTATCGTGTATGGCTGACGGAGGTGGGTCTCACATTTGCGGTTTCCGTGCCAAGAGCGGATGGGATCGATTATGAAATTCACAGTGTTTATAAGCTAAAACCAAACCAGCCATACCAGAGAGGAACAGCTTGTCTTGAATTCACACTTGTCTTTGTCCAAGTATCAAAATAATGATCTTCCACTGTCTTCCAAAATAGAAATAGTGCATCTAAAATCTGGGGAAGAAAGATAATGCTTTTGAATATTCTAATATTTACTTCCTGAGTACTCTGTTTTAAGAAAATCTCACCCAACCTCAAATATCTACTAGAAATTTAACTCTGTAAATTATTTCACCTGTTTTAAAATAATTCTTATATGGAATTTTGGAGTTTTCGTTTTTTGCTTGTAGGGTAAAATTTGAGTTACTGATGCATTCATATTTGGGAGGTATTACTTTAGGTTAAGTCTAGATATTCTATGGGGCTTCCCTGGTGGCTCATATGGTTAAGAATCTACCTGCAATTCAGAAGACCAGGGTTCAAAACCTGGGTCAGGAAGATGTTCTGGAGAAGGGAATGACTACCCACTCCAGTATTCTTGGCTGGGAAATCCCATGGACAGAGGAGCCTGGTGGGCTACAGTCCATGGGGTCACAAAGAGTTGGACAAGACTGAGTGACTGACACATTCATTTTCATTATGGGGTACTGGCTTAGAGAGGGAAAAAAAATCACTGGACTACATGTTAGAAGATACTTCTCTAGTTATAATAATAACTGTAATATTTCAGAGCTCAGTTTTGGATTCAAACACAGCTAAATTTGAACCACAGATCTGTCATTTACAAATAGCATAATATTTGGATGGGTTATCTCATCTTTCTGCATTCCCTTCTTCATTTGTGAAATAGGAATGATATTAACTGCCTCTGAGTGTTGCTTTGAGAACTAATTAAGAATTTAGTTAATAGTTGATATCAGTGTCATTACCATGTAAGAAGCTGTATGATGTTCAGCAAGTTACATTTCTGGGCTTTGGTTTCCTGATCTATAAAATGGGGAGACTGGACTAAACGGCATCTAATTCTTTGCTCAAATTTTATATCCTGTGAACCCGATGATATATTATTACTTGTTTCCTTTTCTGTGTCTTCATGGCACACCAACAGACATCTTATTGTACTTTACAACATGTATTATAATATGTTTGGTTTTCCCCATGCCTTTTTTAGCGCCAAGTTTGACATTTAAAGAGGGGTCAAGAAATGTTTATTTGAAAAAAAAAAAGTTTGTGAATGAATGAACAAATGAATGATGAGATAGATGAATGGATAACTTAATATCACATAATCCATGATAATAAAGTACAGATAATTAAACGAAACAAGAGCTTTCCTGGAGGCCCAGTGGTTGAGAATCCTCGTACCAATCCAGGGGACACTGCTCTGGGAAGACCCCATATGCCATGCAGCAACTAAGCCCGTGTGCCACAACTAAGGAAGCCCATGCCCCAGAGCCCCATGCTCCACAGCAAGAGAGGCCCCCACGGTGAGAAGCCGTGGCACCACCAGTAAAATATAGCCCCCACTCCCTGCAACTAGAGAAAGCCTGGGCACTGCAACGGAGACCCAAAATGGTCAACAGTAAATAAATAATACATAAGTAAATCCTTTTTTAAAAAGAGATTAAAAATAGCTATTCACTTTACTGTTACTCAGCTATAAACAGGAAGACAGTTGGGTCATTTGTAGAGACCTGGATGAACCTAGAGACTGACACCCAGAGTGAAGTGAATCAGGTAGAGAGAAACTAGTGTTTTATACTAACGCATAGACATGGAATTGTAAAAAGTGATTGGTATAGATAATCTTATTTACAAAGCAGAAATAGAGACACAGACATAGAGAATAAATGTATGGATACCAAGGGGGAAAGTGGGGTTGAGATGAATTGGGAAATTGGAATTGACATACATACACTATTGATACTGTGTATAAAATAGAGAACTGATGAGAACCCATTATATAGCACAGGGAACTCTACTCAGTGCTCTATGTAGATCTAAATGCGAAAGTAACCCAAAAAAGAGTGGATATATGTATATGTATAACTGATTCATTCTTCTGTACAGTAGAACTGACACAACATTGTAAAGCAACTATACCCTAATAAAAGTTTTTTTAAATAAAATTAATAACTAGAAAAACTAAAGCAACTATACTCCAGAGCATCCTTAAGAAATCTTACCAAAGTAGAAAAAAATAATAGTCTTTATTATTATCTAAATTCAGGTAAAGAAAAAATTTAGTTGTGGTGGGAGTTTTGTAATAATGCAAGAAAAAAGATGTGACTAAGGCTATGAACACAAATCAATGCTTTTTAAAGAAATCTACACATCACTCTCTTCAAAGGTGAAGATTCTCAATTCATCACAGCCCGAAGTTACTGAGGAAACTCTGGAATTTTGTCTACCAGGACAATTTCAAAACTGTACTTTGCCTTCAAGTAAATTCAAGAATAGGTATATATGTATGTGTAATTAATTCACTTTGCTGTATATCTGAAACTAACACAACATTGTAAATCAACTATACTCCAACTTAAAGAAAAAGTAAACTCAAGAAACAGGTTTGGGTTTTGTTTTGTTGGTTTTACATGTCTATTTTTTGCTATTCCCTTCCAAACCTATGATTTTGAAACCATTTTAAAAAAGTAAACCAGAGTGGTGGAATGGTGGAGGAGGCTCAAGAGGGAGGATATATACATATATATATATATATATATATATATATATGCATAATTATGACTGATTTATGTTGATGTATGGCAGAGACCACCACTACATTATAAAGCAATTATCCTCCAATTAAAAAAAGTAAATCTATGACCACAACTTATATAGTTATAAAGTGATAGTTTAAAAAATAAAAAAGCGAGTAAGACATGTTTTTTGCTGCCTGCGGGACTAATATGCAACCACTTGATTAAATTTGTTTTCACCTGGGCATTGTTAAAATGGTTTGACACATCTGGATTTAACAAAATTTCAACTTTCCTCCAGGTCCTAATTCTCAAAAGAAACTAATAGCATTATTTTAATGTGGCCTCAGATGGCAATGATGCCTTGAGATAAATTTAAAGTATTTAGCCACAATCCTGGAAAATTTGTAGTAACTATGGTAGTCTTCAAGGAGAGTACCTGCAAGGATCTGCAAGGAGATCCAACCAGTCCATCCTAAAGGAAATTAGTCTTGAATATTCATTGCAAAGACTGATGTTGAAGCTGAAATTCCAATACTTTGGCCACCTGCTGAGAAGAGCTGACTCATCTGAAAAGACCCTGATGCTGGGAATGATTGAGGGCAGGGGGAGAAGAGGATGACGGAAGATGAGATGACGGAAGATGAGATGGTTGGATGGCATCACCAACTCGATGGACATGAGTTTGAGTAAACTCCGGGAGTTGGTGATGGACAGGGAGGCCTAGTGTGCTGCAGTCCATGGGTTCGCAAAGAGTCAGACACGACTGAGCAACTGAACTGAATTGACTGGTAGTACTCTTAATTTGGATAGCTAATTTAAGTATTTTTTCTGTCTTTTTACCTTGGCTAAGCCAATAGACTGTATTTTGGAATACAGCCTACTCTATTGAAATAGAGAGTTATCAGAGTTATCAGGTTCCAGCAAGAAACTAGACGAAATTTCAAAGACACAGAAGTCAGTTTCCTTTTCAAGATATTGACTACTGTGTGCTGCTCTACTTTTAGAACATCACTGGAGAATTTGAGTTTAAAAGGTATTCTTAATGAGCTATAATCATGGCAGTGAACTATAATCATGGCAAGGAACTACAGATGTTTTCTTAAACTCTGCAGTTGATACAATTGTAGAAAAGTTGATACTGTTGGCAACTTTTTAAAAGCAAACCTAAATTCTTTTCATAAAGACAAGAAAATGTACCTTTGTGTGTATGTAAGGGAGAGAGAGACAGGCAGACAAGACTACAGACTGCAAAGCCAATAGAGTATTGTAAAGTAAAATAAAGTTTAAAAAAATAAATAAATAAGACAATTATTATGAAAAAAAAAAAAAACAAGAAGAAATGGAAGATGTGACAGAAGTAACTAGTTTAGAATTGTTCTTAAGAAAGTCTTTAAAGTCTACCAGTAAATCCTTCTACCCACCTGAAACCTCTCTCCTAGGGCTTCTCCAGTAATGAGCACCATTTTCTGTTTAGATGAGCACTTGTTGACCTATTCAGTTATTCTTCTGATGCCCTATTGGGGTAGCTGAGGAGTTATTTCCAAGTCTATGCTGTGATGCATGAAAAGGGATTAAAAGAGAGCATTCATCACAACTTTAATTATTTAGTTTGCTTCCAAATTATTCCCAGAAATATTTTAAAAGCAAGAAAATACTCCCTTAAAAATCAAAGGAATGAAGTCTTAATAATAAACAAGAATGTACAGTCCCTATATTATATAGTTCTTATTCCTATACACACTACACACAGAGACACACACATAGCCAAAAATGAAAAATACACAAAACTGTTTCCCAAATTTTTTCCATGAAAAACCAATTCCTTATGGTGCTCAACAGTGCTATATTTATAAATGTGTATGTGTGTGTTTAAACCATTTCAAGGTTGTAAAATGCTCACACTATACAAAAAAGTTAAACAGATTTCTTTACTATAGACTATCTCAATCTGTTATATGATGATTGAGATGATAAAATATGCAATTGTAACAGGATAAATCAACAAGAATTTTCTAGAACACAACTTAAGGTATGACACCAAGCTTCCATTCTATCAATATAAAAAGGAGAGCATGCTCTCATTTTTTTCTGGGATTTCTCCTTCCTCCCTGGAGCTGGATATAGTTTTGGAATCTCAGGCAGTGTTAATGCATGTATGGGTATAGAGGCAAGGACAAGGATGGTAAATGACATAAATCCAGCCCCACTTGTCACAGGCCATCAATTTCCACCAGCTGATTCTGAATTATAAGTCAGTCTCTTCTTTTACTCCTTGGAAATGCTTCCAAGGCCAAGTTGAGATCCAGGAACATTTCATAAGGTTGCCCAAGGCCCCTTTGGCTTAGATTTGCAAGAATGATTTCTCAAGTCTTACAACTCCCTTTCTTTTTCTTCTGCTGGGTTTAGATAAATCTCTTTCTTAATTGGGCTGGAGAGGGAGAGATGGGGATAAGAAGAGTTAACACCTACTCTCAGTGGCATCCTGAAATCAAACAAGCTCGTGAGTGCCAACTGTTAAATATTCAGGAATTTTGCAAGCACTTAGATTTGACCTCAGTACTTGACATCAGCTGTAGTGTAAGTATTTATATCATGGGAATCAATAAATCCCACAAGTTAAGGCTTCCCCTCCTCTTGCTCCATAGAAGGCCAGCTGTTAAACATCTGTCTGCACTCCACTGCCTTCTCTCCTTTGTCAAGCACCCTTTCAGCTTCTGGTTAAGATTTAAAAGCTTTGTAGACTATTTCTATCCTACTTCATGCCCCACCTCCAAGCCAAATGAAGTACAGCTGGCTCTTGTTTAAATTGGTGAAAGAAACAGGCAACAGGAGAAAGATAGGTAGAATAATAAACATAAGTTAATACTTCCATCTACATAGTAATTTCCAAATTTATGTGATCAAGGAATCTAATTTTCTAAGAGAATACCGATATACTTTAGTAACTTGGGGTGGGAGGAAGCCTTAATTCTGTTTAAAAAAAAAAAAAGGTTTAAAACTGTGCATGCTCACAGATAGCTCAAAATTATAAAAATAACAAATCTCTCCAACTGTTTTAAAAACATTCTACAAATCCATACTCAACTCTTTAAACTCAATTTTTGGTTGGAATGAAAATAACAGAAACCAACAAAGACAATATTACTCTTGTTTCTTTTTCTAACTCCTCAACTCAAGGATGTGTTAACATTCATTCAACAAACACACACTAAGTGTTACTATATTCTAGGCATTGTTCCAATGAGAATACAACAGTAAACAAAACTGATACAATTCCTAAAGAGATGTTCTATGAGACTAAAAAATGTTTTCAATTACTATTCTCTTCTCTTATCTGTTATCACCTTAAATAGTATATACGAGCTTCCTAGTCAGCCTTACCCTAACCCTAACCCTTACACAGTGCTCTTTTCATAGGTGAAAAAAACAATATATCCAACACTAATAAATGTGTGAGTGTCAAAAGGTACAAATGAATCTTAAATGCACAATGGCATGTGAAAGAAGCCAGTTGGGAAAGAGAATGCTGTATGATTCCAATTATATGGCATTCTAATATGATAGCAACTGTGAAAAGATCTGTGCTTGACAAAAATTTAGGTGTAGGGAGAAGAACTGAATAGGTGAAGCACAGGGGATGTTTTAGGGTAGTGAAACTATTCTGCATGAATTGCAATAGTGAATAGGTGGCCTTATATGTTTGTCAAAAATCCATAGAATTTTATATCACAAAAATCAAACCTTAGTATGCAACTTAAAAAAAAAAAAACATTTAGAAGGTTGGGGGATCCCAGGATGAAATACAGAATTTGATACAGAAATCTCATCCCATTACATATGTATAAAACAATTTTACTAAAGGGTATGGGAGAAAAAGATGCTGATATAAGTAGTTTTGGAGATGAAGGCAGCCGATAATACTGAAGGCAAAAGGAACTACACAGAAGAATATGTATTCATTGTTAAAGTTGTTTTCCATGGGAGTATTTATCTTAGTATTTCACACTTCATATTTAGTGCAGCTACTTCAGATGTTTCTGATTGTTATGAAATTATTTACAAATATATAACATCCATATTGTTGAAAACATTTAAAATGCAGAGAGCTCCTATAATTTTATTAATGAAGATTGCTTTTAAAATATGTTATGTTACTATAATACCATATATTTAAATTTTTATAGAGCAATATAAAAATATTATGTTGTAAAAATTCTCTATTGAAGTTATTTATTAAGTCTGGGGACTGGCTGATGCTTTTTGATCTTATTCTAAAGGACTATTGCACAAATTTTCAACAGTCTCTTTTATTACCATATTTTTTTTCCAGGCCAATCTCTATGCACTGTCACCTTTTGAAGAATTTGATATCTTCAGATTGTTACAAACACTAGAGACACAAATGTCAAAATCTTGACATTGCCCTTGATTTCAAGCCCCAACACCTTCTAAACCA
Source organism: Neotragus pygmaeus (assembly GCA_006410875.1). Classification (NCBI taxonomy): domain Eukaryota; kingdom Metazoa; phylum Chordata; class Mammalia; order Artiodactyla; family Bovidae; genus Neotragus; species Neotragus pygmaeus. The sequence goes on from SJYV01018295.1 coordinate 856,935, forward strand.
ACCTTGGTAATTTATGTCCACTCCTGGCACCCTAATCCACCTCAAAAATCCTTCTCAGTGACTCTCTGTCTAGGTGTAAGAAAGTCTGAAAAAGGAGAATGGTGAAGAGAGAAAAAAGCTGGAGAGTACTCTGAAGTATTAAGGACCATTGGTGATGGACAGGGAGGCCTGGCGTGCTGTGATTCCTGGGGTTGCAAAGAGTCGGACATGACTGAGCAACTGAACTGAGCTGAACTGAGAGGTCATCTTCCCTGGTGGCTCAGCAGTAAAAGAATCTGCCTGCAACATAGGAGACCTGGGTTTGATCTCTGAGTTGGGAAGATTCCCTGGAGGAGGGCATGACAATCCACTCCAGTACTCCTGCCTAGAGAATCCTGTGGACAGAGGAGCCTGGCAGGTTGCAGTCCATAGGGTCACAAAGAGTTGGACACAACAGAAGCGACTAGAGGTCAGCACAATAAAATGAACTTAACACTAGTTCTTATGATTATTTTTTTTGCCTCCTACCATTAGCAGCTGGGTCCAGGCAGAGTTGGGGGGGAAGGTCAAATTTAACCAGGATTTGGATTTTGCCAAAGTTTCTAACCTTGCAATACTGGGTCAAGGGAACTGAGTCTGTGCACAACTGTTTAGCGAGAGTGTGATAACTGGAATCACTGTTTACAAGTTATGACATCACTGTCCTTGTATTTGTCCATGCCCCAAAGCAACATTTGTTTCAGATGATTTGTGTCTATGCCCCCAAACCGAAGTCATCCTGCCACTTGCAAATTAAATGTCTTTTTTTGTGCAAAGTGAGGAGGCTAGTGGTGTTTGTGTTAGCAGTGAGCACTGAATTTGTTTGTAACTTCACATATGTAACCTACACAAATAAACTTTCACCAATAAAAATCTCACATTTTCACACAAAAAATAAGGGTGTTACTGTGAAGGACTTTTAGGTAAGGGTCGGGCCCTTTAGTCAAGGTGACATGACTGTTCTCTAGCAAACTTCTTGGTCGAGAGTGGCAAGCAGTCAGCACTCAATGAAAATATAAATCACATCCTTTATTTCACAAAACAAAGATTTATTTTAACTGCAAAGAAAATAAACAACTCAAATAAACAGGTTTAGACAATGCCACCTTTTATGTTTGAAGACATTGTTGCTCTAGATAATTTAGTTCGAGGTCACCCCAATGGTTAAATCCTCGTCAATTTTCTCTTTAGAGCTCCAATTGCTCCTCATTAGGAACTTCCACTAATACGCTCTCTTAGCCAGACATCTATTGGCTCTAGCTCCTCCTCACTAGCCCACTGGCAAAATAAACACCAAATGCAAAACACTTTTAATCTATGAAATGGGGAGGGCCATTTCTCAAACATTTTATTACTCAAAAGTAATTTCAGTTTTCAGAGTTAAATCTACTAATGCATAAAAGAGCAGGAAAAGATTTTAAAAACTGAAAGGACATATGATCTGACTTTAATCAACTGAAAGAGAGATGAATTGAGAGAAGGAGGCAAATGGGGACAGGATAAAAGAATCCTATGTCAGAAAATTTTGACAGAGAGGTGACACATTTGCCAAAATCAAGAATTTATCCTAGGGGGAAAAGAGAAATAATTTTAGAATAAAGTGTTCAGGTGGTACCTAAAAGTGGTTATTAGATCAGTCATTTAAAATTGAACTTACTACTCAAGTCAATCAAACCCAGTCAAAGACTTTTACTTTTTTTCCATTTGACCATGAGTAGTTTGTTTTGATATGTAACATGAAGGGAAAATTCCTATGTGAGGGCAAAAGAAGAAAAATTATAGTTGGCATCTAAATATAGTTTGCCAGATGAATGGTTCTTTTGTTTGGGAGATTCATTGACCTTTTTAATTATGCAAAGGATGCCCCAAAATCTATACAGGGAGTTGTGAGGCAAGAAAAAAAAAGGACAAATGTCTCTGCATGTTAAAGTGTAATGACAACTGTAATTTATTTTAAAATACTTCAGCACAGATAGAGCGACATTACGTGTCAGTAAGGCTAAAGTACAACCTGGCACATTCAGATGTTCTAAATGGGATTTCACTCTGAATGATGGAAGGAAGCAGGGGACGCCCCACCCTCCAGAGAGAACTACTGTGAGCACTCTGGTGACCCTCTTCTCTGATCAGCAACTGACACGTTGTTAATGAAATTTGTAATTATCAGCATAAATGAAGCTAGAAACAGACTCTCGCCAGTGAAAATAGTGCTACTCAAGATTTGTAAATTGGCCAAACTACTTTAGCACAGGAATTGGCACACTATGACCCACAGGCCAAATTTGGACTCCTTTGTTTTAGCATGACTGGTGCACTAAGTAATCTTTATAGCTTTTAATGGATGAGAAAAAAAAGTTTAAAGATTATTTTATGACATGTGCAAATTAGATAAAGTTGGGTTTTGGCATCCATAAACAAAATCTTATTACAACACAGCTACAATCATTTGTTTCTCTATTTTCTAGGGCAGGAATCAGAAAACATTTTCTGTAGAGGGTAAGAGAATATAAATACTTTGGGCTTTATGAGGAAAAGCATCTCTGTCACAACCACTCAATTCTGCCAGGTAGGATAATGCTGGATATAGATAATAAAAATGAATTAGCTCCTCCTATATAACTTACTGGGGCTTCCCAGGTGGCTCAGTTGTAAAGCATCTGCCTGCCACTGCAGGAGGCACAGGAGATATGGGTTCGATCCCTGGGTCGGCAAGTTCCCCTGGAGTAGGAAATGGCAACCCATTCCAGTATTCTTGACTGGAAAATCCCATGGAAAGAGGAGCCTGGTGGGCTACAGTCCATGAGGTCACAAAGAATCGGACACGACTGAGTATGTATGCGTGAATGTAACTTATTCTGTAAAGGTGGGCAGGATTTGGCCTGTGGGCCACAGGTGGCCAACTCATGATCTTCGACTCCTTTTGCAATACTATGACAGAGTTCAATAGTTGCAACAGAAACCAAATGGCCTACAAAGCCTAAAACATTTTCTATTTGGATCTTTACAGATTAAAGTTTGTCAACCCCTAACTCTAGAATATAAGCTTCATGAAATCTGAGATCTTGGCCTTCCTGTCTATAACTATATTCCCAGAATTTAGAACAGTGCCTGGCACTTGGTAGGCATTTGAGATATAACTGTTAAGTGAATGAATAAATAAATGAATGAACAAATACAAATAAATATGCTGTGTCTGAAAACTTGCTCACCCACCATGCAATTTATTCCATTTTGGAGCAGACTGGTGTTTTGTATTATACTGAAGTTGAAATCTCTCTCCCTGTAACTTCTACCCAAGGTTCCAATTACGTACTCCTTTGCTATTCATAAAATCCTAATCTGGGAGAGTGATGTATCAAGACCAGGACCTAGATTGTTCCTGACTTCACCTCCCATCCGAGAAGAACAGCTAATTACTATTCAAGAACAAGACACCACTGAGAGAATCCTAGAACACAGGGGTAAGGCTGAAGCACCCCCTGCACCACAGAGACCAATACAGACCTCATTAGAAGGTAAGAGAAGTGGCTACATGTTGACCACACTGCCCCTCCCCCTGGTCAGCGCAGCACCATGCAAAGAGCTTGCCCCTGAACCTCTGGTTCCTCCAGTGGGAAAAGAGAACCTAGAGGGAACTACCAGTCCTCCGCAGAATTGTGGGTCACTTTGTGGGAGCCCCTTCTCTGATCTCTCATCATGGGGATGGCAGGGGAATCTGTGGGGCTCCACCACTAGTAATCTGACCATGACAGAGAAGCAGGGAAGGGCTTTCAACAACCAGCACACAGATCTTGGAAGACCGAGTTTATACCTATGGTGCCCAACTAGTGATGCCAACTAACAGCTTTGCTCATCTGCAGAACAAAGGCAGATCTACATGGACCAGGGAATTTGGCAGGGTGTAGAAACCTGATTTAGATCTCTAAAGGAGGAGTTTTGCTAGCCCCAGAGCCCTGTCTGCCCATGCCCAGGTAAGGAGCTGAATTGCATCCCTACCTACTGTGGAGAGTGTCTGCTGGCCCTAGCTGACTGGAATGGCTGGGGACAACTTCTGGAAGCTGTGCAACCCAGCAGCACTCAAGCCAAGAGATGGACAGGCAGAGCTGATAGATTGCAGAACATAGCCACTGGCCCTGTTTGGCCAGGAAACTTGGAGTGTGGGTTGGCTTGAGTTAAGACAACAAGCAAAGAACCTTACCAGTTTTAGAGCTGCTTCTTCCTCTGCAGCTACAGAGGGAATCTAATTTGCAGCCCAGCTTATCACTGAATATAGCCTAAAGCCTGTCCAACCAGGAAGCCTAACCAGAGCACACAGGAAGCTGCAGAGTCCATCCAACAATTTCATGCTCAATAGTGCTTGAACAGAAAGCACAGCCAGCAGCTCCCTACATTTGCAAAGCAACACTGGTGGCCTCACCTGGCCAGGGAATTCAGTGCACTCTGTGGCATTTCTTCTTAAAGAAGTTTAGTAAACTATACGAAAACATAGTGGGGAGGAGGGCGGGGAGGGGGCAGTGCATGCTAAGAGTTAGACATGTCCAACTCTTTGTGATCCTATGGACTGTAGCCTGCTAGCCTCCTCTTTCCATGGGATTCTCCACGCAAGAATACTGAAGTGGGTTGCCATGCCCTCCTCCAGGGGAATCTTTCTGACCCAGGGATTGACCCCACATCTCCTGTGGCTCCTACCTTGCAGAGGGATTCCTTACCATTGAGTCATCAGAGAAGCCCAATAAAACACAGGCAGACAGCTAAAAGAAATTAGGAAAACAATGCATAAACAAAACAGGAAGCTTCACAAGGAAATAGCAATCATAAAAACCCCCACCTAATCAAAATCCTGGAGTTGACAAATGAGATAGAATAACTGTACTAAGGAATTAAATAGTTTCAAAAGTAGACTCAATAATGCAGTAGAAAGAATCAGTAACCTGGAAGACAGGACATTGGAAGTTACCCTATCAGAGGAGCAAAAAGAAAAAAAATGAAAAAAAAATGAAGATGAAGTAAGTCAGAGAAAGACAAATATTATATGATATCACATACATATATATATAAGAGATGGATTATAAAGAAAGCTGAGTGCCGAAGAATTGATGCTTTTGAACTGTGGTTTGGAGAAGACTCTTGAGAGTCCCTTGGACTACAAGGAGATCCAACAAGTCCATCCTAAAGGAGATCAGTCCTGGGTGTTCATTGGAAGGACTGATGCTGAAGCTGAAACTCCAATACTTTGGCCACCTGATGCAAAGAGCTGACTCATTTGAAAAGACCTTGATGCTGGGAAAGATTGAAGGCAGGAGGAGAAGGGGATGACAGAGTATGAGATGGTTGGATGGCATCACCGACTCAAAGGACATGAGTTTGTGTGAACTCTGGGAGTTGGTGATGGACAGGGAGGCCTGGCATGCTGCGATTCATGGGGTTGCAAAGAGTTGGACACGACTGAGCGACTGAACTGAACTGAACTGAACTGATACATGGAATCTAACAAATGGTGTATGTGTGTGCCGTCACTTCAGTCATGTCTGCCTCTTTGAAAAACCTATGGACTGTAGCTCACCAGGCTCCTCTGTCCATGGAATTTTTCAGGCAAGAATACTGGAGTGGGTGGGCATGCCCTCCTCCAAGGGATCTTCCTTACCCAGGGATCGAACCCACATCTTCTGTTACTCCTGCATTGCAGATGGAATCTTACTGCTGAGCCAGCAGGGAAATACCTCCCTGCCAAAAAAGGCAATACAAATGAACTTATTTACAAAACATAAATAGAATCCCAGACAGTAAACAAACTTATGGTTACCAAGGAAGAAGGATAGGAAGGGTAAATTGAGAGACTGAGATTGACACATATAGTAATATATATGTGTCAATCTCAGTCTCCCAATTTACCCTTCCTATCCTTACTATATATATAATAGTTAACTAATAAGAACCTTCCATATAGTACAGGGAATTCTATTCAATACTCCATAATGACCTATATGGGATTATTCTGAATTCTTCTGACAGTTCGTAAATCTCCATTTATTTAGGGTTAGTTATTGGAACTTTGTTGGAAAAGTTGAAAAAGTAATGTCTCTACTTTTCAATATGCTATCTAGGTTGATCATAACTTTTCTTCCAAGGAGTAAGGGTCTTTTAATTTCATGGCTGCAATCACCATCTGCAGTGATTTTGGAACCCAAAAAAATAAAGTCTGACACTGTTTCCACTGTTTCCCCATCTATTTCCCATGAAGTGATGGGACCAGATGCCATGATCTTCATTTTCTGAATGTTGAGCTTTAAGCCAACTTTTTCACACTCCTCTTGCACTTTCATCAAGAGGCTCTTTAGTTCCTCTTCACTTTCTGCCATAAGGGTGGTGTCATCTGCATATCTGAGGTTATTGATGTTTCTCCCAGCAATCTTAATTCCAGCTTGTGCTTCTTCCAGTCCAGCATTTCTCATGATGTACTCTGCATATAAGTTAAATAAGCAGGGTGACAATATACAGCCTTGACATCCTCCTTTTCCTATTTGGAACCAGTCTGTTGTTCCATGTCCAGTTCTAACTGTTGCTTCCTGACCTGCATACACATTTCTCAAGAGGCAGGTTAGGTGGTCTGGTATTCCATTTCTTTCAGAATTTCCCACAGTTTATTGTGATCCACACAGTCTAGGGGCAGGAGGAGAAGGGGATGAAAGAGGATGAGATGGCTGGATGGCATCACTAACTCGATGGATGTGAGTCTGAGTGAACTCCGGGAGCTGGTGATGGACAGGGAGGCCTGGCGTGCTGTGATTCATGGGGTCACAAAGAGTTGGACATGACTGAGCTACTGAACTGAACTGAACTGATTAGAACTTTATTAGTTGCTTTTTGTAGTATCTTATTTATCTAATTTTTTGTGAGTCTTGATTCCTTATGCTGGTATCTGTGCATTTGATTCCTATCTAAAAGAATCATGGGACATAGTGAAAAGAAATAATATACATATTGTGGGAGTTCCAAAAGAAGGAAAGGAAGAGGGAACAGAAGTATATTTAAAGCAACAATGACTAAAAACTTCCCAAACCTAGGAAGAGACATAGACATCTAGATCTATGAGGACTAAAAGACTTCAAATAGTTTGAAGCCAAATAGGGCAACACTGAGACACATTACAGTTAAACTGTCAAAAATTAAAAACAAAGAATTTTAAGAGCAACAGGAGGCAAAACAAAGGAGAAGAAGACATATACAAGGAAATTCCATAATTCTAACTGGTGAATTTCTCAACAGAGAATTTTCAGTCCAGGAGATAATGGGATGACATATTCTAAATACTGAAAGACAATAAATGTCAACAATGAATTCTATACCCAGCAAAGCTGTCCTGTAGAAACAAAGCTATCAGGAGAAAGGAAATACTAAAGAGCATAAATAAATGAAATGGAGAACAGAAAAGCAATAGAAAAGATTAACCAAACTAAAAGTTAGTGCTTTGAAAAGATAAATAAAATGGACAAATTCTTAGCTAGACTAGCCAAGGAAAAAATAAGGACCCAAATCAACAAAATAACGAGACATTGTAACTAATATCACAGAAATTCAAAGGATCATAATGGGCTACTATAAGCAACTATGCATCAACAAACTGGATAACCTAAAAGAAATGGGAAAGCTCTTAGAAACATACAACCTATTAAGTTTCAATCAGGAAGAAATAGAAAATGTGAATAGACCAATTCCTTGTAAGGGGGTTAAAACAGTAATCAAAAATCTCCCAACAAAGAAAAGCCCAGGACCAAATGGCTTCATTGGTGAATTTTATAAAAAATTTAAGTTAACATCTACCCTTCTTAAACTCTTCCAAAAATATCACAGAGGACTTAACACTCCCAAATTTATTTTACAAGGCCAACATTACTTGATACCAAAACCAGCAAAGAACACTGATAGAAAACTACAGACCAATATCCCTGATGCTCAAATATTCTCAATAAAAACTATTATTTTAACCATATTCAGCAGTACATTAAAAGGGTCATATAACATGAGCAAGTGGGATTTATTCCTAAGATGTAAGGATGGTTCAACATACACAAATTAATCAATGTGATATGTCACATTAATAGAAAGAATGAAAAGGGTCATATGATCATCTCAATAGACATAGAAAAAAATTTTTTACACAATTCAACATCTATTCATGATTTTAAAAAAAAAAACCTCTTAACAAACAGTCATAGAAGGAACATATCTCAACATAATAAAGTCCATATATGACAAACCCACAGCTAACATTGTATTTAATAGTGAAGAGTTGAAAGCTTTTCCTCTAGGATTAGGAATAAGGCAAGGGTGATCACTCTCACCTCTCCTATTCAAACATAGTACTAGAAGTTGTAGTCAGAGCAATCAGGTAAGTAAAAAATTAAAAGCTGCTGAATTGAAAATTAAGATATAAAATTGTCTCTATTTGCAGATAACATAATTTTATATATAGAAAATCCTAAAAACTCAATCGAAATACTGTTAGATCTAATCAATTCATTAAGTAAAGTTGTAGGATACAAATTGACATACAAAAGTTAGTAATGTTTCTATACATTAACAACAAATTTTCTAGAAAATAAATTTTAAAATTAATTGCATTTATAATAGCATCAAAAACAATTAAATATTTAGGAAAATTTTAACTAAGGATGTGAAAGATCTCTACCCTGAAAATTACAAAATATTGATGAAAGAAACTGAAGACAAAAATAAGTGGAAAGGTATCCCTCATGTATGGATTGAAAGAATTAATATTGTTAAAATGGCAATACTACAAAAGCCATTTGTAGATTTAATGCAAACCCTATCCAGTTTCCAATGGCATTTTTTACAGGATTAGAAAAAACACTCTTTCAACTTTATATGGAAGCAGTTCAATTCAGTTCAGTTGCTCAGTTGTGTCCAACTCTTTGGGACCCCATGAATCACAGCACGGCAGGCCTCCCTTTCCATCACCAACTCTCGGAGTTCACTCAGACTCATGTCCATTGAGTCCGTGATGCCATCCAGCTATCTCATCCTCTGTCATCCCCTTCTCCTCCTGCCCCCAACCCCTCCCAGCATCAGAGTCTTTTCCAATGAGTCACCTCATTTGGCGTGAGGTGGCCAAAGTATTGGAGTTTCAGCTTTAGCATCATTCCCTCCAAAGAAATCCCAGGGCTGATCTCCTTCAGAATGGACTGGTTGGATCTCCTTGCAGTCCAAGGGACTCTCAAGAGTCTTCGCCAACGACACAGTTCAAAAACATCAATTCTTCGGTGCTCAGCTTTATTCACAGTCCAACTCTCACATCCATACATGACTACTGGAATAACCATAGCCTTGACTAGACGGACGTTTGCTGGCAAAGTAATGTCTCTGCTTTTCAACATGCTGAACCAGAAATGACCCTAAATAGCCAAAGAATTTCTGAGAAATGAGAATACTGCAAGAGGCATCACACTTTCTGATTTCAGTCTATACTATAAAGCTGTAGTCATCAAAATAGTATGGCACTGGCATAAAAACAGACAGATAGACTAATAGAACAAAATCAAAAGACCAGAAATAAACCCAAGCATATACAGCCAGCTAATATTTGACAGTCAAGAATGGTCAGTGGGGAAATCACAGTCTTTTTAATAACGACTGCTGGGATAATTGTATATTTACATGTAAAAGAATGAAACTGGACCTATATCTTACATCATTCATAAAAGTAACTTGAAATGGGTTAATGACTTAAATATAAGACCTGAAACCATGAAAATCCTACCATAAAATATAAGAATAAAGTTCCTTGACATGGGTCTTGGTAATGGTTTTCTGGACATGACATCTAAAGCCCAATCAACAAAATAAAAAATAATTAAATGGAACTATATCAAACTAAGAAGATAACAACAAAGTAAAAAGACAACATATGTAATGAGAAAAAATATTTGCAAACCATATATCTGATGAGGGGCTAATATCCAAAATATAAAAAGGAATCAAACAATTCAATAGCAAAAATAAATAAACAACCCAATTTAAAAATGGGCAAAAGACCTGAATAGACATTTCTTCAATGAAAGATATATTAAAAGTCAACAGATAGCTGAAAAGATCCTCAATATCACTAGTCCTTAGGGAAATGCAAATTAAAACCACAGCAAAATATTACCTCATCTGTTCAGTTCAGTTCAGTCACTCAGTCGTGTCTGACTCTTTGCAACCCCATGAACTGCAGTATGCCAGGCCTCCCTGTCCATCACCAACTCCCAGAGTNTTTGTAAAGATTAGATATAGGGAAGAAAGGGAAAAGGAAAACAAGAGATAATACCAGGAGTTCTTATGATACTCATTACTCTCTATGCTTATCTTAAATTTGCTAGTTCCTTCATCCTTTAATTCTCATAGTGCTATATTGTTGGAATTATTATTATTCCATTTTTAGAGTTATGGAAACAGAGTCTCCAAGAATTTAACCACATTGCAAAAGTCTTAAAGTTAGAACACAAGCCTAATCATGTCTGAATCAGAAAGACCATGCACTTTCCTAATCATTGTACCACCTTCCTAGGGAGGTTAAAAAAATGCTGATAGCTCTGTCAGAGTGGAGGGAAGTTGAGTTTAACAGAGTAGCAGCTCTGTGGAGATAATGTGGCAGTGTCTACTGGCTCTTTCATTTTTATTAAGTCTTCCACAGTCTGCCCTTATTATCAATGCATATCTTTGTGAAGAACTCTGCTTTATTATTTAACATTTCTTCAGATCAGCTTAAGGATCAAAGACTAATGTGTAGGCAAAAATGAATGCATTTTAAAACTGAATAAAAATAATTTTATTCCTTTAAAAGGCACCTGACCTACATTTTGGGCCTCAGAAGTTTGATGGCTTATAATAATCACATGTGTGTAAGGCAGTAGGATTCAAGAAAGACTAGTTCTAGGCCAAAAAAAAAAAAAAATCCAGACATAAAAGAAACTAAAATCTATTCAAAGAATCTAAAGTTATAAAATGTTCTCCTATGCAAAATCAAGCAGTTAGACTTCTTCCTCAGACCCAACAGTAAAACTAACATTTAACATCCACCAACAACCAGGAAACCAGTATTATTTCCATCTGAAAGAACAGGTTCTAATTCATAGTATTCTTGAAGCCCAGCACAGAAAATCACCTCTATTATATTCTAAAACTGTATTCTCTCCTCTTCTTCTCTGTCAGGGTCACAGCCCAGCCTAAAGGTGGAGGTCTGTAAACAGCAGAGACACTCTCACCTTTCCTAGGTAAGTAACTATTTTGTTTCAAGGTACATCATACAGTATTTTAATGAACCCAAGTTACCCTGGAATAAAAAAATTCAACTTTGACTGAATCTGTGCATCCAGGAGAAGATAATATTGTGGACAGGAAAGGCCACCATGGAGGTCCCCTTCCTTCCTCTGCCAGCCTAGTCATTACCTCGCCTGAGGCACATGGCATGGTGAACTGAGGGTGCAAGTTGAAGAAAATCTCTGAAGAAAATCTTTGACATATAAGTCTGTAAATATGGGACTTAACCATATCCAGGAAACATCATGAGCGTCATTGTTACAGGAACTATTGGCCCTCTGGGAAACTGCAGGATTTCTTGGATTCAGTTTTTGGAGTATGACTCAGAGACAGATCCAAACCAAGAAATATGGACTGGTGACGAGAGAAAGACTCACTAACCTTTCTTTAGAATATATTTCTACCAAAAAGCCCTTATGATTTTGTTGATTTATCTTACTATTTACCTTTCAGTTTCTTAAATATTACCTTGTTCTACCTGATCTATTAATGAAAGCAGGTCAGGATTTCACTCTCTTCTGTGNATATATTTCTACCAAAAAGCCCTTATGATTTTGTTGATTTATCTTACTATTTACCTTTCAGTTTCTTAAATATTACCTTGTTCTACCTGATCTATTAATGAAAGCAGGTCAGGATTTCACTCTCTTCTGTGACATACCAGTCAAGATAAAATTTATTTCAACACGGCCTGCCCTCTTGCCCCTCCTACCTTATTCCTGGTCCTACCTCCCATTGCACCATAAATTCAAGCCACTGAAAACTTAGCTGTCCTATTTGAGTCTTTGCACAAGCTGTTCTCACTGACTGGAGTGATCTGGCAAGTTTCTAATTTATTTGAGAAGCTAAACCTTACTCATTCTTCAAAACTGAGCTCAAAGCCATAACTCCAAGTGGCCCTCCCTGGGCTCCTCTGACTCCCAAGTAAGAGGTCAATCCCCTTCTGTGCTNTGGAGTGATCTGGCAAGTTTCTAATTTATTTGAGAAGCTAAACCTTACTCATTCTTCAAAACTGAGCTCAAAGCCATAACTCCAAGTGGCCCTCCCTGGGCTCCTCTGACTCCCAAGTAAGAGGTCAATCCCCTTCTGTGCTTCATAAGCAATTTGTGCTCACCCCTCCTGCAGCACTGATGCTGAGTCACATCAGTCCATTCTTTCAACCAGTACTACCACTAGACCATGTGTTCTCTGAGACTAAGGACAGTGTCCACGCATCAGGATCCCCAAGATATCACATGCATACTATTTAGCACCTAATAATCACTAGTGTTATAGGATGAATACATGATTAAATATAATTCAGTACACACTTCAAAGAAACAGTCTGCTATTGGCAAGTTAGTACAACCCAAGTAGACACATCATAATGAGATGTGGTCTAAACAATACATTTGCTTCTGTGAAAGACTTTTCTGCTTCCATGCTTACTCTCACCATCCTTTTTCACTCTGCCAAAGAATGCCNATCAAAAACTACTATATTTCCTTTTCTATATTCCAAATACATTGATTAATATATTCCCAGGTGCCTAAGGATATGGAGCCCTGGTGGCAATCATTGACTCAACAATGAGAAAAGCCCTATGCTAATCTTCCAAACTCTCTGTGCTGTTTATGGCTGAGAGGTTGTCACACAAGCTAGTCTGTCAGCAGAGAGGTTTGACCTGAGACACCCTTGTCACACCCAGGGCAGGGAATTAGCAGTAATTATTGGCACGACAAATGAAAAGACCCTTCACCAATATAATTCCTAATCAACCCACTAATACTATACTAATAATCTTCTAACTTCTCAAAAGAGTCTGTATTTAGAAAGTTTTAAAGTATCTCGTGCCTCTCACAGTTGGGGGGTTGTAAACAATCACATGTGGCCGGATGAACCTATACAGGCAGGCTAGATAACCTTCAGAGTTCGTAAGATGAAATACTCTTGTCACACCCAGGAATTTTTATTAACTTGAAGCTGAAAGTTAACTCCTTTTCCAAGAGAAATGGTTTAGGGGGAGAGCTCCCCATAAAGTACTCTGGTTTGGGGGGTAGATGCTCGGGAACAGGGGGTTTCCTGAGGTTTGATCACACCTTTGCGTATGCCAAGCTTCCTTCCTCATGACCTTTGCCACGAGCAGAGTTCCTCACGCTGGCCCCCAGCAAAAGAATGTTCTTTCTAAGCAAAACTCATTATGTGCATGGCCTTCATGATCTGGCCTGGATTACCTCTCTAGTTTGGTTCCTCCCACTACCCTCCTCCTAAACCCCACGGTGGCCATAATTAATCCACTTGCAACAGGGGCACATTGTGATCACTCCTTCACAGTGCCCATGTACAGGAAGCACCCCGTCAACATTCATTTAATAAGTGGAAAAGGCCAAGCATCCTCTGATGTAGTAAAGCTTGTAGATTGCAGCCAAGTGGGAAGATCTAAGCCACATTTAGGCCCGATGACCTCCTATATGCCAGGCATTGAGTTAGTCCCTATACTCATGGTCTATACACGTGTCCCTATACTCACTCTCTGAATTTACTATATAATTGGGTAAAGAAGTCACATTAGTAGATAGTTTATTTTTTAAAGTGAGTGCAATATGGCAACCCACTCCAGTACTCTTGCCTGGAAAATCCCTGGTAGGCTGCAGTCCATGGGGTCGCTAAGAGTCGGACACAGCTGAGCGACTTCACTTTCACTTTTCACTTTTATGCATTGGAGAAGGAAATGGCAACCCACTCCAGTGTTTTTGCCTGGAGAATCCCAGGGACAGGGGAGTGTGGTGGGCTGCCATCTATGGGGTCACACAGAGTCAGACACGATTGAGGCAACTTAGCAGCAGTAGCAGCAGCAACAGTAAAATTAATTGAATACAGTAAAACAAAATTTTGCACAGTTCAGAAAAAACTTCTTAGAGAAAATTACTCTTGAGAAAGTCTTGAAGGATGAATGTCTATCTGTTTATGAAAGGGCACTTTAGGCAAAGGGCATGCAGTTATGAGAGAGTATGGTAGTAGTGTTCAGTAGCTCATTTGTGTCTGATTCTTTGTGACCCTTTGAACTGGAGCCCACCAGGCTCCTCTGTCGATGGGATTCTCTAAGCAAGAATATTGGAGTGGGGTGCCATTTCCTCCTGCAGGGGATCTTCCCAACCCAGGGATAAAATCCATGTCTCCAGCACTGCAAATAGATTCTTTACCTTCTAAGCCATTGGGGAAGCCAGTATGGCACTGGCTAAAAGCTATAAGTAATATAAGCAAGGGATGGTGATGATAGGAACTAAAGCAATTGTAATAAAGATGAAGGATGGTGGCCAATTTAGGAAACAAATAGACCTAGGATCAGTATCTTTGATGATGACAGAATTGGGGAGAAGGGGAGAGAAGAAGGTAATGACATGCAGAGATGGAACAGTTTTGGAGTGGGGTGGGGAAGAAAATGAGCTCCAGTTGCAACATGTAGAGGTTAGATATCTGGGGGCATCAAGTCACTATAAGCAGTAAACAGTTTGATATGTAAACAGATGTGTGCAGTGGGCAGTTTGAAATATAACCCAGGCTCTTATAATCAGACTAGGAAACCTAAGACCATAAAAGAAAATGAGATTGTTTGAGGCGAGCATGTACAGAAGAAGAAGCAAAGAACCAAAAACAGAGGTTAGGGTCATAGGGAAGAGGCAAAGGAGGAGTTCCCAGGAAGATGGTCAAAGGAAGAAGGAAGAAGTTGCATGACCAGGGGTGAGTAATTGCTGTAAATCAGGGACACAGAGTTTAAAAGAAAGAAATTAGGGGTGAAAATTGCAGTAGAGTAGTCCAAACAGATAAGGGAAGGAAAATAATCATTGAGTTCGGCTGGACGAAGGCCATCTGCCAATGCTTACATAGGCAGGGAGGATTCCATGGGATGATGGACCTGAGACCAAATTGCAGAAAATTGAGATATGAAAACCAGGCAAGGGTGGGAAGACAATGAGTGTGGATGACCCTTAAAGAAGCTGAATGAGAGGTGAAGAAAAACAAAGAAGGTAAGTAACATTAGAGGTGAGCAGGGAAAAGAAGTGGTGGTTCCTTGGTCAAAGGAAAATTATATTAAGATAGAAGAGTTATGAGCCTATTGGGAACTGGGGAGAAGAAGCCACTAGAGCAAACAAAAAGGAAAACGAAAGGAAGCTCACTAAAAATGAGCTCTGTGGTGCCTTGGATTCTCTTTTTCTTTTCTTCTTCCTCAGTTTCAGCATAGTGCCTGACACACAAGTGTCCAAGGTCTGCTAACTGAATTCACAAATGAGTAAATGATGACTCAGCATCCCAGAGGAAACCAGCAGAAAGTCATCAAGGGCCTCGAGTGAAAGACTAACCTTGAACATGAAAAAAGACACATTTTCTGAAATGGAAGATATGAAAGAAAAATAGACATCTACACTAAAGCTTTCTTATACTGATAAACTTATAGACTGGTAAATGCTACTATTTTTAATCTGCTAATTAATTGTTAAAAGTTATTGCTTTATTTCAGTTCAGTTCAGTCACTCAGTCGTGTCCAGCTCTTTGTGACCCCATGAACCGCAGCATACCAGGCTTCCCTGTCCATCACCAACTCCCGGAGTTTACTGAAACTTATGTCCATTGAGTCGGTGATGCCATCCAACCATCTCATCCTCTGTCATCCCCTTCTCCTCCTGCTTTCAATCTTTCCCAGCATCAGGGTCTTTTCAAGTGAGTCAGCTCTTCACATCAGGTGGCCAAAGTATTGGAGTTTCAGCTTCAACATCAGTCCTTCCAATGAACACCCAGGACTGATCTCCTTTAGGATGGACTGGTTGGATCTCCTTGCAGTCGAAGGGACTCTCAAGAGTCTTCTCCAACACCACAGTTCAAAAGCATCAAGCCTTCGTCACTCAGCTTTCTTCATAGTCTAACTCTCAAATCCATACATGACTACTGGAGAAACCATAGCCTTTACTACATGGACCTTTGTTGGCAAAGTAATGTCTCTGCTTTTTAATATGCTGTCTAGATTGGTCATAACTTTCCTTCCAAGGAATAAGTGTCTTTTAATTTCATGGCTGCAATCACCATCTGCAGTGATTTTGGAGCCCCCCAAAATAAAGTCAGCCACTGTTTCCACTGTTTCCCCATCTATTTCCCATGAAGTGAT
>SJYV01018295.1:874743-908019 GCA_006410875.1 Neotragus pygmaeus
CTTCCAAGGAGTAGGTATCTTTTAATTTCATGGCTGCAATCACCATCTGCAGTGATTTTCTCTCACTATTTCCATTGTTTTCCCATCTATTTGCCATGAAGTGATAGGACCAGATGCCATAATCTTAGTTTTCTGCATGTTGAGTTTTAAGCTAACTCTTTCACTCTCCTCTTTCACTTTCATCAAGAGGCTCTTTAGTTCGTCTTCATTGTTTTAATTACTGTTTCAAAACTTCTCTCTTTTTTTGACATTTTCATGTTTTTTTATTTTATTTATTTTTTCTTTCTTTCTTTTTTTTTTTTTAATTTTACAATACTGTATTGGTTTTGCCATACAGGAAGGCAAAATTCTTTCTAGACTTCTGATCTATATTTCTTTATTTTATTGAAGTATGATTGATTTACAATGTTAAATTAATTTCTGCTACACAGCAAAGTGATTCAGTTATACATATATGTATTCTTTTTCATATTCTTTTCCATTATGGTTTATTAGAGGGTATTGAATATAATTCCCTTGTTATACAGTAGGTTGATCTATATTTCTACTGTGTGTGTGCATGCATGCTAAGTTGCTTCAGTCATGACCTATGTGCAACCCTGTGGACAGTAACCTGCCAGGCTCCTCTGTCCATGGGCTTCTCCAGGCAAGACTACTGGACTGGGTTGCCATGCCCTCCACCAGGGGATCTTCCCCACCCAGGGATCAAACCTGTGTCTCTTACATCTCCTGCATTGGCAGGCAGTTTCTTTACCACTTAGTGCTAGCTGGGAAGTCGGTATTTCTATCATATTACTCCTTAAAAGAAAATAAGACCCTTATGAATATAAACCTTGAACTTTTTTTACTTTATTTTTTAAAGTAAGCAGTTTTAGATTTACAACAAAATTGAAAGATTTTCCATATACTCCCTGCCCCCACGAATGTATAGTGTCCCCCATTTCAACATCACTCACCAGAATACTCCGGTTTTTACCAAGGATTAACTTACATTAATACATCATAATCATCTAAAGTTCATAGTTTATTTTAGGGTTCATCCTTGGTGTTGTAAATTCTGAGTTTGAGCAAATGTATAAGGGCATATATCCACCATTGTAATATCATCCAAACAACTGTCACTGCCCTAAAATTCCTCTGTACTCTGCATGTTTATCCCTCCACATCTCTGCTCCTGGCAACTACTGACCTTTTCTGTTGCCTCCATAGTTTTGTCTTTTCCAAACAAACTGTCTTTCCAGTTTTTGTCTTTTCATATTAACTGGAATCACATGGCATGTACCCTTTTCAGATTGGCTTCTTTCACTTAGTAATATGCATTTGTTTCTTCCATTAACATTGAGTATGTTAAGTCCTGGCTTGACATACTGTTTTTTATTCCTTGCAACACTAAATGCAGTGGCTAGTATACTGAACGTATGCAATAAGTTTTTGTTTACTATATTAACCTAAAATTATTAAGATCATAAGCAATGTATTTGTATTTGTTTTAAAACTCTGGGTAAAATGGACTGTATTATGTACGGTTAGGGTTTAAAGAACTTCAAATGTTAGAACTATTTTTAGATTTGACAGTCAGGAAGACATCCATCAAAACATCAGAGATGTGACTATGTGACTATATAACACATGTTTGACCCACATTTGCCTTCTAAATGGTCACTGAATGAACTGAAAATGCTTCTTGAAAACATCTACATCCTGATTCTCTCTCGAGTGCTCCACTATCAGCGTTCAGAGCTTGGTACCAACAAGGAAAATGTCCTCAACCTCCTCAAATCCCTTACAATTCCCAGGTCATACCATACCTCCATAGCCTACCATCTCGATCTGAAACTCTCTTATACCTGTATTCACCTGGCTAACTTTTATTCATCCTTCAAGGTCCAGTTCAAACGCCAATTCATTTACAAAGCCTTTCCCAACCCCATGTCTCACCCTATAGTTATTATTCCCTAATGACACTAATGGAATTCTCCAGGCAAGAATACTGGAGTGGGTTGCCATTTCCTTCTCGAGGAGATCTTCCCAACCCCAGGATCGAACTTGGGTTTCCCTCGGCAGGCAGACGCTTTACCTTCTGAGCCACCCTAATGACACTAATCTTCTATATTGTATTAATGATTTCAACCAAGCATGCCTTTTCATATTTATATCCCCAACACCTATCACACACTGGCTTGATTCCCAGATGCAAAGGTGGTTAAAAAAAAAAAAAGTTCAGGTTAAAAAAAAGAGATGAGTTCAGGTTATATTTTGAAGAGGGGGCCAGTGGAATTTGGTAATATCAACTGGATGTAGTGTGTAAAAGAAAGAAAGGAGCCAAGATTGGCACTAAGGTTTTCACCCTGAAGTTTCCATCACTTGAGATGGGGAAGATGATGGAAGGGACAAGGAAGGCATTTGATTATAACTTGAGACACCTGTGAAGCACCCAACTAAAGAGGCTGGAGGCAACCGGCTGTATAAATTGGAGTTTCAGGGATAAGGTCTGTGCTTTATAAATTTGGGAATCATTGGTATATAGATGCTATTTAAAGCCATGAGGCTAGATGAAATCTCCAAGGGATATGTATAAATAAACAAGAGAAAAGATCCAAGGACTGAGATCTTGGGAACTCCAACGTGGGCACGCCAATATTCACCAGAAATGGCATATGATGTAGGAGGTAAAAGTGGGGAGACCAGGAATGCAGTGTTTGGCATTCTGAATGTCAGCGGGGAAAGTGTTTCCAGGAGAAGGGTGTGGTCACACCCAAGGAGGTTCATCAGATTTAAGAAAACAGACGTCATCAATCATTTTGATTAAAAGGTTTTGGCAGGATAGTGACTGTAAAAGGTCACTGGAGTAAGGACAAACAAAAACAAGGAAAGTAGAGCTACAGACACAGCAACTGTGGACAACCTTTTAAAGGAGCTTTGCTGTTTAGGGGAGCAGAGAAATGATACAGCAGCTAAAGAGAAATCACCAAAGGATTTGTTCAGTTTTGATATTTGTTCTGAAGGTGGGAGCTATGGAACAGAATGTTTCATATTAATAAAAATTATCTAGCAGAGAAGTTAAAATTGATGATGCATCAGAAAGAAGCTGACAGGGGTTCTGACTAATGACTACATAATTCTATAATAAGAAATATCTTTGAGAAGTTGAGGATTGATGAGATTCAGGAAGCCATGGAGGAACTAGGCTGAAATAGGGAGGAATCATCCCTTTGTTCATCATATCCTCACCTATTCATCACTTAGCTTTCTCGGCCATCAGACAGACTGTTGTAGGAACACAGCATTTGTGTTCAAGTCACCTCTATTTTCTCAATAGCATCCCCAAAGCACAAGAGCAGCGATGCTCATAATTCAGATCTGCCAAAAAGAAGCTACAAAGTGCTTCCTTTAATTGAAAAGGTGAAAGTTCTCAACTTAATACGGAAAAATAAAATTGAGTGCCGATGTTCCTAAGATCTTCAATAAGAACAAATCTCTGAAACTGTGAAGGAGAGGAATTTTTGCTGTTGTACCTCAAACTGCATGATAAGTGCTTAAGATGGAAAAGTCATTCAGTCTGTACAATAAGGTATTTTGAGAGATCATATTTGCATTTAACAGTACATTGTTATAATTGTTCTGTTTTATCATTAGTTACTGTAGTTGATTTCTTACTGTGTCAAATTTATAAATTAAATTTTATCATAGCTATGTATCCATCGAAAACAACATAGTAAATATAGGGTTCAGGACTACCATGGTTACAGGTATCCACCTAGGGTCTTTGAACATAGGGGGGAAATGGTATATGAATAACTGAAATAAGCATTTCATGACATAATATTTACTCCTATTATGTGCTGTGAACTCCACTCATTTCCATTCTGTTCTCACCTATTTAACTTTGTAAGTACCCAATTTGAAGAACAAGGGTCCAAAAAAGTGGAAGAAGGCATGAACTAAAAAGATGAAGTAGGACTGCTAGGCAATGGGGAGGGGCCACTCAGATTAATGAGGATGAATTTCAGTGAGTCCAATAGTCATGGGTGTAGGATTTTATCCATCGTGTTTGGCTGCAAAGAGGCAGGTGTGGAGTAGACAGAGAGCTAGATTTAACTAGGAGGACTGGGGTTTTCCAGGCATCTGTGCCGAAGAATGAGGCAAGAGCATCTGGGATTTCGATGGGGTTACTATGATGTCACAGCATGGAATCCAGGCCAGGTAAGGCTGTAATATGAGGTTAAGACAGAGTGTGAGAGAAGACAAAAAGGTAGTCAATCAACGGACTGAAGGTCTGGTGGGGCTGGAAAAGTGAGGACCATGCATCAGAGAGAGTGAGCTAGCAAAACAGCATGTGGTGATGGGAAAGTAGGTGTTTAAAACTGAAAGTAAGGTAGGAACTAATTTTTTGATAAATACAAGGGCAAAGGTATGACCGTGGGAGTGAATGACTGAGATAAGGGAAAGGACAAGATCCCTGGAGAAAAGAAGGTTAAGCAACCAAGAGCTGAGGGTTAGGGTGTTGAAAACATTATTCATCTGGATACTGAAATAACAAACCAGCGTCAGAGGACTTTTAAGCAGAAAAGGGCAAAGAGCGAGGAACTAAAAATATTAAAGAAATGAGGAGGAGGGACCAGAAGTAAAGGACTGCAGCAGGCAGGGGCTGTAGAATAATCTAATGGCAAGGACTTCAAAGCAGGGTTTTCAGGAGGTGGAAGGGAGAATGATCAGGGATGGCACGGAGGAGCCAGCCGGCTCCTCCTGTCCTTGTCCAGGCCCAGTGGTAAGAAGAGTGCAGAAAGGAGAGCAGCTTAAGAGGGGGTGGGAAAGCAAGGTCTTCACACAAGAGCCAGACTTCCACCGAGCAAGAAGTAAAAGCAAGGACGTACACATACTACAAATGGCAGGTCTGGAGATTGTATGGAAGTGCATCCAAAGAGCAAAGAGGGGAGAGGAAGAGGCCTGGTTAGCAGATGTAAGGGAGCTGTATGAGGATAAACCTCTAGTAACTGACTCAAGAAAGAAAACTAAAAAGGATGAAATTCTCCCATTTTCAGCAAAGCAGATGGGCCTAGAGAATGTTATGCTTAGTGAAATAAGTCAAAGACAAATACTGAATGATAAGCTTCCCAGATGACTCAGTGGTAAAGAACCCTCCTTTCAACGCAGGAGGCACAGAAGACGTGGGTTCAATCTCTGTGTCAGGAAGACCGCCTGGAGGAGGAAATGGCAACCCACTCCAGTATTCTTGCCTGAAAAATCCCATGGACAGAGGAGCCTGGCAGGCTACAGTCCATGGGGTCGCAGAAAGTCAGACATGACTGAGCCCTAGCACCCAAGATCACTTACATGCAGAATCTGAAAACTAATACAAATCGATGTATATAACAAAACAGAAGCAGCCTCACAGATACAGAAAACTAAGGGTTACCAGTGGGGAGAAGGAAAAGGGGGACAAGATTAGGGTATGGGGTTAAGAGATACAAACTACTACATATAAAATAAGCAACAAGAATACATTGTACAGCACAGGGAATAATGGTAATTATCATGTAACAATTTTTAATTTCAAAAATACTGAGTCACTATGCCATACACCTGAACAAACTATACTTCAATAAAAAAATGAAAACTTAAAAAATCTAATGATATAATTGAAGTACACAGCATTCATATGAATGTCAGGACTTTTAACTAAATGATAGCAAAAACTGCTTTGACTCTCCTTTCCTTTCAACAGTGTCAGTGTAGTCACCATTCATATTACTTTTTTTAAAAAGCACTGTTTGACCTCTCTTTCTCTTTCAAAGTGATTTTTCTTATTCTTTGAAACTCTTAGGTTTTTAACCCATAGGTAAATCTTTAAATAAAGTTAGCAACATCAGAGTTGAACTTCCTAAAGAAGACAAACTTTTCCCTTATTAACTCGAAAACCAAAATATTTAAATTTTCCATTCGAAAGTTGTGGCTTCTCAGGTGGTTCAGGGGTAAAGAATCTGCCTGCCAATGCAGGAGACACGAGAGAAACCAGTGTG
Organism: Neotragus pygmaeus; assembly: GCA_006410875.1. Lineage (NCBI taxonomy): Eukaryota > Metazoa > Chordata > Mammalia > Artiodactyla > Bovidae > Neotragus > Neotragus pygmaeus. The sequence continues at coordinate 880,764 of SJYV01018295.1, forward strand.
ATCCCTGGGTCAACAGGATCCCCTGGAACAGGAAGTGGCACCCCATTCCAGTATTCTTGCCTGCAAATTTTCATGGACAGAGGAGCTGGTGGGGTCGCAAAGAGTTGGGTGCAACTAAGCATGCACGCATGCAAACACACACACACACTACACACACACACACACTACACACACACACACACACACAAAAGTTGTTAATCAAACACAATTGAATACCAAACTAAAAACGTTTAAGTTTGGTAGCAGTCAGTACACTTCAGAGAAAATCTGAACTCATTACAGAGGCCCCACAGAACCACCTAAATTTCACCCAAGGACATGGAAAAAAAAAAAAAGTTCAGGGGGGCGGTCCTAAGATGTTGGAGAAATAGGACAGGGAGATCACTTTCTCCCCCACAAATTCATCAAAAGAACATTTGAACACTGAGTAAATTCCACAAAAAAACTTCTGAATGCCGGCAGAGGACATCAGGCACCCAGAAAAGCAGCCCATTGTCTTCGAAAAAAGGTAAGAAGAAATATAAAAGACAAAAAGACAAAAGAGGTAGGGACGGAGCTCCATTCTGGGAAGGGAGTCTTTTAAAAAAAGAGANAACTTCTGAATGCCGGCAGAGGACATCAGGCACCCAGAAAAGCAGCCCATTGTCTTCGAAAAAAGGTAGGAAGAAATATAAAAGACAAAAAGACAAAAGAGGTAGGGACGGAGCTCCATCCTGGGAAGGGAGTCTTTTAAAAAAAAGAGAGAAGTTTCCAAACATCAGGAAACACTCTCACTGCCGAGTCTGTGGTGAGCCTTGGAACCACAGAGGGCAACATAATTGGGAGGAAAAAAAATAAATAATTAAAACCCACCGATTACGTGCCCAATGGTAACTCCCCCAGCAGAGAAGCAGCGGAGACGCCTGCACCCGCCACTAGCGAGTGGGGGCTGGGCAGGGAGGTGGGGGCTGCATTGCTTAGAGTAAGGACCGGGCCTGAATGTCCCGAGGGCAATCTGAGGGAACCAACTCGGGCTAGCGAACCAGACTGTGGGATAGCTACCACACGAAAAGCCCTAACCTAAGACAGCGCCAGGCCCGCCCACAGAACTAAGGACTGAGCAGAGCTAGCTGGCTGCAGACCATCCCTCTCCAGTGACAGGCAGCCAGAGCCAGAAGGGGGCAATCGCAGCCCCAGAGAGGCATTATCTACCAAACTGCAAGCAGGCTTCATTGCTAAGACCTCTTGGGATTCTGGATGGTCAACATCCACCTGAGAAGGTATGCCGGTTGAACACCCAGAAAACTAAGTGGCAGGGACAGGGGAGGCAATAAGTCGCAGTGACCGTGCTCACCAAACACCTGGTCCCTGAGCTGCTCGGACCTGGGAAGGGCACAAAACGCAGGCCCAACCGAGTCTGCGCCTCTGAGGACTACCCGAGTACCTGAATCTGAGCTGCTTAGAAAGTGCACGCAACCCAGGGCCTGCCTCAGACAGTTCCTGGCAGAGCAACCTAGAGCCTGAGCAGTGTAGACAGGGAAAGCACACGGCAAACCCAGTGTGGCTGAGTCAGTGCGAGCACACACCAGTGTTATCTGTTGGCAACGTGCCTCCCTCCCCACACCACGACTGAACAAGTGAGCCTTAAAAAGTGTCCACCACCACCTTCTTGTGTCAGGGAGGAAATTAAGACACTGAAGAATTAGCAAATAGAAGCTAAAACAGAGGGAACCGCCTTGGAAGTGACAGATGCAATAGATTAAAACCCTNCCTCTGTCCATGAGATTTTCCAGGCAAGAGTATTGGAGTGGGTTGCCATTTCCTTCTCCAGGGGATCTTGCCGACCCAGGGATTGTACCTGGGTCTCCCACATTGTAGGCAGACGCTTTACCATCTGGGCCACTAGGGAAGTCCTTAGGAGAGACCCTTAGGAAAACCGAAAGTCAAAGACATGTGAAGACTCAGAATACAGCAACTTCCATCCTTGTTACCATGTTAATATTTAAAATGGAAAGAAGATTCACATACACAGAGACTTGACCAAGCAAAATCAGTGATCTGCAAATGCCTTGTCTCTAAAAGAGCACCATCTCTTTTAAAGAAAGAAAGTGAAGAGAGCCAAGGCCAAAGCTAAGCTTAAAAGGGAAGTACCAACGAAGACGTGTGCAACTCAGAACTAGGCACCAGCTTGAAAACTGCAGGGAATATCTAGTATGGAGGTAATAAATTCTCCAAGCAGACACAGACCCATCAGCCTTGTACCTCACACGAAGTTTGATCAAGGTGAATTTAGAGGCAGAGAAGAGTAGCAAGCAATGGCTCATGGATCCCAAAGATTTTAATTTCCCTTTTAGAGACCTGTTTTCCTAAGTCTAGCACACAAAGCAAATGCAATCAATACATCTTCCACCCACAAGAAGATGTTTGCTTCTTTGGAACATAGTAAAGGGTCAGTGCCATGTCCACTTCTGCTTGTGAACAGCATGGTTATGGCCATAACTCTGTGTTCTTGGAAGACAGAGGAAATAGGTGAGACTTGATACTTGAGGATTAGTTTTCTTCGCTATCAAAAGGCTCCTTTGTTTTCTTGGAGATTAGTTTTCTTAGTGGTAAAAAGAAGAAACTAAACTAGCTGTTCTTTAAATTCATTTCCTGCTTTGAGATTTTAGTAATCCAAAATTCTGAGGTCCTCAAGCATTTTGTTTCATGCTAATTCCTTTTCCTGTCTATTTCTGCTTTATTATTTCACATTCACACTAATGTGCTAAGACAACCACATAGTGATTAAGAGTGTGAACCTGGCAGTGTAGCAATGTGAATTTGTGGAATATTTGATTTCTAAGCCTCAGTTTCTCAGTCTTTAAAATGAATACCTGTCTCATGGAGACACTTCAAGTCCTAACATCACATTAAAATGACAGAATGAGCCCAAAGCAAACAGTAAGTGACATGGAGAAAGCACTCAAAAACTGATAGCTGTCATTACACTTTATCATCATTTATTTGAGACCTGGTCTTAAACATGAAGGATACAGCACTGGAGAAAAACAAACAACCCTTAACTCCTTGAGATCAATAAATGTTCTTTCTGAGAATTAGCACAATTGGAAAGCCAATGCAAAAAAGACTAACAATAGTTTAAAACCTAGAAAAGCTGCTATTTTTCATACTGATAAAAATCTCTTAGGAGAGAAGTTCCCAGGACTTAGCAAACTGCTACAATAAATATTGTGTTTTCAAATGGAGAGCAACTCAAGAGGGCACTTTAACAAAGCCTGGAGATTTATCCTGATGGATTTTTTTTTTTTTAATTTTATGTCTATGCTTCAAGGAAACAGCTATGAGTCTTCCTGGTGGGCCTGTAAGGCATCTTGTCAAACTTCTGGCTCCCTTAAATTCATTAATTTTAAAGACAAAGTATGGCAAACACCAAAAAGAAATAAATGTCTTATTTCAATTTTGCAGAATACAGCTAAACTCAAGCCAAAGGGATTAGATAGAATATATGAGAAAATCATTCATTTTTAAAGTTAATTTGCAAGGATCTCTCCATAGGGTTATTATGAATGAATGCATATCAAGTTCTCAGAATTGCTCAGATTCTTTGGAACTGACTATGGCTCAGTTCTGGTCATCTATGAGTATGGTTTGATCACTTTGCCTGAACTCAGCACAGGGTAGACTGAAACAGGAGACTGACAGAGGCACATGGAGTGCTTCTCCCTAACCAGACACTGAAAATGCTGAAATAACTAGCAATCTGTCTGTGGAAGAGCCTAGAAAAGAGGACACTATCCCAGAAATAACTTCTTGGCACCAATGTATAAAATATATTCACTGCGGATGATGATAATAGTGTTTATTGGGCACATACATGCCTGGTGTAGTTCTAAAAGTTGCAGACACCATACCTCCTGTATTATACTTTCTGAAAGAGGAATTTGTGCCCCTTTTAGGGCTATTCCTTGCCCTTCCCCCACTCAGCTCTGTATCACAGAGCAAGTGATGCAGGTTCCCCTGCACACCCCATCTAGCTGTGCTTGGCTACAGGAGTGGAAGAGAGGAAAGCCAACATATGTCTCGCCTCTCTCTGTGCTTTATGCAGAGTCACCCGATATTTCCTCCATGTCTCCAACTCCACCATAATTACAACTTCCTAAAGGTGGCCTCAACCCCTGGACTTCAGTAACACAGTCTCCAGTAGGTTGCCCTCCAGGCTAGGGTTCATAGATGCTCCCTGCCATTGCTAATACTGGGGCTACCCTGGCAGCACTGAAGGTAAAGAATCTGCCTGCAAAACAGGAGACCCAGTGGGTTGTTTAGTGACTCCACTTGGCTTCTCAGCTCCTCCTTCATCTAATCAATTAAATTCCCTCTGATTCAAACGCTTAAAATGGTATTTTTCTTTTTTGATCCATTATTATTCTTGTCTTACAGATGAAAAAAATTAAGAGGTGACTTGCCCATGATTACATGTTAGAAACTGGCAATCATTGAGTCCAGTGATTCTGAAGCCAATGCTTCTGACTGATGCATTATGTTGTCATTCCTTAATGAATAGTATAAAACTGTGAAGGTTATTCTACTGCATGCGTGCTCAGTTGTGTCCAACTCTTCGAACTATAGCCCACCTGGCTCCTCTGTCCGTGGGATTTTCCAGGCAAGAATACTGGAGTGGGTTGCTATTTCCTCCTTCAGGTGATCTTCTCACTTCAGGGACTGAACCTGAGTCTCCAGTGTCTCCTGCATTGGCAGGTGGATTCTTTATCCACTGAACCACTGGGTTAGAAGTATATAAAGAGACTCTTATCTAACTCTACTTCATTAACAATGATCCTCTCCATACCCACTATCTTGCTGCCAGTCTTCCCCAAAGGGATACGGTGAGGGGGTTGCTTTGGACTGTGAGATTTGCTTGGGGCATCTTAATTTATACTTAAGTCGGTAACAAGAGAGATCTCCACTCACTGGTTTTGGTTATTGATTTTTCCTGGTCATCTTAAATTTACTGTTACAAAGTAAATATACTATAAGTTGTTATGGAAAAACCCAAGCAAAGTTTTGGCCAACCCCATATCATGCCCTTCCTGAACTAGGCACTAATCTCTTACAGGGAAGAATTAGGAAAGGATGTGACCGCACTAAAGAACCACAGTAAGAACAGAGTTCTTCTGATTTTCCAGCAATAACTCTTTCTACAAAACAATTCTCAGGCACTCTATCCTCTAATCTGCCCAATGAAGTCTTTATGCAAGAGTCGTTCTNGGGCGGAAGTTAGACACCAAAGAGACCAGCAAACAGAGGATGCTAAAACAGAGGGAATCGCCTTGGAAGTGACAGGTGCAATCCATTAAAACCCTGTAGTTAGAAAGACTACATAGGAAGGGGCCTATAGATCTTGAGAAGTATAAGCGGGATCAAGGAACTTTCCAAAAATGAACTGACCCCACACTGCCCACAACAACACGAGAGAAAGTCCTAGATATATTTTTACTATTTTTACAATCATTCTTTAATTCTTTTTATTTTTAAGTCCTCTATTACTCCTTTAATTTTCATTTTTATAACCTACTGTTACTTTGCAACAACAAAAATAGAGAGAGACCCTATTTTTTTTAAAGCAATCTTCATATATATATTTTATAATTTTTGTGACTTTTTTTCCTTTAATATTGTATTTTTGAAAATCCAACCTCTACTCTAGATTTTTAATGTTTGCTTTTAGGTATTTGCTATCAATTTTGTACCTTTAAGAACCCAATCTTCAGTACCCAGTTTTACTTGGGAGTGAGATTACTGGCTTAAATGCTCTCTCCCCACTTGGAATCTCCTTTTTCTCCACCAGGTCGTCTCTATCTCCTCCCTCCCCCTTCTCTTCTGTACCCAACTCTGTGAATCTCTTTGTGTGTTCCGGACGGTGGAGAACACTTAGGGAGCTGATTACTGGCTGGATCTGTCTCTCTCCTTTTGATTTCCTCCTTTAGCCTCCTAGCCACCTCTGTCTCTTTCCTCCCCCTTCTCTTCTCTGTATAACTCCGTGAACATCTCTGAGTGGTCCAGACTGTGAAGTGCACATAAGGAAGTGATTACAGGCTAGCTTGCTCTCTCCTCTTTTTAGTCCACTTCATCTCATTTGGGTCACCTCTAACTCCCTTCTCCCTCTTCTCTTCTCCATGTAACTCTGTGAACCTTTCCGGGTGTCCCTCACTGTGGAGAAACTTTTCATCANCTCTCTTCTCTTCTCTGTGTAACTCCATGAACATCTCTGAGGGATCCAGACTGTGGAGAGCACATAAGGAAGTGATTACTGGCTAGCTTGCTTCCTCCTCTTTGATTCCACCTCATCTCATCCTGGTCACCTCTATCTCCTCCTCCCTCTTCTCTTCTCCATGTAACTCTGTGAACCTCTCTGAGTGTCCCTCACTGTGGAGAAAATTTTCATCTTTAACCTAGATGTTTTATCAATGTGATGTATAGATGGAAGTCTTGAGGCTACTGTAAAAATAAGACTGAAAACCAGAAGCAGGAGGCTTAAGTCCAAATCCTGAGAACACCAGAGAACTCCTGACTCCAGGGAACATTAATTGACAGGAGCTCATCAAATGCCTCCATACCTACACTGAAACCAAGCACCACCCAAGGGACAACAAGTTCCAGAGCAAGACATACCATGCAAATTCTCCAGCAACACAGGAACACAGTCCTGAACTTCAGTATACAGGCTGCCCAAAGTCACTCCAAACCCACTGACACCTCATAACCCATTACTGGACACTTCATTGCACTCCAGAGAGAAGAAACCCAGCTNCCCATGCAAATTCTCCAGCAACACAGGAACACAGTCCTGAACTTCAGTATACAGGCTGCCCAAAGTCACTCCAAACCCACTGACACCTCATAACCCATTACTGGACACTTCATTGCACTCCAGAGAGAAGAAACCCAGCTCCACCCACCAGAACACTGACACAAGCTTCCCTAACCAGGAAACCTTGACAAGACACCCATACAACCCCACCCACAGCGAGGAAACTCCACAATAAAGAGAACTCCACAAACTGCCAGAATACAGAAAGACCACCCTAAACTCAGCACTATAAACAAGATGAAGAGGCAGAGGAATACCCAGCAGGTAAAGGAACAGGATAAATGTCCNTTCAGGATGGGGAACACGTGTACACCCATGGCGGATTCATGTTAATGTATGGCAAAACCAATACAATATTGTAAAGCAATTAGCTTTCAATTAAAGTAAATAAATTTATATTTTTAAAAAAATAATAAAATGTTCAATTCTTGCTTTGTTGTACTGTCATCAAAATGTAGCATGATCCCCACCCACTGGACACTTTATGTTACTGCAATGTTACCCTTTAAAAACATTGGCAAATAGATTTTCATTCATTCACTTACTATTCATGGGTAATTATTTATTGACTATCTTCTATAGACCCTTGGGACACAATAGTAAACACAAAAGACAAAAATTTATGTCTTTATGGAGCTTGTATTTTAGTATAGAAGTATAAAATTTATTATTTTGTTGACCACAAAAAATACAGGAATAATCTGTATACTGGGTTTCCTAGATCAGGAATGCAGGTTTACTGGATACGGCTAAACAGTAAGACTTTGGACACTTGGTGAATAAAAGTTTTTTTAAAGGTCTTTTAATTAACACTTTCCAAATTTTTATTTTCTGGAGAAACGTGAATTCACCTTTAAAGCAGTGTGTTTCTCTATGGCAATAAAAATACACATCCTGTGTATTCACTATCCCCTTGCATTTTTCTAGTTTTATGAACCTATTATATGTTCATCATTTTAAATATTTTAATTACTTTAATTTCACAAAAATGACATCATGCTGTGTGTGATTGGAGGATGCTTTCTTTTTCCATTTCATATTGTTTTTGTTCAGTCACTTAGTTATGTTCAACTCTTTGCCACCCCCATGGACTTCAGGACACCAGGCTTCCCTGTCCTTCACAAACTCCCAGAGCTTGATCAAACTCAACTCCATCGAGTCACTGGTGCCATCCAACAATCTTTCCCTCTGTCGTCCCCTTCTCCTTCTGCCCTCAATCTTTCCCAGCATCAGTGTCTTTTCCAATGAGTCTGCTCTTTGCATCAGTTGGCCAAAGTACTGGAGTTTCAGCTTGAGCATCAGTTCTTCCAATGAATATTCAGGGTTGAGTTCCTTTAGAATTGACTGGTTTGATGATCCTGCAATCCAAGGGACTCTCAAGAGTCTTCTCCAACACCACAATTGAAAAGCATCAATTCTTTGGTGCTCAGCTTTCTTTATGGTCCAACTCTCACATCCATACATGACTATGGAAAAACCCTAGCTTTGATTAGACAGATCTTTGTGGGCAAAGTAATGTCTCTGCTTTTTAATACACTATCTAGGTTTGTCATAACTTCTCCAAGGAGCAAGTGTCTTTTAATTTTATGGCTGCAGTCACCATCCACAGTGATTTTAGAGCCCAAGAAAATAAAATGTCACTGTTTCCATTGTCTTCCCTTCTATTTACCATGAAGTGATGGGACTGGATGCCATGATCTTGGCTTTCTGAATGTTTCATATTACATTGCTAAAATTTTTGATGGTGCAAATGTACCACAGTTCTTTTACCTGTTTTTCCAGTGACAGGCACGTGAATTCTTTCCAGGTTGCAAATAGTACTTCTATGATTATGCTGCCCAGGTCCCCAAGTGCATAAGTACTGGAGTTTTGTTTTGTTTTGTTTTTAATTGTATTCCTAGTGTGGAATTGCTGAGTCATGGGCTATGCAAATGTTCAACAGTTTGAGAAAATGACAAGTTGTTGTTTAGCGTGACAGCAACAAATTACACTCTCTCCAGGAATTTATAATAGATCATTTGAAACTAAATCCTCTCAACACTTGATATGTTTAGACTTTTAAATTCGGGACAGTAAATGGATACAAAAAGATGCCTTATTATGGTCTTGACCAGAGCCATAAATGATGTCAAATAATGTCATCCCAGCTTTACTGGCCACGGGTATGTCCTGTTGTGTGAAACGTTTGCCTATGTCCCCCACCCCAACTCATGGTGTGTCATTTATGCTTTTCTTTTTATTTGTAGGAGCTCCTGATGTACTCTTTTATCTCTTTATTTTAAAATAACTTAAATTTACAAAAAGTTGAGAGAAAAATGCAAAGCATTTCTATGTATACTGTTTACCCATTCCACAACTATTCATGTTTTCCTATATTTGCCTTGTTTTTCTCTCTTCTCTCTCTCTTCCTGAATGTATGTGCACATGTGTGTGATTTTTTTCCTCTGAATCATTTCAGACATGACAACCCATCATTCATCAATACTCTTGTATTTCCTAAAAACAAAGATAGTCTCCTACGTAGCTAAATTCAATGATCAAAATCAAAAGAATCACATTGATATGTTACTACATACTCCATTCAAATTATGCTAATTGTCCAGCTTCTTGCCTGGTCCTGGATGTAATCCCAGGTCACAAGTTGCTGTCATTGTCATATCTCTTTAGTCTCCAGCCTAGAAGAGTTCCTTGGTCTTTTGCCTTTCATGACCTTGACACTTTTGAAAAAAAAAAAAAAAAAAAGTCCAGTTACTTGGCAGACAGTCTCTTGTTTGGGGCTTTCCTCATAATTACTTTTAGGTTATGCATTCTGGGCCTGAATAGCATAGAAGTGATTCTGCGCCCTTCTCAGCGTGTCCTTTATGGAGGCACATGTTGTTGATTTGCCTCATAACTGGTGAACTTAACTTTTATTAACAGGATAATTTCATGTCTGGACAATTTCTCTACTATAAAATTATATGATAAGTGTTTTCAGCCTATTAATTGGAACCTAATTAAAAAGCATTTGGAAGTACTTTTATACTATGTGAATATCCATCCCAGATCTCTCCCCATCCTCTAATAATCTCACTGTCTAATCACAGTTTCACATTACTGAAACCCCATACTTTAGAAATATCTTAGCTATTTTCTACCCTTTTGTCTTCTGTCTAAATTGTGAAAACAGCCTAGCACTTTCCATGATTTTGATTGTACTTTATTTGAGTATATAATTCAAGTTGGGAAGAAGTGGCATATTTATACCATTGTCTTAGACGTGACATGTCTCTCCATTTGTTCAGTTTCTCTTTTATAGATCTTAATAAAGTTTTACAGTTTTCTTGATGGGGGTCTTGCAGAAATTCCTCAAGGCAACTGAACAACTGGTATCAAGAGCTGTAGAGCTGAGCTTTGGGATAGAAGGAAAGATATGAAAGGATAACTTTACCTTGCACTACAAACGAGCCTAGACTGAACTTGGCTCGGTTAAGCTCAGTTTGAAGTGGATATTGAAGTTGCAGCTAAACATGATGGACATTTAAGATTAAACGGTGAAATGTGTTTGACTTTAGATACTTCAAATGAAATTGGATCACTCATCACTTTCTCCCCTTCTCCTGATCTGTGACCAGTGTTTAGCTATCCCTCTTGAGAAGTCAGTAGAAGCTAAAGTGAATAGAGAAAGTGTTAAGATCTAGGAGAAACTTAAGACAGAAGAAGAACATGAGGCCAGAATTCTATCATCCTCAATGAAAGATCATTGTTCTGTTGGAGAGGATGGCAGCTTTGAGCAATGAGGAACCACAAGAAGGCCTATGGGAGGAGATATTTAGGAAACTAGACAACATCCAGGAGGAAACATGTTTGAATAGATCTTCAGAAAGTGAGGGACCACTGTTCCAAAATATCCCATTGTCACCGATCCACCCCACTGTAAGTTATAGTCAAAGGGGTGTCAGGTAGCCACCCAGATGAGGATATCATTTGGTGGAATCCCCTGGTTTCTGCTACTGACACCAANACCGTATGGTCCCTCATGATTTGTCTTGATTCGGGCATAGAATTCAGAATATCAAGGGAGTCAATGATCCAACAGCATTCCTGTCATAGGAGTTTGCAGTCATTATTCCTAGCATTTAATAAAAGTAGTTTAGTAAGATTTAACAAGCAGCTGAGAAAAAGAGAACAAGAATGTTATCTTGTGAAAATCAAGATGATTCACCAGCAACACTTCACACCAGTCAGAATGGCCATCATTGAAAAGTCTACAAATAACAAAGGCTGGAGAGGATGTAGAGAAAATGGAAGGTGAAAGTCGTTCAGTCATGTCTGACTCTTTTTGGACCTCATGGACTGTATATAGCCCTCCAGGCTCCTCTGTCCATGGAATTCTCCAGGCCAAATACTGGAGTGGGTTGCCATGCTTTCCTCCAGTGATCCTCCCAAGCCAGGTCTCCTGCATTACTGGAAGATTCTTTACCATCTGAGCCACCAGGGAAGCATGGAGAAAAGCGAACCCTACTACAATGTTAGTGGGAATGTAAGCTGGTACAGCCACTGTGAAAAACAGTATGGAAGTTCCTCCAAAAGCTAAACTCAGAATTACCATATCATTCAACAATCCTACTCCTAGGAATATATATAGCCAAAACTATAATACAAAAAAATACATGCATCCCTATGATCATAGCAGTGCTATTGACAATAGCCAAGACATGTAAACCACCTAAATGTCCACTGACTGATGAATGGATATAGAAGATGTGGTACATATATGCAACACAATACTACTCTGCTGTAAAAAAAAAAAAAAAGAATGAAATAATCCATTTGAAGCAAGATGGATGGAACTAGAGATTATTATACTAAGTGAAGTAAGACAAAGTGAAAGACAAATAGTCTATGATATCACTTACATGTGAATCTAAAATATGACACAAATGAATCTATGTATATGAAACAGAAATAGAATCATGGCCATGGAGAACAGACTTGTGGTTGTTAGGGTGGAGGGATGTGTGGGAAGCGTGGGCTGGGAGTTTGGGGTTAGCAGGTCCAAACTATTTTACATAGAATGGAAAACAACAGGATCCTACACTGCATAGCACAGAGAATATATTCAATATCCTGATNCATGGAGAACAGACTTGTGGTTGTTAGGGTGGAGGGATGTGTGGGAAGCGTGGGCTGGGAGTTTGGGGTTAGCAGGTCCAAACTATTTTACATAGAATGGAAAACAACAGGATCCTACACTGCATAGCACAGAGAATATATTCAATATCCTGATTAACCATAATGGAAAGGATATAAAAAAGAATGCATATGTGTAACAGAGTCACTTTGCTCTACAGCAGAAATTAACACAACATTGTAAATCAAATATACTTTAATATTAAAGAAAAAAAAGCTTCTCCAGGATGAATGCCCTTTACATAGATTTACCACACCTTTGGCACGGAAATGGGCCAAGACAGTCCCTACATGCAGGCCATGGTTTTCTCCAGAAAACAGTCCTGTGCTGCTCCCACCCACAAACAATTCAAAGCTCAAAAGATTCTTTTAGCCTGATATTTTGAAAATATTGGTTAGTTTTCCACTATAGCTCTTAAAACTTAGTAATACATGCTCAAATTTTCAAATTTTCAGCAATGTAATGTCCTGATGAGTTCTCAACATAATTTAGCTGAAAAATGTAGTCCAAGTAACTAAATATATTGACCAATTATGTAAGTCAATTAAAGGCTGCTGCCTAAAATGATGATTTTTGCTTTAGAGTGGTGTTTAAGTCATTTTCTTTGACAGAAATCAGATGCAGAACTAGTTTTCCATGAAGACAAATTCATGACAGCTCTCCTACACATACCCTACCACACTTAAAATCCCATTTTGCCAGCAACTCATTCTGTGACCTGTGAAAGACTGCAACTTAATAATGTGTTTAGATTTAGAAGCTGTCAGATATGTGTTTATTTAATTTAAGCTGGTCAAAAACAGCTGCAGTGGGAGATATCAATTATAACAGCTATCCTAGACATCAGAAGTTAAACCAAGTTATTAAATAGTCAGTGGGGGAAAATGTAACTCAAGGCAGGAAAGGAAAAAATGAGAAAGAAATTCCAGTGAATTCAATTTGAGTAGAGGTCTGAAATGATTGACAATAGGTGCAAACAGATGAAATATTTTTACCACTAGCCTAGTCCTATTTGATGACAATTTGTAATTATTTTTACATAATATGATATACACAAATGCAGAAAAACTTAAGATTTGTATTTATAAACACGTAAGAACACATGTGGTGTACACTTAACAGTTCTGATCTCCTTGGACCATGGGTGAGAAAGCTCAGAATATTTAACAGTAATCTGACTTGAGATCCTTGTCTTTAGCTTAATAAATCCAGCCAATAATCTTTGAAAACCATCCCCAAAAAAGATTTTAAACATTTCAGGGCATAGAAATACACTATACTGAACTTGGATAACTTTGGATAAACAAAGGTTGCATCCTTTACTTCTTGGTAGGAGACATATAATTCTGACTTCTTTTATTTCAGTTTCAAAGGCTTCCATTTGCTTCTCTCTGAAACAGACCCAAAATATGTCCTGCGTACCTCTGCCTTCACTTTTACTCACCACATTCTTTCTTCCTCTTGTGCACATTGTTAGTGAGTAAAGGCAGGGACAACCTGAGATCAAAACCCAGCCTCTCTGTTTCCCAGCCCAGTGACCTGGAACACATGATTAAACCAGACTGCACCTCATTTTCCTCTTTGTATATCCAACTTTCAGAGTGCTTGTGGATTTAAAATAACATGTGTACTCTGCCTGGCTCATAATAACACCCAGAAAATTGTAGCTTTTCTCTTCATCACACGGGTGCTGTCCTCTATTAATAGAGGTTGCCTCTCCCTGATACAGGGTTTTTCTTTGCTAACTAAACAATTTGGCCATTCCTTTTTACACATTACTTTCACAACCCATATGCACCTACTTTCAACTAAATGAGCCATGTGGATCTTATTTTTAAATTAGTTTTTCTTTTTCATTTTCTTCTGATATGACCTGAAATTTAATGCTACATCATTATGTGAAGTGAGCACATGAAGAATAAGCTACCCTAGAATGTAGTAATAAATTGATACAGAGTTGCCACCTGACCCAGCAATTCCATTCCTGGGCATATATCTGGACAAAACTATAATTGAAAAAGATACACGCCCCTCTGTGCTCATAGCTGCACTGTTTATACAATAGACAAGACATGAAACAACCTAAATGTTCAATTGTCAGATGAATGGACAAAGAAGATGTACTTCTATACAGTGAAATACTTCTCAGCCATTAAAAAAGAGTGAAACAACGCCATCACGGATGGACATAGAGATTATCCTACTAGGTGTGAAGTACATCAGAAGGAGAAAGACAACTGCTGTATGATATTGCTTATATGTGGAGTGGACTCTTAAAATGCTACACAAGTGAGCCCATCTACAAAACAGAAACAGACTCATGGACATATATAATAGACTTGTGGCTGCCACAGACCAAGGGAAGGGATGAATTGGGAGTTTGGGATTAGCAGATGCAAACTATAATATATAGGATGGATAAAAAAAACAAGGTCCTATTGTATAATATAGGGAACTATATTCAATATCCTGTGATAAACCATAATGGAAAAGAATATTAAAAAGAATATATATATATATGTATGCTTAACTGAATCACTTCGATGTACAACAAAAATTAACATAACATTGTAAACCAGCTAGACTTCAATAAAATGTTTTCAAACAGAATAAGCCACCATGGAAGTCCCTGTAGGAGTGAAGCCCTCACAGATGACCAGCAGGGAGTGGGAGAGGAACTCTAAGAAGCGGAATGCTGGGGTCCCCAAGAGGCTCCGAGAGTAGGAAAGCCTAGTCTAATGACCAGAAGGAGGATTTGGTGGTCAGACAGTCTCAGGGTCCCTTCCTACTCTGCTCCCCCCATACCACTGGACCGATAGGCCATATTCCTTCTCCAAACCTCAGCTGTCTCAACTGTAGACCTGATATAATATTTACTTCATGGGTTCATTGTGAGATTGGATAAGAAGACTGTGTAAACATTTAGCTGGGACAGAAAAACACTCAGTAAAGGATGACAGCAACAGTAGGAGGAGTAGTCTTCATTTCTAAGATGCTGAAGGACACACAGTATATTCTTAGCTTGTTTTGCTTAGTTCTTTCATCGAAATGTAGGTGATGGTAAAAAAAGGTGATGTGCTCTTTGTGGGAGGCAGTTGCCACATATTATCTGAACTGCATATTTGATATTGACAGAGAATACTCAGTGCTACTGGACAGACAAGAAACAACAAGTAGGGTGCCTAAAACTCATAAGATGTGCTAAATAAAGATAGCAAACAAGTGGCTTGTGAGACGTGAGCAGAACTCACAAAATGTGAATCTGGTTAAGTACAGATAGTTGGCAATCAGCAAGACATGTTATAGATAGGAGGACTGAAATACATGCTTTTAAAAAGATGGAACATTCAGAACATTTACTTATATGGGGAAAGTGATGGAAAGCCCAATTCAGGAGGTACAAATCAAGCCGCCTTCAGACTGACACATCTCACCTCTCAGTTGGCCTGCCACGGGGCCCCCACTTTGGCTCTGCATGTATTCTGCCAAAGAAATACAGCTCAAGGCTGCCCAGCAAGCTAATTGGTGAGCTCCAGCTGTGGCAGGCATCCTTGCCTCTGTGGCAACAGAGCTGTGTTGACTCCACAAACCCAGGGAAAAACTGATGCAATAGACAGATAGTGGGCGAGAGGAAGTAGGGAGGAGAGGGAGAGAGGGAATAGAGAAGGAAAGAGAGAGGACACGGGAGTGGTTGAAGAACATAGAATTCAGTAGTGTGGTCATTTCACTCCCCCCAAAGTATGTCAACTTACCCTGAACCTCTTTTCTCTGTCTGCTCAATGGATGTTTCCTGCTGATCCAATAAATCACATAATTGGAACATGCTGACTTAAACCTGTGAGGTTTCTGCTCTAGGACCCTCTGGGATATCTTGCCAGGACTGTACTCAGACACTACTGTTGCATCAAGATAATTTCCCACATAACATATTTTTCTTTGGCACCAGAATTTCTTTTGAGAGAAGAACCCCTTGATAGTCTTTTGCAAACCCACCAAATTAGTGTTATTTTGCACCAAGAGCAATACAGCTTTCCCCTCTAGGGAAAGCAAGTTGGATACCTTGTTAATGTCTGAAGAAATGGTAATTTCATATGACACTGTAGCCTTTCCTTCCAGATGATTGTTTCTAACTATATTCCCTGTTGTTATCTGATCCCCTTTTATTTTATCATCATGGAGTTTTAGACTGTTTGCTTGGAGTTTTAAATTATTTGCTTTTTTAATAACTAATTGTCAGCACTCCAGTTGTCACTATTACCCTGACTAGGCTAGAGATAGAGCCACGCCAGCAAGAGCAGCGGACACCCAAGCTCGTGGGAGAGTGACCACAGCCCCCCGGAAATCACTGGCACCCAGCCGCATGCTTTTTTCTTTCTTTTCTTTTCTCCCTCCTTCTCCTCCTTCCGCCCTCCCTCCTTTTCTCTCCTGCTTCCTTCCTTTCTCTTTACCTTTCTCTCTTCTCTCTTTCTTTCTTCTTTTTTCAGCTTCTTTCCTTTTTAACCCACAGTGCTCTTTTTCCCATCTCAAGAACCATACATGAGTCCACTTGGGGGCTCCCCTGAAAATTATTTCTCTGCTCTGAAAATTAAGGTTTTGTTCATTATATCAAGCCACCCTCCTGGACTTTTCAGAAAATGAGATCTCGCCTGGGAGATTCCTCAGTTCTTTGGGCACATAAGCCCCTGGAAGATCCACCCCACTAATTGGTCAGCAATGTTTATACTAATTTGAATCCCACTGATACACAAGTCTTAACCTCAAGCATCAGCCTCTTGCTACATGTACATAAACCATGTCTTAACACCCAGGGGAAGGCCTGTAACAGGGTCAGTCTGTCTGGGAAAGTGATCAGGGGAAGTTGGAGTCATTTTCCCTCTGTGTCCTCTGTGGCTTTCTGCCAGCTCTCTCAAGCAATGCACATCATCTTGTGTTCCCTTCAATAGAGCCTGAGGAAAAATGTCAGATTCTTCAGAGTGCAATATCTACAAAATTTTAAAAGTAAAGAGAAAAAGAAAGAAACCTTCCTCTTGCTAATATCGTCTGCCAGAAGAAGTTGGGGAAACCCAGTTATTCCACAATTAAGCTTAAATATAAAGAACCAAGGGCTTCCCCAGTGGCTCCAGTGGTAAAGAATCTGCCTACAATGAGGAAGCTGCAAGAGACGTGGGTTCGATCCCTGGGTTAGGAGGATCCCCTGGAGGAGGGCATGGCAACCCACTCCAGCATTCTCCCACTCCATGGGAGAATCCCCATGGATAGAGGAGGCTGGTGGGCTACAGTCCATAGGGTCACAAAGAGTTGGACACGACTAAAGCAACTCAGCACGGCATGGCATAAAGAACCAAGGTTTATATTTCCTGTATAAATGCAAAGACATAGAACCAAGCTTTATACTTCCTTTCAACTCCCTGCATCAGATGATTTAGGGCAAGCCAACAACCAACCAACCAATCGACAAGCAAACCAACTGGCAAACAACAGAGGGCACTGGATGGCTCATGATACTGGAAAGTCTAGCTTCACCAGGGCTCTGGTCCATTCTCCCCAGCTCCCTTGGCACCCCTCCCTTCCTCAGTCTTCGGACTAGTTACTCTCATAGCGACTAGATGGCTGCCTGCCGCGACCAGAACGACTTTCTTGTTCACATCACGAAAAGTGAGTCCGGAACTCAGGACAGAAATGCTGGGCTTTGAACAGACTGCACCACCCTCTGGCCAGGATAAAATCATGCACTGATTGGTTTACACCTTGGGGTCTCTCAATCAGTCCCTGAGGCATGTAAGCTCACCTCACAAGTTGCTAGGAGCAGACAGCCTCTGTGTTTGCGTGTGTGTGTGTGTGTGTGTGTGTGTGTGTGTGTGTGCGTGCGTGTGTGTGTGTGCGTGTGCGTGTTTGTGTGCGTGTCCATGTGCATGTGTGTGTATGTGTGTAGGGGTGTGTGCATGTGTGCTCAGTCTTGTCTACGACTCTTTACGACACCATGGACTGTAGCCCGCCAGGTTCCTCTGTCCATGGGATTTTCCAGTTAAGAATACTGGAGTGGGTTGCCATTTCCTAGTTCAAGGAAACCTCCTGACCTAAGGGTTGAACCCGTGTCTGTTGCATCCCCTGCACTGGTAGGCGGACTCTTTGCCACTGCACCACCTGGGAAGCTGGAGGTGGGTTCAACTGCACCAAAACTGCAGGGCTGCTCCACACCAAAGGGAACAGTGGTCTCCCAGAGCAAAAGTGCGTGCTATTAGAAGGACGGAAGAAAGGGAACTGATGATGCCTGAGCAACCAGCCATGTGCACTGTGCCCACAACATGGAATCCGCCAGACTATAGATGCTCCATACAACCCTGAGAAGTGTATTGTTTTATGAGATTTTATTAACTAATTTCCTCTAAGTCCACTATTGGCTCACTGAAAAGTTAATGTAACTGAAAGTCACTTTATCTCCTATTGTCTCACATCAACACGAAGCATTTTACATAAGATGGATTCATTTTAGAAAAACTAACACAATTCTGCCTCCAGCTTCATAAAATTCAAACTACTAACAATAATTATTTAAGTTTCAATTTGACTACTGGCTGTTGAATTCAGACACGCCAGTCACTTGAGAACCAGGTGTTTCAGCAGTCTTGTCTTCAATACCTTTCTTGCTTAATCTTATTTCCACACTGTTTTCCCATCAAAGTTAATTTCTTGCTGTCTTACCATGTGATGCAGTCTTCCAAAATTCAAATCTATCTCTGATTGAGCATTTTCCACATTTCAAGCATACTTTTCTGACAGAGTCCAGAAGAATCAAAGCTCAGGGGATAGGGCCATGTATTGTTTTATTATCATTCAGCAAATTTTTTCCCAGCAATTCTCTGGGGTTTCTGATACATCTTTTGCTAGCTGCCAATTAGAGGGCCTCAGTATTTTAACTCGTAATATTACTTTCTGCTGAGCATAATGCATGGTTGGGTCAAAATACCTGCAGCTTGAATTCTGGTTCCTAGACTAATTTCCCCATGTTTACACAGAGGAAAACTTTCCAGAGGGCATTCAACTAACCTTCATGATGTGGTTTGTGCTTCAGCAATAAAAGTAGTGTGATTGAACAAGTGGTTCCAATCAGACACTTGGTTAGACCCAGCTTTCTCTAAGGAAGCCAAAGGTTTATGGTTACCCTTACAACCAAGACCTGTCTGAGCTCTGTCTCCTAACTGGAACTGACGATTTCAGTTTCTTGTAGGAGCTGGAGCAGGGTATGTAGAATAAGGTGTGAGTAAGTTAAAATGCATCCAGGATCTGTTCAGTCAGGGAATGTAAGGTAACAGACACACAAGCTATTGCCTTTACAGAGGAGGCAAGTGTACATTACTAACACTTCCCAAGAGCAGTGGATATGCCATGCCACACAAGGCACGTAGGTTAATGCCAGGGTCAGTCGGGAAGCAGAAGGAATGAACTGAAAGTATGGCCCACTATTGTATTTTCTACAGGAAGGAAGGAAGGAATGGGCAAGGTAGTGTAAGTCAGTTGAGCAAGCTCAGGTTTGGATATTTTAATAATTTCAGTGGGCTCTGGGTTATAGGATAGTCTCCAGTGGCTAGGCAGTAGCTGGCCTTGAGATGATTTAGGGGAAACAGGCTCAGTATGTGAGTCAGATAAAGAAGGTGGCTGGTGACAAGGCCTTTGAATTGGTTGGTTTGCATATGAAAGTCTCATGGGCAGGGGACATTCCTGGTGGTCCAATGGTTAAGAATCTGCCTTGCAATGCAGGGATGTAGGTTTGATCCCCTGTTTGGGGAACTAAGATCCCACATGCCCCTGAGCAACTCAGCCTGCAAGCTGCAACTACTGAGCCCATGCACTCCAGAGCTCACGTGTTGCAAGGAAAGATCCTGCGTGTGGTAACTAAAACCAAAAGCAGCCAAATAAATAAATATTGGGGAAAAAAAAAAAAGAAGTCTCATAGGCAAGTTGTTCAGTTGTAGGAATTAGCTAGCCTTGGGAGGGGCAGTCTCTCCAGGCTGAGCATCATAAAATATAGAAAACAGAAACAGTGATTAATAGAATGAGGTAAAGGGAGAAGACGTTAACACTTGCACGGGTTGTGCAAAGAACCAGGGCAAACATCACATGTATGAATGACAGCACAAATGTGTCTTGGATCATAGCTGGACTCTCAAACCTCCTTCCTATTTGCCTGACCCTTCAACACCCATGCTACACCCCCATTCTGCACCAGGCCTCTCACAGAGAATGTCTAGTCATACCCAATGCAAAAAGCTGCTAATGCGTGTAGAGGTTTTCTCCAAAATGGTGAGACTTGGAAAGCAACTGGTCTTACACAAAGGTAACTTTGCTCTCTTCCTCCATCTCTCTACCAGTTGTCCTGGACCAATATAAAAGGGAGAAAAAACTGCATTTGCCTGAGCAGCCAGTGAGGAAACTCATTCTACCACCCAGATGCAGTGCAGATGAGAACGGTGATATTCAATCTCTCCCTCCTTGCTGCATCCAGTCACCAAGTCCTGCTGATTTTATCTTATAAAAACATTTTAAAATGATTCTTACCGCCAACCATCCCTGCTGCCCCAGCTTTAGGTCTTTATTATCTTTCACTCTAATTCAGATTAATTAGAGCATTAACCTCCTAAATGGTCCTCCTACCTCTGGTCTTGTCCTCCACAAATTCACTCTCCACACAAATGAAGAAATCATTTAAAATGTCAATCCAGCTATGGTATCCTATGGTTAAATCCTTTCAATGGCCCCCTCATCTACAGAAGTAGTCCTCCTCAGACTCAATTTATAGGACAACTTTTTTAATATTAGAAACTTACACAAGATGTCAAAGTTACATTTTGCTAAGGAAAGACAATTTAAACTAATCTTCTATGAAAATCCTGACATGAAAGAAACGGTAATTTAAAACTACATACACACACACAAACGGAATGTAATCTCAGAAAAATTATCAGTCACTTCTATTGAATAAATTTATGCTTGTAAAAAACTCTCTACACATTCCAAAGAAGTGAAATTGCTGTCCGCCATTGGCTGCAAACTACAGTCGCGTGTGGCATCCGAAGCCTCCTGTGAGCTGGTCCCTGGCCACCATCCTTGGCTTCTCCTTCCAAGCTTAACCTCCAGCAGCTCCTCACTGTGCAGAGCTCACACCCAACTGAGCACCTCTGAGATCTCGCCCACCTTCCCCTGTTCAGGCTGTCTCTGCCGGCTCCTGCACGATGGACTACTTTCTGCCTCCCACAGCTGCACTCCTCCTTTGCACAGCTAACTGTGTACCCTGCAGCACTCAGAAAAGGAGTTCCATCCACAAGAACCCCTTTCTCACTCCTTACACACTTGTGTCCCTATGCCTAGAGATGAGTTTAAATAATTCAATAATGTATTGTGCAAATTAGTATCCTTATCCTTAACATATTACATACACTGCACTTTGCATAATTACCTGCCTTTTCACATCTTTCTTCCACTAGATGGCAGTTCTATAGGCCCGTAATCAAGGATGATGGGTTTTCACTTTTATGTCAACAGCATCTAGCATAGCAACTCTTTTTTTTTTTTTAGTTTAATTTTTACAATGTTGTGTTGGTTTCTGTCATACAACAACATGGAATCAGCCATAATTATACCTAACTCTGCTTCCTCCCTAGCCTCCCTCCTCTCCCACCATCCTGTCCTTCCAGGCAACCTATCTGAAAAAGAATTTAGAGTAATGATAGTAAAGAAGTTTCAAAATATTGGAAATAGAATAGAGAAAATGTAAGGAATATTTTACACATTTAACAAAGGCCTAGAAGAAATAAGGACTAAACCAACAATGACAAACAACATAATCATTTATTTTCTATTTTTTTAATTTATTTATTTTAATTGGAGGCTAGTTACTTTACAATATTGTATTGGTTTTGTCATACATTGACTTGAATCTGCCACGGGTGTACATGTGTTCCCCGTCCTGAAGCCCCCTCCCACCTCCCTCCCCATCCCATCCCTCTGGGTTATCCCAGTGCACCAGCCCCAAGCACCCTGTATCATGCATCGAACCTGGACTGGCGATTCGTTTCACATATNAGGAATGCAGAGGTGAAAGCTGCTGCCGTAGCTCTGCTGAGGGGAGATCTCCTCTCCAGGAAGATGGCCCGCTTTCCTGTTATTTTCTAAGTCCATCAGGCAGGTGTGTGTGTGCTGAGTCGCTTTGCTGCTGCTGCTGCTAAGTCACTTCAGTCGTGTCCGACTCTGTGCGACCCCATGGACTGCATCCAATCAGGCTCCTCTGTCCATGGGATTTTCCAGGCAAAAGTACTGGAGTGGGGTGTTGAGTCACTTTAGTCCTGTCCAAATCTTTGGGAATCTATGGACTCTAGTCTGCCAGGCTTCTTTGTCCATGGCATTCTTCAGGCAAGAATACTCGAGTGGGTGGCCATGTCCTCTTTCAGGGGATCTTCCCGACACAGATATCAAACCAGGACCTCTTATGTCTCCTGGATTGGCAGGGGGATTCTTTACCACTCGCGCCACCTGGGGAACTAGTTGTATTGTGGCGTGACTTCATAACTGCAGAGGCTTAAAAGCACGAAGGTCCTTTTTCTTGCTCACTCTCCAGGTCCATCAGAGATTGGATGGGGGATCTACTTCATCTCTTTCGTCCTGTGGGCCTCAAGGGGACAAAGCATCCACCATACGGCACACTGCTGGTCAAATGGCAGAAGAGCAGATGACAAAGCCGGTGTGGGTTCCCACAGCTTCCCCTCAGAAGTGACCGCTTACCCCCACTTCCACCTCCTTGGCCAATTTGAGGCACAGGCCAGAGTGGACACCAAGGGTTGGGGATGCCCACCTACCCCACTTCTCGAGGGAGGGGGAGGATGAGGAATTCCTGGAGAGCCTGGTGACAATGCCACTAGCCTTCAGTCGACCCCGGAGCTACAGAGATTTCTAGAGCTTCCATTCTCTGGCCAGCTCTGCCTCACTGGCTGCTTCCAGGTTAATCACCCCAGGGAGCACTGGGTAGCTGGCTTGTGTGACTATGGACTGGAGTATCCAGCTAGGTTTCAACCGGCCCTCCAAGAGCTTTCTTTGCTCTCAGGTTCT
Organism: Neotragus pygmaeus; assembly: GCA_006410875.1. Lineage (NCBI taxonomy): Eukaryota > Metazoa > Chordata > Mammalia > Artiodactyla > Bovidae > Neotragus > Neotragus pygmaeus. The sequence goes on from SJYV01018295.1 coordinate 903,884, forward strand.
GGGTTCGGATAGAGCATGAGAGAATCTGGAAGAGATGGGAAGGCAGAGGCAAGGCCGCGCTGAGGTGGTGGAGCCCTCTCTTGCTGTCACTGCAGCCCCTCTGGCTCCTGCCAGGCCACCTGCAGCTGCTCTGAGGCCTGAACAAAGGGACCTCCAATGTAGAGAATGCCAGCTCCTCCTGTGGGTCACCAGTGTCACTGAGTCCAAGGCAGTGAGGGCCAGACACGGGTTCCAGCGTGTCCTCCTGGGCCCTGGTCTGTCCTCACCTGCCCCTTCACGCCACCCGAGAGCAGCTTCAGACCCGACACCAAGTGCAGAGGCCGAGCATGGCACTGATTCTCTTACAGCTCCCACAAATAACAGCGCTGTTCTCCACAACAAAGCCTTACATCACTCACACAGGTCCTGCCACTTTGGCCAGATCCTGGCTGATTCACCATCCCAGAACATATGTTTGCTCCCCATTCTCAGAGCAGGAAGACCACATGCCTGAGCTGAGTCCTCGGGCCTCCAGAAAACAGCCCCCACTTTGTGAGCCTAATATCCTACTCACCCCTGCACACCACCAAGCCTTCTCTACACTGGCGGTACTCCCCACACCTCTGTATGTAGCTCATGCTGTTCTCTGGGGAGATCTGGGACTTTTTTCAAGCCCCCTTAGACACCATCACTTGAACACAGCCTTTCCTAGCCCTTTAAAGGGGCTCTCTCCTTTGTGTCTCACCACACTTTGTTGGAACATTTTGTTTGGTATCTAAANTAATGACTGCCTTAGAGAAATCAACTCATACTTAAAGGAAACAGTTTCTCACCATTTGTCTGAACAAACAATATATTGATCTATTCACAAAAGACAGATATAATGTGAAGAACAAGAACTGAGAAAAGCAGCTGCTTTTCATATTGAAAGTAACAGTTACAATATTAAGTTAAAAATAATTTATTGAAACTTTAGTATTGGCCAGGAATGTGCTTAGCATGTATTAATTTATATGTATTAATTATCTAATCCTTATATTAGCCCAATGAATTAGGTGCTTTTATTATCATCATTTTACAGTGCAATCTGCAGTTAATCTCTGCTATGAGTGCTCTGGCAGTTTTTTTAGTGTCATAATCTAATATTTACTAAGTAATAGAGTCAGTGAGGTCATTTTCTTTTAGTCTGATTTTGATTTAGAAATTATAATCATTCGGTTTACAGTTGTGAAAATTCCAAAATTATTATAAATACCTACTCACTTCTTCCCCACTTTAAAAAAAATAAGAAATTAACATTAATCAAGTACTGATCATTAGCCACCTTTCCTGTAAAACCATACTGCATAAGCCACCTGGGTGAGTATCGCCTCCTGGTGTTCAGAGTCTTGCTGCACTGCCTTTTTTCTCTTTCCATCAATAAAGGAAATTACTACTCTTAAGGACATTTCTAGAGTGAAAGAGGCACTATGAGTAATTATACCAAGATATCAAGAGTAACTGAGACTGCACTGTGGAACCAGCATGATTCTGTAACCCAAACAACTGAAACTTTTGCATCTGAAGAATCTAAGGTCTCTACCTACTCTTAAACAGAAAAATCACATATTTTAAAGTATAGTAGTAATGATAATAATTTCCAGTAACAGTGTTACCTGTTCTCCAATATATATTTGTGAAAAGATTTTTGAAAAGGTATATAAACTTCTTTGGAACATTTGTGTTTTATGAAGATAATAAGATCATGAGATATAAGCCAATAAAATGTATTAGAATAATTTTTGAATGAGAGAAAAACTCTTGTCACTTCCCCTCTCTCCTACACAAACCAAAAGGTGCCTTTCCTCTTCAAGTATTGACTACAGTTGAGAGAACAGTGGTTAGATAGTTGTAAAAAGCTGTTAGGATTGAAATCCCCTAGATATGGTCTCAAAAATAGAATGCCTACAGGCAAGGTGCAAGGCAATCCTTTGGATTGTAAGAAAATAACATTAAAATTTCTGTGATGTTTATTCAAACAGAAGAAAAGTTAACCTTTACTAATACTTAGTGAGGACTGACACTGGTATTCTTACTTAACATGTTATGATGGTGTGTAATATTAGCCAAGGAAAAAACTCCAAGTCTGAAAGTATGAATAGCTGTCTTCATTAGTGTATTAGTTTTCAAGGTGTTGCAATATGTTGAAGTTTACATGCTGCTAAGTCGCTTCAGTTGTGTCCGACTCTGTGCGACCCCATAGACAGCAGCCCACCAGGCTTCACTGTCCCTGGGATTCTCCAGGCAAGAATACTGGAGTGGGTTGCCATTTCCTTCTCCAGTGCATGAGAATGAAAAGTGAAAGTGAAGTCACTGAGTCCTGTCCAGCTCTCAGCGATCCCATGGACTGCAGCCTACCAGGCTCCTCCATCCATGGGATTTTCCAGGCAGGAGTACTGGAATGGGGTGCCGAAGTTTACATATGACCAGTTAAATGAATTTTTGACTCTATTGTCTAGTTTTAGCTATACTACCAACACAAAGTAGACAAGAAACTCAAATATAATCCTACAGAGAAATCAGATTGAAGCTAATACTGATAAGGCAAACAAAAAATAGAAGAGCTGACACATCATTCTAGTATAAGCTTTTTGTAAGCTATAAAAATAATCAAAAATATGAGAGCAAGTCAACCAAAAATATTAGAATTTATTAAAAAGTTATTTGAGATATGGCTATTAAATTTATTCTAAAATACCATTTAACATTTATCTCATCCTTTTTAATTTCATGTTTTTAATCTACATAAGTAAACACTGAAAACTATGAAATATCAATGAAAGAAACTGAAGATGGCACAACTAAATGAAAAGCTATTCCATACTTACTGATTAAAAGAATTAATATAGGGGTAGGGGAGTAAGAGGTACAAACTACAAGTGAGAGGTATAAAATAAGATATAAGGATGTATTATACAACATGGAAAAAGTATGGCCAATATTTTATAATAACTATATATAGAATGTAACCTTTAANTATAGGGGTAGGGGAGTAAGAGGTACAAACTACAAGTGAGAGGTATAAAATAAGATATAAGGATGTATTATACAACATGGAAAAAGTATGGCCAATATTTTATAATAACTATATATAGAATGTAACCTTTAAAAAATGTAAATCACTTTACTGTATGCCTAAACATATTACTATATAACTGGCAACTATACTTCAATAAAAAAGAAAATTTTAAAATTATTGTTAAGATGTCTGTACTACTCAAAGCGAAACACAGACTCAATACAATCCCTATCAAAATACCAATGGCATTTTTCAAAGAAACAGAAAAAAAAAAGTTGTAAAATTGGTATAGACTCCCATTATTGTTCAGTAGCCAAGCTGTATTCAACACTTTGCAACCCTATGGGCTGCAGCACACCAGGCTTCCCTGTCCCTCCCATCTCTCAGAGTTTGCCCAAGTTCATGTTCATTGAATCAGTGATGCCATCTCATCCTCTGTCACCCTCTTCTCCTTCTATCTTCAGTCTTTCCCAGCATCAGGGTCTTTTTCAGTGAGTCAGCTGTTTGCATCAGGTGGCCAACGTACTGGAGCTTCAACTTCAGCATCAATCCTTCCAAAGAGTACTCAGGGTTGATTTCCTTTGAGATTGACTGGTTTGATCTTGCTTTCCAAGGGACCCTCAAGAGTCTTCGCCAGCATCACAGAACGAAAGCATCAATTTTTTGGCACTCTGCCTTCTTTAATGTCCAGCTCTCACATCCATACATGACACCTGGAAAGACTATAGCCTTGACTATTTGGACCTTTGTCAGCAAAGGAATCTCTTTGCTTTTTAACACGTTGTCTAGGTTTGTCATAGCTTTCCTGCCAAGAAGCAATTGTCTTCTAATTTCATGGCTACCGTCACCATCTGCAGTGATTTTAGAGCCCAAGAAGAGGAAGTCTGTCACTACTTCCCTTCTGTTTGCCATGAGGTGATGGGACCAGATCCCAAGATCTTAGTTTTTTTAATATTGACTTTTAAGCCAGCTTTTTCACTTTCCTCCTTCGCCCTCATCAGGAGGTCTCTTTAGTTTCTCTTCACTTTCTGTCATTAGGGTGGTATCATCTGCATATCTGAGGTTGTCAATATTTGTCCTGTCAGTCTTTTTTTTTTTT
>SJYV01018306.1:0-12443 GCA_006410875.1 Neotragus pygmaeus
TTTGGCCACCTCATGCGAAGAGTTGATTCGTTGGAAAAGACTCTGATGCTGGGAGGGATTGGGGGCAGGAGGAGAAGGGGATGACAGAGGATTAGATGGCTGGATGGCATCATGGACTCGATGAACGTGAGTCTGAGTGAACTCCGGGAGTTGCTGATGGACAGGGAGGCCTGGCGTGCTGCAATTCATGGGGTTGCAAAGAGTCGGACACGACTGAGTGACTGAACTGAACTGATGCCAAGAATCGTCACTACTTTCAGATAAGGAAATGGAGTTTCAGAGGCGCGGTCTGTGCCTAGACCAGATAAATAAGAACACGGCCAGGAGAGGACTTTAATCCACTTTCCTAATTTTGAGTCCAGTATTAGAAGTATTTTTAAACTTGATTCACAGAGAATTTTGTTATTTTTAGAAAATAATAATTTTTTAAAACCTCATCCAATTCTGTTAGATAATAACTACCACTTTTCTCTTTTTCATTTAAAAAAATCATTTAAAATTCCAGATCAGTATTAGGAAATAAGTGGGCAGAATAATAATTATTTTTCCTTTAGGATTATACAGTATATGAATTTTACATGATTAGAAGAAAAACTAGTGCATATTCAGCTATCATCATGACCCAGCCTGGCACCCAATCACTTTGGTGGTCCTCTATTTTTACTTTATTCTACCAGATTAGATTTACATTTTCCCCCTCTTTTTACATAGACTGTAAAGGAGGGAGTAAAGAAAGGCAACATGTTGTGGAAGGAATACCGGGCTTTGTATCAAGATGCTGGGTCTCAAGCCACAACGTGAATCTAATCACTACCTCCCACCAGAGACCTATGACCTCTACATGTCCCTGCGTTCACCTGCTCACCATGTCCTCCTTCTGAGAATCCCTGCATGGCCTGCAACAAACAGGGCAGTAGCCTCCTACCTGATTCCCACCTCTCCGGTCCCACCTTTTCCTAATCTTTCCTCTTTGCTACCTAGGTGACCTTTCTAAGACGCAAATCTGATCCTTTGACTTCTCTGTTGGAAAGCCTTCAATTATCTTTTCATCCCTGGCTGGATACAATCTGAACTCTGCCACCTGGCATATAAAGACCTTCCAATCTGGCCGTCTCTGGTCTCATCTTCTCCAACTCAGTTTCCCCACCTTGTCATGAAATACATATTATTCTACAGTCCATATGCATGTTCATGTTCTATACTTCAGCCCCTTAAGAAACCAGTAGTAGGGAGAAAGTGGGATGATTTGGGAGAATGGCATTGAAACAAGTATAATATCATATATGAAATGAATCGCCAGTCCAGGTTCGATGCAGGATACAGGATGCTTGGGGCTGGTGCACTGGGATGAACCAGAGGGATGGTACGGGGAGGGAGGAGGGAGCAGGGTTCACGACGGGGAACACGTGTACACCCATGGCGGATTCATGTTGATGTATGGCAAAACCAATACAATATTGTAAAGTAATTAGCCTCCAATTAAAATAAATAAATTTAAATTAAAAAAGAAACCAGTAGTGGTTCTTAGAATATTTCATCTCATAATGCCTTGGAACACACTATGCCCCCTGCCTGAAATATCTGTCCTCCTAACCTGAACTCTTCCCCTTCCTTCAAGTCCTTTACCATCTCATCTGTGCCATATCCTTTGAGAGCATTCCAAGAAGCTACACTCTTCCCACCTGCACTCAGCACATTCAACCCTCTTCTCTGCTCCCCTAGCATTAATCTGTACAGAAGGATATAAGCTATCATATCCATGACTCTATAACTATACTTAATAATCCCCTTGACAATGGGAACAATGATTCTTCTCATCCTCAACACCCATCATGTAAGTCAGATGTCAATAAATGTTTTCTAAATGTATGATATGTGGCCTTGGGCACATTTGCCCCTATACCAGAGTTTCTTCTTTTTCATGAGAGGGTCAGAGTAGAATATATCAAAGACATTGGCCTCATAAAGCTCTGGTTTTAGCACAGCTTTTCACAAAACACTGGGCTTTCTTTATAAATGGTTTATGAAGTTTTTAGAGAATAAAAACATATCATTTCATCATCAGGACACCTTGAGATGTCAAGTTTACAGATCTACACCAAGATATCATTAAAAAATAACACTGGATGCCATTACTGAGCCTTGAATTATATACAAGGAACTGACAGAAATTCACCTACTCTTGTTAATTTCATTTACTCCTCCCATGATGTAGATGTTACCTGTCTTCCTTTTAAAGAGAACACAAGGAACTTCGCGAAGTTAAAAGATCACAGAGCTGGGAGTCACTGAAATAGCTGTAAACTTACTGCTGTTTGCCTTCAAATATCTTATTCCCCACCACTTTGCTGGGCAAGGCGAAGGAATCTACCTAGGACACTAGCCTTGTCTCCATACTCTACTCAATAACTGATTTGGTGCTTAACATTTAATCACTGTTGAAAGGCAGTAAGAAATTCAATCAGGAACATTTTAATCAGCAGATGTACTTAAATAACGTTACCTTTCCCATGAAACTGACAAAACACCCTTTGGCAACTAACCTGTCTAAACAAGTAGATGTCATGAATATGGAATTTTGTACCAATAGAATTTTATATTTACATTTAGGACACCTTTCAGTTTAAGAAGAAATAAATTTTCTTAAAGGATAAAACATGAAGTTTAAACTCAGGTTTTACTCTTGTGTTTGAACAGCATACTCTGTTTGACATGTTACTTTGTATTACTACTCTTCTTGTGCTTTGTATTACTAAACTACTACTGTAATTTAACTGAAAATAAACTGATCAATTCCTAAATACCTTAAACCATCAGCCATCACACAGCATTTAATACAACCATTTTAAAACCCATGATATTCAATTCTCAGTATCTTTTGCTAAGTTAACTTGATACTTTTTTCTTCATGAAAAACCAAACAGGCTGCGACAGAAGAAAGCATTATCTGAAGTCCCTTTGGCCACTTGGCCTTCTGATACATGCCAGACTAAGAGTTCAGATGGATGGCTTTAATTAAATAAAATGCTGGCAAACTAACAAATGCACGGTGGTTATTAACAATAAAGTATTAAGAGTTTCCTAGTTCATCAGTTAGGAAAAGTACCTAATTCCTGTTCATTCTTGCCTTCATGGCAAACACTCTGAAAAAAAGAAAACTATGTAATATTTCAAGTCCTGTGGGGAAAAGCCATTCATTTACATGAGTTTAAGTTTAATCAAATAATTCCACTTAGAAATATGTTGGCATGCCAATCCTTACAGTTAGCAAACCTATCTAGCAAAATCAGTTTGTCAAAAGTCCAAAATATACATTGGAAGCTTTTCCACAGTATATATAACTATAAAACTCTTCTTGTGAATTCTTAATGAAATATTTGGTGGCAGTTTATTAAAATTCAGTCCAAAAAACCCATAAGACATTATCATGTTAATATAATGCTAACAACTATATCTTAGGAAATGTAACAATTTCTTTTTCAAATTATCTTCTTTTTAAAAACTGATGTCCTACGTCTTGGCTTTGTCACTTTAGGCAAATTTTTCATTCTCTGGGCATTAACTTGTCCCACTTCCAGAGGAAGTTATAATACCTACCGGCATATATAAGGACTGTACCAAATAATGCTCATGAAATGTCAAACACACATGCTCAATGCATGGCAGACTCTCTGTACATTTTGATTTCTTCTCTTTTCCCCATGCCACTCCCTGATCAAAAATCAAATTTCAAATCGGACTTTTTTTTATTAAGCGGGTTATGTGGGGTAGGTAGTCCATTAATCTTTCCAATGAACACCCAGGACTGATCTCCTTTAGGATGGACTGGTTGGATCTCCTTGCAGTCTAAGGGACTCTCAAGAGTCTTCTCCAACACCACAGTTCAAAAGCATCGATTCTTCGGCACTCAGCTTTCTAGATCACCAGATCTAGATCACCAGATCTCCTTGTGATATGGAAAGTGAAACAAACCAAAGATGTAACAAAGGCACACTACCTAAGCCCAGGTGAAACAAGCCAAAGATGTAACAAGGCACACTTCGTAAGCCACCTGTGCTTTCACGTGGATATTTTATAAAAACTAATTCTTTATGTCCAAAATGATCCAAATACTCTCATCTGACAAGACATAAGAAAAACCCCAGACATAATCATTCCTACAAATGTTCAAAGAGAAGTTCTCAGGTTCACTTGTTGACCTTCAAAATTTAAGAGAAGCACAGAAAGGAAAGGGGGAAATGCATGCATTTTCCTCTGGAGAATGTTGTACACACACATGCATACACACATACACTTACTAACCAAATCCATACAAATCAGAAGTGAAGCTACAAGGCAAAAGAAAGGCATCATTAATTACTGAGGCACCTATTCCTTTACATTGAGATTTTCCTTCATTCTTACTACAGATGATCAGCTAATAAGTAGATTAAAACAAAGAATAAATTACTTAATTTAATTTGATTGGAAGGAATATTCAATAGAACAGGTTTCAGAATCATTTCTCCTCTCCTAAAACATTTACCCAAAGTGTATTAGGCGGTTTCTTAAAGGATTGGGTTTATCAGCTCAGGCAAAAAATCGGGGGGAGGACAGAGAAATGTGTCTTGAATTTTAATAGTACGTGGGTGAATTTTTACCGAACATGGGTGTATCTTAACATGTCATTTTGGAAGTGACTGCATTTGCTGCAACAACCCATATGTTACAGTTTCTCTGCTCAGCACTGCATGCAGTAGCAATAGTTCACTTAGTATCATTTTGACAGAGGCATTCAAGATGAACCCAAGTTATGAATGGTGTGTAGTGATGGCTTGAAATTAAAGAGATTGACCAAACCTCTCTTTGTATGTGACAATACCAAGAGGCAGTTTCCCTAAATCTTTGAATTGAGGTTAGCATTTTTTTCAAGAATAACGCTAAAAAATACATGTTCAAGTATGTGGTCCTAAAGAAGCCAGCAGCCTGTATTAATTTGCATTAAGTTTCAGAAAGAGATTTAGCTAAATAAAATCTACAGGAAAAAATGTTATGCTAGAGTAGTCTCCATAATGGATTTTAGAATGTTTAAATGTAAATTGGAGTTGGGGGTGGGGGAAATGAGGAAAGAACAATGGTTCTATGGGCACAACTAACCTTAGAATTTAAAGATTCTAGAAATCGACTTTTTAGTCAATGTTATTCTCAGACAATATTTTAAATGTATTTGTTTCCTCCATGCTCATTATTTTCAAAAGCAACCTGACAGTTTAATATTTCTGTTTATATTTGACAAGAACCTAACTCAACACTGTTTGAATCACTTAAAAAGAAAAAAGCTAAATACAATGTGATTTCAAATGCAAATAGAAAACTGCTCATTATTTTACAATAAAATTCTTTCAAAAGGATATGATCATCTCAAGCAACGTCCTCTGATATTTACATTAGAAATCACGTAGGCAGCTCAGCTCATTCAAATACACACACACACACACACACACACACACACACCCATGCACACACACACAACTGAAACACAAACATCAGGTGAAAGATTTTAAAAGAAACAAAACACACATATTTGTACATTTCCAACGAAGCAGGACCTCAAAATATCACATAATATATGCAAGAAGTAAGAAACATTTCAAGTAAAAAAAGACACCAAGTAACAAATGGTCCCTGTTTTCTCCTACTGGAGAAGATAAGGCAGAATATCCAGTTTGACTTCCATTGTTACGTTCTGGAGGAAATTCAGTCTTATCTCCACCAAGCAGACAAGGGTGATCATCTTTCAAAGTTTATTTCTAAAAGACATACAGGTACATTTTGTCACAATCCAAAAATCTACCCATTTCAGCTTTCTGATAAACCTTGCTGGCAGCACTGCCAGATACATTTAATACCAAGTGCCCTGACTTTTAGCTCATAGCCCAGGCACTCCATGCCTGACAGAAGGCTTCCATTAGTGCTTTTAGCTGGTTATAAATTGTTGGTACTACTATTTGCACCTTTTAAGATACTATCCACGAAGGGGGAAAGCAGAGGTGTTTCTAAAGCAGGGGTGTCTTTTTGAGTGGATGAACAGTAAGTTCGGTCACCAGAATGTATGCTGGAAAATGAATGCATCTCTAATCTCGAATACGGAAGTGGTTAAAAAGGGATGAATTCCCTGAGTCATTAAACAGGATATAAACCAAAGACAGGTTGTGCCACCTAGAGAAAAACTGAAAAGCGTACATTCGTTCTTCAGTTGTAGGCATTATTTCCAAAGCTTGAAACTTTTGGCATGACCAATAACCAAACCACCCTCCATATCCACTCATCACTCAGCTAGCGTCAGCTCCACTGACCACTCCGCCTTCTCCACTCACCAGATCGCAACTCCCACCTGCTCTCCCCGCCTACCCACCCAAGCAGTTTCATTTAACCTCAGCACTGACGGCTGCACAGCCCTTGCGGACCCAACATCCTGAAACCCTTCCAATCCTAAAGCATTTTCCTCGAAGCAGTGCAGGCCAGGATGAGAAGAGCCGTGGAATAAAGCCTGTGGACCATGCCAGCCATCCTCCCGCTGGATGCTAACACAGCCGCGGCGCACACCTCTCTAGCCCCCGGGGGCTAGAGGAAATTCTGGTGCACTCAGTACATCATATCCAAGTTACCGAACTGAACTCCCCAGCCGACCTCCGCACAATCCAAACACTGTGAAATTACCTCAACAAAACCGAGCCTGAAGGCGGTCAAAGGCCTTCAACTTTCCTCCGCCGCAAGCCACTTAAAGCAACGTGCCCAGCACACTCGTCAGGCTGAGGCACAAAAGGTCTCCAGGCCACCTGGCACGGAGAGCCGCTTTTTACGAAGAAAATAGACAGCAATCACGAAAAGCCCGCAGTCCTGCGGTATAAACTTGACAGCGGGGACTGCGCTAGGGCATGACTCTCATCTCCGAGGGATCACTGCCAGCCCCGGGCCCTCGGCCTTGGGGGGCAGCTTTCCCCCTCTCGCCCTTCCCCTGCGGAGACATGCGGCAGCGCCCACTTTCCGCCCCCAAGCTCTTCTTCCTCTCCTTGCTGAATTCCCCAGCAACTTTGGGCTTGGCAGTACCATCAGAGCCCAGCCACAGGCCGGGACACCGCCGAGGCGGTCGCGGCAGCGAGGAGGAAAGTTTGAGAAGTCACTTCAAGCACCGCAGGACCGCCCCCCTCCCTCCTCAGCACCCAGCTCACAGACGGCCGCCCGGGGCTCCACGTGCGAGCGGGCCCAGGAGACGCTCTCCGGGTCCCCACAAGTCCTCTCCAGAGAGAAAATCTGCACAACCGGAAAGTTCCCTGTTGCAGCACCTCTTTCTTCCCTCTTCCCCCTACCCCCTCCACCCCCCCCCCCCCCCCCCCCCCCCCACCCCCCACNGATCCCAATAATCCCTGAAGTCTTGAATCCTAATACCTCTCTACTGTCTCACCTTGTCCAGATTCAGTTCCACGGTCAATCAGTTGAGTCACTCTGGTGGCACTAGTGGTAAAGAACCCACCTGCCAATGCAGGAGACATAAGAGACTTGGGTTCAATCCCTGGCTCAGGGAGATCCCCTGGAGAAGGGCATGGCAACCATTCCAGTGTTCTTGCCTGGAGAATCCCATGGACAGAGGAGGCTGGCAGGCTACAGTCCGTGGGGTCACAAAGAGTTAGACATAACTGAGCGACTGAGCATGCATGCACCAAAGATTTCAGCCTGATGATACTGGTGGCTTTCTCTTAGATTTATGCTTCATCTTACAAATTGTCACTGACTTGCTTTCAGTGATGCATTAATGCTGACCCAGAAGGTACCTTTTCATCTGTTACCCATATTTGCCAAGAGACAAGCTGTGGTTGACTAACTGGAAACACACAAGCAAATGGATTGACTTTATCAATGTGTTCTGCGTACCCAAGGCCATGGCCCATTTCCCATCAAACTTCAATATTATTCAAAGATCTGGCTAAGAAAAACATTGTTTCTGTATTCATACAATGTTAATGAGTAGAATGTCAGTCACATATATTTTAAAGATTAAAACATATCAGCAGAATTCAGGAGCTGGGCCATGGAGCAAAAAATCAACAGATGGGAATTGTGGTAGGAGGCTCCATCTGCCGAGGTCCTGCTAGTTGAGGATTTAAAAGAACGCTGTGTGTCAGCACTGTGATAGAGGGAAAGGCCTGACATGCCTGAACATGCATCAAACGTGATGACCTTTGTTGTTGCTGTTTAATTGCTAAGTCGAGGCTGAGTCTTTGTGACCCCATGGATTGTAGCCCGCCGGGCTCCTCTGCCAGCTACTAAATGGGGGACCTCGGGGTAGAACCAAGGGTTGTCGGTTCAAGTCTCTGGTTTTAAGCTTCTAACTGCAGGAGTCTTCATTTCATTATCTGACACGGATGACTCCAAATTGCCTCAATTCTGTCATTCACTTTTTGACATTTCTAATATTGAGAGTGTGTCTTGAAGGAATAGTGTTTGTTTTTAAATGAAAAAAGAATAAAACAGAAAGCAATTCTATTTCTTAGTGTTGAGTTATAGTGAAGGGGAGAGGCCCCTGATGCAGCACAGAAGGCTGTTGAGAGGATTAAGTCAGCAGAAATGTGTTGCTGTAGGTAAAGCATTTCAGGGAGTGCCTGAACCTGGGGGGTGGGGAGGAAGGGATGCTGTAGCCCTCTGTGTCGCCCTTCCCAGATCCGAATGCTGCTAAGATTTCCATGTCATCTTATCTACGCTGTGACATGGCAGAGCAAGGCAGAAAGAAAACATCCCTATCCTGCTCTGCAGGGTTACCTCTTATCTGTAATTTGTCATAATGAGGTTCAGGGACTTGGATTTCTATGGTGCTATTTCCTACCCCCCTTCCTTTATTTTGTTGATCACCTTGAATCCTATTTCAGAACTCTGTCACATCTTGCCCACATGTTCAGCACCTCTACATGGGGACGTTCAGCCTGCATTTACTTCCAGTTTACCTGTGCATCATTTATGCAAAACCATTGTTCAAACACTCCAGGGACTCTCCAGGTTCAGTTCAGTCACTCAGTCCTGTCTTATTCTTTGCTACCCCATGGACTGCAGCACGTCAGGCTTCCCTGTCCATCACCAACTCCCGGAGCTTGCTCAGACTCATGTCCATTGAGTCAGTGATGCCATCCAANTGCTGTCGCCCCCTCCCCCAAGTTGATACTTTTCAGCTACAGATTCGCTAACTTTGCCCTCAACTAAGAGAAATCGCAACTTTGGGATGGTCAGCGCCGGGCCCGGAATACATTTTCTGCTTGGGTGGGAAGGGCGTGAATAGAGAACCTCTTTTGTTTTAAATGAAGCCGGGAGATTTAATCGCAGTCTTTAAGTATCAGAAGGATTTTATGAACACGTTTTATGATTAGTTTTTTCCGCTTGTCATAAGCTCATAGAATATCCTTGCAAGAATGAATTAGGGGGGAGGGGGCAGCTTTTCGATAGAGCCTGGAATTCTGCCCAGACTTGGGGGCGCTGGCTTGTGATTTCAAAAGGATAGTGCTAGGAGGGGCTTCTGACAGTCTTTCTGATGCCACTTGGCAATTGTCTGTCCTGCAGGGTTAGGCCATCCATCTGCCCCGAGGCTGGGGTTCTGGCTAGATAACACCTAAGTCTTCACCTCCTGAGTGTCTGATGGGAACTGAAGAATTCGGGGTCCCTGAGGCAATACCTACTGGTTTGTAGTTGTCAGAGACCAACCATTGCCCTGCTAGGACTCTCTGCCGAGCAGTTGATTTTGGCCTCTGAAGAAACTGCAGTTTGTCCTCCCAAATTGAGGACGTTGGCTCTCGACAGACTTCTCTCTCTCTCTCTCCTCGGAGACATAATAATACAGCCAGAGGAAGGTAATAACCGCAAAAGACAGAAAGATAGAATCTTTTTTCCCCTGCCACTGCACAAGCAGTCTTATCAAGCTGGGATGTTTGCTCCTGCTGCTCCCCCTTGGCTGGGTGGCTGTCTGTCATTACAAAACTGCCAAGCTGCCAAAGACAAGTGGCTGTCACTCCTAAACAAAGGAGAGGCCCAGGCCCAGGCACCTGGGTGAGTAATGGAATTGAAGGGCTAAAGAAGACCAGAGTCAAACCATCCCTGGGGTTATCAGTAGAAATCCTGTCTGAGCTGCTCAAATCTTCCTTCCAGACTCTTTGAGAAGTAAAATCCAGAAAATCAATAGGAATGTTGCACCTGTCACCCTTAAATGTCGGACTCTCCATCCTGAAATTAACAAGATTCCTTTGGTAGTTTCCTCTTGTCCTACTCTTGTTTCAAGATCGAATCTCAGCAGTCTTATGTGAACAACAGCATTTGTCATGCATTTTCCCAGAGACAATGGTACAGGAAATGGCAACCCACTCCACTATGCTTGCCTGAAAAATCTCGTGGACAGAGGAGCCTGGTGGGCGATAGTCCACAGGGTCACAAAGAGTCGGACATGACTTAGCAACTGAACAACAAAAGGGAAAGCCCTAACCAGAACTGCAAGTCTGTACACAGGCAAAGACTTAGGTTTTGACGACATAGAAATGACTACAGCGTTGGCATGCTTGCTTTTTGTTTTAATTGCATGTTATATAGCATTTTATATGTATGTGGTTGCTCTAACAAGCATAATTCCAGAAGACATACTCAATAAGGTAGGGACTAAACCATACTCTTATATTGCAATCAGTGGTGCGGTTATCCCACCAAGATGAGTGATAGATTACAGTTGCTAGAGAGTTCCAGCTCACAACTGTTAAAATAATAGTATTTTAATTGAGGTAGACAAAATTCCTACTGTGTGTTAGACCCTGAGCTAAAGTGAAAGAAAGTGAAAGCGCTCAGTCATGTCCCACTCTTTGCCACCCGACTGTAGCCCACCAGGCTTCTCCGTCCATGGGGTTCTCCAGGCGAGAATTCTGGAGTAGGTTGCCATTTCCTTCTCCAGGGGATCTTCCCGACCCAGGAATTGAACCCACGTCTCCCGCATTGCAGGCAGACATTTTAACCTCTGAGCCACCAGGGAAGCACTCTGAGCTAAAAGCTAGAGATATAAGAGAGAATTGATATTTAGTAATGGAAGATCAAATTTATATTTAGTAATGGAAGATCAAATTTATATTTAGTAATGGAAGATCAAATTTATAATTTTCCTGTGTTTTAGGGGTCAGATACTACTTCACAGATTATACAACTGAGACTGGCAAAGAAGCTCTTTAAGAATGGATTCCTACCTTCCCCAACCTCAAAGTACTTATTGTCTCAACTCATATTCAACAATATCCAGTGCCTTGTATCATCTTTGTATGTAAGCTCTGCAGGGAGAAGTAGGGCTTTTCTCTTTGCAGCTCCAGAGCCAGTGATGGTAATGTCTCAGTCAATGATGGTAGATGATGCTGGCATTTAACCTCACTTGGGCTACCTTCAGCATGTTATCTAAGGAAAATAGGCCTTGACACTATGAAATCACTTGGCAATTTCAAACCAAAAGAAAAAAAAAACTAAATCATTTAAGACTTGAGGCTGGTATATTTGGTTCCATTGCCCAAAGCCACATCATATTCAAAGCATTATATTTAAAAACCTACTCCAAGGAAGTTGCAGTGCTATTGGGACCTTTATGGAAAAGATATCTACCAACCAGTAAGACATAAGATATATTATTTTTCTCCTTTTCTAAATTTGAAAATCAGACTTCAACTACAACTTTGGGTTGGCCATAAAGTTCTTGGATTTTTCTGTACGATACTGTGGGAAAACATGAATGAACCTTTTGGCCAACCCAGTACAACTGCATTGCCTGTTTCTAGACATCAGCTAATTTAAATTTAGACTTTATGCTCCTTTTGTGAACATAATTTCTTCCAAGTTATCTATGCACTTTCAATAGCTTTGCAGTCTGCATTTACAGAAATCAAAGGTTAATTTAAATTAATTGTTTTACCTTGACTGGTACACAGTTGAACACACAGTCCGTAAGACACACTCCAGTTGATCTACTACTTTCCTGTTTACAGTTTTCAAAGTAAAGTGAAGAAGAGATGTGTTCTCCCACTACTAGTGCGTCCCTCACCTGGTAGAAAAGAAACACAACCTGTAAGCCAAAGGCTTTACTTCGACTGCTTAATCACCATTTCAAGCTTATGTGGATGCACTCAGTTCATTAAAGAAATTTGGAAATGCGTGTGACGGAGAGAGTGTACAGCTGCCCTTCTGTCTCCCGTGTACTCTGACAATTGAGCTTCCAGGCTCCTGCTCACAGGGCCTTTCACACTAATAGAGTGTTATGACTTCTTGGGACTGAATTTCATGAGTCTGAGGAGTCCCCCAGGAGATGTAAAACCCCAGCTGTTATTTTGGATTGGCTCCAGGGCCTAAAAACAGCCACAATATATTTTTTTAATCGTGCATTGACTTTTACGAACACAAACGCTGCA
>SJYV01018307.1:0-36888 GCA_006410875.1 Neotragus pygmaeus
TACAGATTTCTCAAGAGGCAGGTTAGGTGGCCTGGTATTCCCATCTCTTTCAGAATTTTCCACAGTTTCCAGGTGTTGTCATTCATAATACCCAAATCTGGAGATAATCCAAATATCTATCAACAATGGAATGAATTAATACATTGTGATACATTCATAAAATAAAATACTATACAACAATGAGAATTGTTGCTGTTTGCAATATGTAAATAATATTGAATAAAAGAAGACAGATATAAAAGAGTAATATCCTCTATGACTCGTTTATAAGACAGGAAGAAATATTCTATAGAGTGTTAGAAGTCAGCATTGTGCTTGCCCTCAGGGATTCAGGTAGTAACTAGGACTGTTGTTGTTTAGTCACTCAGCTGTGTCCGACTCTTTGCAACCCTGTGGACTGTAGCCCACCAGGCTCCNAAATATTCTATAGAGTGTTAGAAGTCAGCATTGTGCTTGCCCTCAGGGATTCAGGTAGTAACTAGGACTGTTGTTGTTTAGTCACTCAGCTGTGTCCGACTCTTTGCAACCCTGTGGACTGTAGCCCACCAGGCTCCTCTGTCTATGGGATTTCCCAGGCAAGAATACTGGAGTGAGTTGCAATTTCATAGTCCTTAAAATGGTTCTTTTAGTGGTCAAATATAAGTGGCTTATTTTCTATTGGGTTCAAAAATAATTTTTAAAGATATCTTTTTATTTACTTATCTACACCAAGTCTTAGTTGTGGCATGTAGAATCTAGTTCTCTGACCAGGAATTGAACCAGGGCCCCCTGCATTGGGAGCATGGAGCCATAGCCACTGGAGCATCAGGGAAGTTCTCCCAAATACCTTTTAAGTAAATTACATCTTTCACTCACTTCTTTGTAACTTTCTTTGTAAAGTTTGTACCCACTTCCTACTTTGCCTCTCTTTTGTGGTCATTTTAGTTTTCCTAACCCATTGGAGTATGAGTCAGCATCAAGCTAGTAGTTTGTCAAAGTAACAGCTGTAAGCATTTCAACTTTCCCATCCCATGACACATTTGATCATTTTCTTTCTTTTTCATGGCAGTTGATAAGGCCAATCAACAGAGTATATCTCTTCTTATAATTTGTTTTTTACTTAGAATCCTAATTAGCATAAAGGCAGTTAAAAAGCAGTTAAAAAGTCGTTTCTATGTGGAATACTTAACTACCAAGGTTGAGAGACACTATGTTTAACATTTAATTGGTTTATGTGCTGTGAGGCTAGTCTTCAAGGTCATAAAAATCTTACTTAGGAACATACCCATAAAAACGTTAACAGCTGTTTTAAAAACATCAAAGTTGCATTTTCTTCCTGAGCAATGAGGAGTTATTACTTGCACAAAATACCAAGTCTAATATATCTTTAAGTGTTCTTTTGATTAGCAGAAGTAAACTTGACCCTGTCCCCAAGAACAAATGAGTTGCCTGCAAATGTCTTTTTATTCCCCTAACATCACGCTATGCACGAACCAATTTGCCAGTCATTCAGATTATATTGACAAGATGTTAAGACTGGCTTGTGAATCTGCTACAGCCTCACAGCCTCCTCTCATACAACAACTTGTTGGCTCAGTGCTCCACTGCTAATAAAGTACCTAACCCTGTATTGTCTCCTAACTTTCTCCCTTTCCCTAACCTACTATCCACCACAACTCATTTTTTTTTTTTTTTTTACAGAAGCCGGAGTGACTATCTAAACATGTAAAATGCAATGTTCTACTCTCTGTTTAAACTCTTATAAAAGGCTTTCTACTGCCTTTAGAATAAAATTCAGACACTCTACATGATGCACCCTCTAGCTCATAATCTTCTTATTCCTAGCTTAGCACTGCCCATTCTTTCTGTCTACAGTGCTCGGCCCACAGATTTTCCCATGGCCGTATCAGTGTGAATTCAACTCAGTGGTTACAGATTGCAAGAGGCTTTCAAAGGAGATGCTTCACTCCCATGGCCAGGGTGTCCACAGATTGTAACTCAGTTTTATTTTGCCTGAAATTATTAATCACGTGTTTCTGGACTTGATGTTTGCCCTAATCATTCTCACCCAATCCTAGATTATAAATTCTATTAAAGTAGGTATTTTCTTTCATCTTGCATTCTGACTGTTGCTTTTAAATAAAATAGTTCTGATATGAATGAATAAATACAACTTGTCTGATAAATGCTATTCCACCTGTAATGTAGGAGACCTGGGTTCAATCCCTGGGTTGGGAAGATCCCCTGGAGGAGGGAATGGCTACCCACTCCAGTATTCTGGCCTGGAGAATTCCATGGACTGTATAGTCTGTGGGGTTGCAAAGAGTTGGACACGACTGAGCAACTTTCACTTCACGTCTCTTCTTCACTCTGGATATAGCTCCTCACTCAAAATTAACACTATTTTATTATCAATGCTTTACGTTTCCTTAAAAAGGTAGTCATATATGCAATCATACCTTTTACTATATTTCCATTGTATTTATTATTTATGGATTAGTAACAGAGTGCTCTCAAAACTTATGGTTTAAAATAGCATTTTAATAGTTATCTCAGTTTCTGTGGATCAGAAAACTAGGAATGGCTTAGCTAGGTCCTCTGGCTCAGGTCTCAGGCTGCAACCAGCCACGGTATTGGCCAGGGCAGCCGTCTTCTCAAGGCTCCTCCAAAGTGTAAGTGTGCTTCCAGGCTTCCTCTGGCTATTGGAAGGATTCACTTTCTCATAGGCAGTCAGACTGAAAGCCATATCAGACTGCCTGTTTTATTTATTTGAGTATAGTTGCTTTATAATGTGTTAGTTTCTGCTGTGCAACAAAGTGAATCATAGGTGTGTGTGTGTATATATATATATATATATCCCATATGTTTATGCTATGAATATATGTATATCCCTTCCTCTTGAGCCTCCTTATGTCCCCCTATCCCACCCCTCTAGGTCATTGCAGAGCACTGAGCTGAGCTCCCTGTGCTCTACAGAAGCTTCCCACTAGCTGTCTAGTTTATTCATTATAGTGTATATTTATCAATGCTACTCTCTCAATTCATCCCAGTCTCTCCTTCCCCCTCAACTGTGTCCCTAAGTCCATTTTCTACATCTGTGTCTCTACTTCCAGCCCTGGAAATAAATTCCTCAGTACCATTTTTCTAGATTCCAGACGGACTGCCTATTGGTGGAGGCTTAGTCCTTGTCATCTGGGCCTTTCCATGCAACAGCTCATCACATGGCAGTTTGCTTCAGCAGAGTGAGAAGATGAGAGAGAAGACAGGTTGAGCAACATAGACAGTAGATCATCTGGTAGCCAAATCTTGGAAATGACATGCCATCACTTTTGCTCTATTTTGTTACAAGTCACTAGGTCCAGCCCAAATTGAGGGGAAGGAGATTTCTCTTGAATCCGAGGAGGCAAGGATCACTGGAAGCCAGTTTAGCAGCTGCCTACCACAGCTCCATACCTCCATGTTTGTATACATTTTTGTCCCGTTCCTTTTACTCTGTCTTGTTTTCCTGGAATTTCTCTTCTTGGGGGCCAAAGCACTGGTCATCATGCTCACTTTGTGTCACTTGTCTCTGAGTTGATTCTTTCCAACTTAGAAATTTTGAGGGAAAAGTGTTAGTTTAAGATATATAGGAAGTTGGGGAAAATACCCCAATCACAAAACTTCAATAAAATATTGATATCAGAACAATGTGTACCAAGAGCTGGTTGTCATTAAAAGGCAAATATTATTTCATTCTTTCAAGAAATATTTTTTGAGTGACTGTGTGCTAGGCACTGTTCTATATGTTAAGACACATCAGTGTAGGAAACAAACAAACAGAAAAGCTTACTTTCAAGAACCTTTATAAACTGATGTATTGGCTTGGCCAACAAGTTCATTTGGGGTTTTCTGTACCAGCTTCTGTTTAAAGCCGAACGAACTTTTTGGCCAACCCAAATAGACTGAAGATAGTAACAAGACATGGTAAGTATTAGGGTGAAAGAAAAGGGATCTAATGTGCTAGGTTGAGAGGAGGGTGACATTTTAGCTACCCTAGACCATCCTTCTTCCAATACAACAAATTATATCCCTTCCATTTTTCTCCTGAGCACATATCACTCTATTCTCATTGAGAAGATGCCCTTTGAACAAAGACCTGAATGATGACCTGCAAATATCCCAGGAAGATTACCCAGGCAGGTGAAAGAGCAGGTACAAAGGAGAGACCAGGACTGGCGTGTTAAAGGACATAAAAAAGTTTAGTGTATCTGAAATGAGTGAAAAGGGGAAAGTGGATAAAGAGATAAGGTTGGAAAGAAGGGCCAGATCCTTCAAGGCCTTGCAGAACATTGTCAGGACTTCTATCTGTTTTTCCCTGTGAGTGATGTGGGGAGCCCTTTGGAGGATATTGAACACAAAAGTGGATATGATCTATCATAATATTTAAACAGGGTTGTGTTGACTGCCATGTTGAGAATAGACTAACAGGGACTTGAAAGAATAAGACAGACCATTTAAGCCAGATAAGAGATGCTGGGGACTCAGACTGGAGCAGTAACAGTGCGAGTGAAGAAGTGCTGAGATCTTGGGTTTATTTTGAAAGCAAAGTTAACATTCGTTAGAAGATTGGAATCGGATGGTATACGTTGGAGAAAGGGAAGTCAAGTATGACTCCCAAGAACCTGGCCTGAACCAACAAAGTTGCCATAAACTGAGATGGAGTCAGTCAGTCCATGGAAGGAACATGTTTAGGGGAAGATCATTTAGGGGCTACATTTTAGACATGTTAACTCTGAAAAGCCTACTAGCCATCTGAATGGAAGTGCTGAACAGCAATAGTCTGAAATTCTGGACTTTTGGGGCTCCAAAAGTCTGAACTTCTGGAAAAGAAGTTCACTCTAGGAATATATATTTGCAAGGAGTTAGCATACAGAAGATAAAGCAATAAGACCAGATGAAGGTTCACAGAAAATATAAGAGGTGGAAATAAAAGCATCAGAGTGAAAAGCACAAGTCTTCAATCAGCTCTGTGCTCAAACTAGGTCAAGTGACTAGGAGCATGGGAGCCCTTTCCTGCCAAATGGATAGCTGGGCTGCTGCCAGGAGGAGGGTCCTGCTTGTTGAGATTTCTTTTCACCAGCATCAAGATGACTTAAATCAGAACTCCTTCTTGCCTTCAACTAGGGAAGCCTTAAGGTAAGCTCTGCTTCACAATTGGATTTCAAGAAAACCTACTCTTTCCTTTCCCCAGCGTGGGCCATCTGCTTCCTCTGTATAGAAGGTTCTCAGGCCTTAGTGTACATAATAATCCCCAGGAAAGCTTGGACTTGCTTACCTCCAGAGAGTTTCATTCTGTAGGTGAAGCTAGAAATCTTCCTTCTTAGCGAGTGCTGAAAGCGTGCTCCGTGTCGAGAAAGCTAAATCAGCATAAAAAATACTAAACATTCTGTTACTCTAGAAAGCTTAAATATTCATAGAGGCTATTGACCTTAGCTTTCTGATGATTCTGTGGTTACTTCCTAAAAGCTGTCATAGATCTTTAAGCTTCAAACTGTACAGAACCAGTTAAGAAGCTGCTTGAAAATATACATAGAAAACTGAAATACTCTGACTCTTATTTTTTTAATCTCTTGAAAAAAAAATCCACTAGTATTTTCAGAGAGTCTTGGAGCATGCAGTTCCTGTCTAAAGACTCTTGTGGTAGAGACATCTCTGTTCTTCCATATCTAAATTTCCTCTCCTTCAAATAAAGGGGAACATTCCACCTTGGGTTTTGGCCAATTAGTTTTGGCCAATGAATTATGAACAGGTATATTAGGTGTCACTTTCAGACCAAAGTATTTCACAGCCAGTGTTTGACTTTCTAGGACTTTCTTCCTCGCCACAGCAGTTGTAGAGAAGGTCTCATGTTGAATTGATGGAGATGGAAGATCAAAACAGCCTGCATCTCTGCTCATTTCATGGCATTGTTTACCATGGAGAGTCTCCAGATCCTCATCAGATTTTGTAACTGAAGATAAATTTTGTGTTAAGGCACTGAGATTTATCTTTATTTGTTCGTTACCATGGCCTAAGCTTATCCTATCCTGACTCATCACCTGCCAGTATATCACAGGGTCTCTATAAAAGTATAGAACTGGAAGAGATTTGATTACTGCAAGTTTCTAACTCTGATTTTCAAACTTCTTACCCCATATTGAAGTGCCTTCTTGCTATACAAACCAGTAACTCAGCTCTCATGTAACAACTCATCATCTTGCTCAATTCTGCAATTTCAAATTATTCTCTAAATATAAAAGGAAACTTGGCTGCATGCATGTTCCAAATAATTCTACTTTATGTATATTATGGAATAGAAACAGAGTACATCACATTTTTCAGACACTACTTTCTTTAGGAGTTCTTTCCTGACATTTTCTCCTCCTCCACCCCTCAGTAAGCCCATTCACCTCCTCACCTTCTTTCCTACTTTCTGTTTTGCACAGAATGGACTGTAAAACATTTTCCTTTGCTGCCCCATATCAATTCAGTTCAGTTCAGTCACTCAGTCGTGTCTGACTCTTTGTGACCCCATGGACTGCAGTATGCCAGGTTTCCCTGTCCTTCACCAACACCTGGAGTTCACCCAAACTCATGTCCATAGAGTCAGTGATGCCATCCAACCATCTCATCCTGTGTTGTCCCCTTCTCCTCCTGCCTTCAATCTTTCCCAGCATCAGGGACTTTTCTGAGTCAATTCTTTGCATCAGATGGCCAATGTATTGAAGTTTCAGCTTCAGCATCGGTCCTTCCAGTGAACATTCAGGACTGATTTCCTTTAGGATGGACTGGTTTGATATCCTTGCAGTCCAAGGGGCTCTTAAGAGTCTTCTATAACACCAAAGTTTAAAAGCATCAATTTTTCAGCACTCAGCTTTCTTCATGGTCCAGCTCTCACATCCATACAAGACTACTGGAAAAACCATAGCTTTGCCTAGACAGATCTTTGTCAGCAAGGTAATGTCTCTGCTTTTTAATATGCTCTGTAGGATGGTCATAGCTTTTCTTCCAAGGAGCAGGCATTTTTTTAATTTCATGGTTGAAGTCACCATCTGCAGTGATTTTGAAGCCCAAGAAAATAAAGTCTATCACTGTTTCCATTGTTTCCCCATCTATTTGCCATGAAGTGATGGGACCAGATGCCATGATCTTTGTTTTCTGAATGTTAAGTTTTAAGCCAGCTTTTTCACTCTCCTCTTTGACTTTCATCAGGAGGCTCTTTAGTTCTTCTTCACTTTCTGCCATAAGGATGGTGTCATCTGAATATCTGAGGTTATTGATACTTCTCCTGGCAATCTTGATTCCAGCTTGTGCTTCATCCAGCCTGGCATTTTGCCTGATATACTCTGCATGTAAGTTAAATAAGCAGGGGTACAGCCTTGACATACTCCTTTCCCAATTTGGAACCAGTCTGTTTTCCCATGCCCAGTTCTAACTGTCACTTCCTGACCTGCATACAGATTTCTTAAGAAGCAGGTCAGGTGGTCTGGTATCCCCATCTCTTGAAGAATTTTCCACAGTTTGTTGTGATCCACACAGTCAAAGGCTTTGGCATAGTCAGTAAAGCAGAAGTAGAGTCTTTTCTGGAACTCTCTTGCTTTTTCTAGGATCCAGCAAATGTTGGCAATTTGATCTCTGGTTCCTCTGCCTTTTCTAAATCCAGTTTATACATCTGGAAGTTCTTGGTTCACATACTGTTGAAGCCTGCCTTGAAGAATTTTGAGCATTACTTTGCTAGCATGTGAGATGAGTGCAATTGTTCAGTAGTTTGAACATTCTTTGGCATTGCCCTTTGGGGGGGTTTGGAATGAAAACCGACCTTTTCCAGTCCTGTGGCCACTGCTGAGTTTTCCAAATTTGCTGGCATATTGAGTGCAGCACTTTCACAGCATCATCTTTCNTTTCTTACAATCTGAAAGGACATAACTATCACACACATTACTTCCCAGTTACTTCAATGATAGGCCCTTACATCATTGTTTATGTGCAGTCTTCTTGCTGCTGCTGATGCTAAGTCTCTTCAGTCGTGTCCGACTCTGTGCAACCCTATGGACAGCAGCCCTCCAGGCTCCTCTCTCCACAGGATTCTCTAGGCAACAATATTGGAGTGGGTTGCCATTTCCTTCTCCAGGAGTCTTCTTAAGCTATGGATAACACAAAGTGTTAGTCACTCAGTTGTGCCTGAGTCTTTGTGACCCCATGGACTGTAGTCTGCCAGGCTCCTCTGTCAATGGAATTCTCCAGGCAAGAATACTGGAGTTGGTAGCCATTCCCTTCTCCAGGGGATCTTCCTGACTCAGGGACTGAACCCAGNCACTCAGTTGTGCCTGACTCTTTGTGACCCCATGGACTCTAGTCTGCCAGGCTCCTCTGTCAATGGAATTCTCCAGGCAAGAATACTGGAGTTGGTAGCCATTCCCTTCTCCAGGGGATCTTCCTGACTCAGGGACTGAACCCAGTTCTCCTGTATTACAGGCAGATTCTTTACCATCTGAGTCACTAGGGAAGCCCCATGGATAACATAGGAATTGTACATAGTCCATGTATAAAATGCATGGTAGAGTCCACTTATTGTTTGACTGAAAGGCAACACAACATAAATTACTTATGATGGAAACACATTACAGGGACTTCCTTGTTGCTCCATTGGCTAAGACTCCAGGCAGGGGGCCCAGGTTCAATCCCTGGTCCGGGAATTAGATCCACAGACCCAAACTAAGAGTTCACATGCCACAACTAAACAAATAAATTTTTGTTTTAAATTACAGTTCAGGGCTTCCCTGGTGGTCTAGTGGTTAAAAACCCATGTTGCAATTCAGGGGACTGGTTGGATCCCTGGTCTGGGAAAATCCCACATTTCGTGGGGCAACAAAGCCCACATCCCACAACCTACTGAGCCTGTGCTCTAGAACCCAACAACTGCAACTACTAAGCCCATGTGCCAAAACTATGGAAGCCCGCACACCCTAGAGCTTGTGCTCCAGAACAAGAGAACTGCCACTGCAATGAGAAGTCCAAGCACTGAAACTAGGAAGTAGCCCTGCTTGCCACAATCAGAGAGAACCGCGTGCAGCAAAGAAGGCCCAGCACAGCCAAAATATTAAACCAATTAATTCATTACTTAAAAAAATAATAAATACATGTTCAAATAATTACAGTTCAAATTCCAAGAAAGCACAGTGAAACCACTCAACATCACATTTTTAAAATAGGAGATGAAGCCAGTGAGTCTCACTTCACATAGAACTCTAAAACTCCAGCTCTCCAGCTATCTCAAAAGTACTTAATCAGGAAATCTGAGTGTAGGGTGAGCACACATCTTGTAGAAAACGCCTCAGTTAATTCCGATGCCCAGTCAGCACTGAGAATTCCAGTACTGAGGCAGAAGTAACTGAGGGCCTTGTTACTCGAAGTGTAACCCAGGCACCAGCAGCAAAAGCAGCATCTACAGTCTGTTAAAAAGGCAGAATTCCAGGCTCCACCCCGAACCTATGAAATCAAGATCGGCAGTTTTACAAGATNATTGGAAAACAAATTTAACATACATTTTCTTTATGACATATTTACTGTACTACATCAGTTTTTTAAAATATTTGTGAGTATATGTGTGAGGTAACATGAAAGAGTATGTGTATCACAAGAAAGTAATTGATCTAAGAACTTGCATTATCAGTTACAGTCATTTGTTCTTTTAAACTAAAAGCCTGTTCTACCATTATAAAAATGAGCTGTATGCAGTGACAAAGTTAAATGCTGGTGAGGATGTGAAACATCAGGAACTCTCATAAATTCCTGGTGGGATTACAAAATGGTATGGCTACTTTGGAAGACAGTTTGGGAGATTCTTACAAAACTAAATATACTCTTACCATCACAATGCAGCTGCCATGCTTCTTGGTATTTATCCAGAGGAGCTGAAAACTTAACCTCCACACCAAAACCTGCACATGGATATTTATAGCAGCTTTATTCAAATTGCCAAAGCTTGGAAGCAACCAAGATCTTCCTTAGTAGGTGAACGGATAAATAAACTGGGTCCATCCAGACCACAGTCCGTGGAGTCTTACTCAGCACTAAAAAGAAATGAGCTATCAAATCATGAGAAAACAAGGGAAAATCTTAAATCCATATTAAGTGAAAGAAGCAAATAANAGCAACCAAGATCTTCCTTAGTAGGTGAACGGATAAATAAACTGGGTCCATCCAGACCACAGTCCGTGGAGTCTTACTCAGCACTAAAAAGAAATGAGCTATCAAATCATGAGAAAACAAGGGAAAATCTTAAATCCATATTAAGTGAAAGAAGCAAATAAAAAAAGGGCTTCATACTATATGATTCCACTATTTGACATTCTGGAAAAAAACTATGGAGACAAACAGATTAGAAGTTGCCAGGAGTAGGGAGATGGTATGGGAGAGATGAATAGAGAACAGTGGGTTTTTAGCACAGTCAAAATTTTCTGTATGATATATAAGGATAGACATATATATCATTGTACTTTCATCCAAAGTCATAGGCTATATAACACCGAGAATGAATCCTAAGATAAACTATGGACTGTGTGTGATTATGATGTGTCATTTTTGGTTCAACCTTGTTTTAAAATAGTGTACCATTCCAGTTAGCAGTCAGTGATGTTGATAGTAGAGGAGCCTGTGCATGTGTGGGGACAGCAGCTATGTATGAACTAGCTATACTTTCTTTCCAGTTTCACTGTAAACATAAAACTGGTCTAAAAATAGTCTGAAAAGATGAACCAAATTCTTCCAGACCTTCCTGCCTTGCATTTTGCTTCAAGAGCCTGATATCAAGACATAGAACCTTAATTTGATAGTCATTATTCACATCAGAACAACTAACAGAAGCTCTGCTAATATGACTGTTAATTACATTCTTGCCTCATCAGATTTATAGAAAGTGTGGTTGTTCAGTCATTCAGTCATGTCTGACACTTTGCAACCCCATGGACTGCAGCACGCCAGGCTTCCCTGTCCTTCACCATCTCCCCCAGAGCTTGCTCAACTTCATGTCCATCGAGTCGGTGATGCCACCCAACCATCTCATCCTCTGTTGTCCCCTTTTCCTACCTTCAATCTTTCCCAGCATCGGGGTCTTTTCTAATGAGTCTGAACATTGTGTCAGGTGGCCAAAGTATTGGAACTTCAGCACCAGTCCTTCCAATGAATATTCAGGATAGAAGGTATAACGATACACAATTTATAAAGTAAACTTTGCAAAAATGACTTTTAGTTACATTTTGAAGTAACAATGGTAGTAACTGAATGAAAAAAACAAAACACTTTTGATTCTTAAAACCGCATTTACCTGAATTATTTTCACCAAGACTAGTGACAACCTGTGAGAAGGATGAGGTGGGTATATTCTGTACCATGTAAAATTGAACATTGAGGAAGAAAAAGCTTAAGTGTGTGTATAAAGACATGTTTCTCAATTTCAAAAGTACTGCTACGTATCAATAATGAGCTGTTGATCGGCCACCTCAATTTACTTCGCTATGGAAACGATAGAGAATGTTCTTTCTTGTACTCACCCCCTAGCTTTCACAGAGCCCAATCAATGGACAATTGATCCAAGTATTTTCTTGAGTTAAATCCATCTCAAAATGAGCACAAGATTGACTATTCTTTGGTGGCTTGTGACATCAGCTGAACAACATGAGTGAATTACAGCTGCATGTCTCCTCTAGGGCTATCTATTATCCAATATGTCTTATTTAATTTTCAGTTTCAGGCAGGCAAATTGACCATGTATACTTGCTTGTGTCAGTAGCTAATTTTAGATCACTAATCTAATTGGAAATGGCATGCCCCTTTAGCTTGTCATGTAAAAATTCACATTTTCTGATTAATGTGATTCATTTATATTAGATTTGACTTGACAGAATGGCAGTGTATAATATAGAAGGCAAGTATGACAGGCTTTTTCTCTCTCCCACTCAGTCACACTCTTTATAAATGATCCAGTCAAGGCATCAGCCTAGTGTCTTCCCTTTAATGAGAGAAATTGTGAAGTTGCACCTATTCTAATGGGACTTTTTTGGTGTTTTCTCACAAGCAGGCCAACCTTTCTCAGAAGGGCAACTGTTTTATTCACAGTCCTATGTTTACATTCATTTATGGCAAATGGACAAACTGCTATGAGACAAAGGCAGCTATTGCGTGACTTCAGAGGGTGTGTGTGTGTGTGTCTAAATTACTTGGAGGACTTCCCTGGTGGTTCAGACGATAAAGTGTCTGTCTACAATGTGAGAGACCTGGGTTCGATCCCTAGGTTGGGAAGATTACCTGGAGAAGGAAATGGCAACCCACTCCAGTACTTCTTGCCTTGAAAAATCTCGTGGACGGAGGAGCTTGGTGCAGGCTATCCATGGGGTCACAAAGAGTCGGGCATGACTGATCGACTTCACTTTCTTTCTTTCTTTTGGAGAAGGCTGGGCATTTATGTTTTAAACACAATTTAAAGGAAATGATAGGAATTACTAACTGTACCAGTGAGAAGTGATGTTGCAGTCAGTCTGGGAAAAGTAAGAACTGGTAAAAATAAAAGGAAATGTTTTTAAAAAACCTAAAAAAGGAAACAAAACAGGTTAGGATCTCTTGTTAAAGAAGACAGCTTTACTATAAATGACTTATGTGAGTTTTATATACTCTATGCAATTTCATTTTAAAACTTTTTCTTACTATAATAATTAGTAATTCCCATAGAAATTGAAGGATTTGTTTTACCTATTTTTCTTTCAGTTGCATTGGAAAGAAATGGTCTGCCTGGGTAGCATTGCTCAGATTTAATCTTTAAAATATCTATAGGCCTCATATCTGTCTTGTATTCATAAATAAATTTTTTTTAGAAATCTCAGAAACCTTTATTGAAATATACTTTACCAATCAAATTATATATATTCGAGGTATACAAGTAGATGATTCAATGTGTGTATATATGATGACTGCAGTCAAGCTAATTAGCACATGAATCACCCCACATAATTACCATCGAACACTTAAGATCTATCTTCTGTAACTAAGAGTCATTTTTGCAAAGTTTACTTTGTAAGTTGTATATAATTACACCTTCTATATATCTGAGGCAATAATGAACAATTAACAGTCATATTTGCAGAGTTTCTATTAGCAAATTTCAATTATACAATACACTATAACTAACTATAGTCACCATGCTCTATATTAGATCTTTACAACTTACACATCTTATAACTTAGAGTTGATACCCACTAACCAGTATCTTGACTAGTCGGACTTTTGTTGGCAAAGTAATGTCTCTGCTTTTGAATATGCTATCTAGGTTGCTCATAACTTTTCTTCCAAGGAGTAAGCATCTTTTAATTTCATGGCTGCAACCACCATCTGCAGTGATTTTGGAGCCCCCCAAAATAAAATCTGACACTGTTTCCNAATATGCTATCTAGGTTGCTCATAACTTTTCTTCCAAGGAGTAAGCATCTTTTAATTTCATGGCTGCAACCACCATCTGCAGTGATTTTGGAGCCCCCCAAAATAAAATCTGACACTGTTTCCACTGTTTCCTCATCTATTTCCCATGAAGTGATGGGATCAGATGCCATGATCTTAGTTTTCTGAATGTTGAGCTTTAAGCCAACTTTTTTACTCTCCTCTTTCACCTTCATTACTGTGGGAAATGGTGATGGACAGGGAGGCCTGGCATGCTATGATTCATGGGGTCGCAAAGGGTCGGACACTACTGAGTGACTGAACTGAACCAGTATCTTCCCATTTCCACCACCCAGCGCTCAGCTGAACCAGTATCTTCCCATTTCCACCACCCAGCACTCAGCTACCGCTATTCTACTCTCTGCTTCTGTGAGTTTGACTTTTTTAGATTCCACATATTAGTGAGATCATACATACTGTTTTTTTTTGCATTTATTTCACTGAGCATAATGTCCTCCAGGTTCATCCATGTTGTCACAAATGGCAAGATTTCCTTTTTTTCTCAGGGCTGAAAACTACTCCATCACATTTATATTCCAGTTTCCTTATCCATCTGCTTAAGTTGTTTCCATACCTTGGCTATTGGGAGTATTGCTGCAGTAAGCATGGGAGTGCAGGTATATTCAAGGTATTGGTCATACTGATTGCTTTGGTACTATAATTCTACCCAGAAGTAAAACACTCATTCAGCAGTTAAATTCTTAATTTATTGAGGAAACTCCATACTGTTTTCCATGAGCTGCACCAGTTTACATTCCCACCAACAGTATACAGGGGTTGCCTTTTCTCAACATCTTTGCCAACACTTGTGTCTTTTTATTTTCGTTTCATTATCTCTTTTTTGATGATAGTCATCCTGACAGTGGTGAGGTGAGTCCTCCTTATGGTTTCAATGTGCATTTCCCTGATGATGAGTGGTGTTAAGAACCTTTTCATTTATTTGTTGGCTATTTGTATGTTTTCAGAGAAATGTCTGTTCAGAGATGCTATAGGTACCTTTGTCTAAAAAGAACTGTGCGTCACTGGTGGCCTTCTGCCAAACAAAATTTCTTAAAAGACATTTCTATTCCTCCATGAAGTTATTTTGCTCATAAATCTGCCTCATTCATCCCTGGAAGCTACTTTGTCATGAAATTGGGATATATACCTAGATACTTAGAATAAGAAAAGTGAGGACTAGTTCCATGGTTATGAGTGGTCTTTATGCAGAAGACCTAGAACTCTTAAATATATTTGTTTTGTGGGAGGCACAAAACTCTCAACTAGAGTCACAGGGCCAGTAAGTAGTGGGCTAGGTGTTTTGATTCCAAATCTGATGGTGTTTTAAAGAGTCAAACCCCCAAAATGTACCATAAGTATCCACTGCACTTTTCTACTCTTGACCAAAGTTGGGAGTGCTAAATGGAAATTAGAACATAAATATTCTCTAATGTAGCTAATTGTTCTTATATGTCTAAAAGGATTTCATTACTCAGTATAAAATTGGGTATTGCTTTAAATATTCTTTACAACTATGTATTTCCCTGAAGGTAGGTGGTCACTGCATTCTGTAATTTCACTGGACAGTAACTGATGTTCTGGTTGATCACAGATGATTAGTGAAATGATTTCAGCTATTTGTCAACAAAATTATTCACAACTAACTCTGCTGCTGCTAAGTTGCTTCAGTCATGTCTGACTCTGTGCGACCCCATAGACGGCAGCCCACCAGGTTCCCCTGTCCCTGGGATTCTTCAGGCAAGAACACTGGAGTGAGTTGCCATTTCCTTCTCCAATGCATGAAAGTGAAAAGTGAAAGAAGTCACTCAGTCGTGTCTGACTCTTTGCGACCCCATGGACTGCAGCCTACCAGGCTCCTCCGTCCATGGGATTTTCCAAGCAGGAGTACTGGAGAGGGGTGCCATTGCCTTCTCTGACAACTAACTCTAATGTGTATTATATCACACCATTTAGTATTTTCTGTCTGAAAATTTTATCTTTCATATTAGCCACTAGACTTTGGATCTGTCAGTACTGTTAACACACTGTGAGTATGTGTGTGTTGATATAAACTAAGCACTTAACTGCTGACCCTGAGATTAGAAAATATATCCTCCCTGTACTCTGTGCAAGTTAGTGCCTGTCATAATATCTTGTATATGCAAGCTCAATAAGGTGCATTTATTTAATTGGAATTATTACTGTCTACAATTTAACACTAGAATAAGATCAGCAACCTACAGGCCCAGAGAGGGTTCCTATCCATCTACTTTTAAATACAGTTTTTGTACAAGGTTGATTTCATATGCTACTGAAATATCTATGATGAGGAAAGCCAAAATGATGGCCAACACTCCAGAGCTTAGAGGCCGACCCTTCTTCATTACTCCTTTGCTATTGCCATAATCCAGAATTTGATATCTCAGCCTGGGACTTCTACAGTAGTCTTACAGCACGCTTTCCTAAGTCTGATCTCCAGCCAGCCAGTTTGTTTTGTCACTAGCAGGAATAACTTTTCTTACGGGCTACTATAATTTTGCTCCTTTCCTGCTCAACAAATGTCTTACCACACGGAGGCTCAGTCCTTCTGGGCTGATGCCGGTTTTCCATCATCAGAAGAATTCTGCTGACACGTATGAGCTCACATATGTGTATTTAATCCTCAGCAAAGGTATCGTTTTACAGATGGGAAAACTGAGACACAGAGTGGGCAGTGACGTGCAAGACATTGCAACCAACCTGTGTTTGGCAGAGAAGGGGTGTGAGTTCAGGTTGTCCCTCTGTAAGCCCTGTCGTGTGCTCTTTCAGCTGCATCATATGCCTATGTTTATATTTCTAACCTTATTTCTTCTTGCTTTTCTACACATAAAATTGGTGCTGGTCATTCTGATATTCACAGTATCTCCACAAATACAACATGCTGGTACGTTTGTTCACCCTAGCCCTTTATCGGAATACCCCTGTCTCCTTGCAGAGACTCAGATCCCACTCCTCTTCAGGGGTCCCACAAGCCCCCTTCCTCTCTCAATTTTTCTATCATACAGTTCCCAGTATTAGCATATTGTCATCATTATTTGATAGATGTTAATCATTCCTACCAAAACATATTGTGAGCTGCCTAAGGGCGAGTACTATATTTTATATGCCTTTGATAATTCTTAGCACAGTCATAAGCCCATTGTAAATGACAATAAATGCTGGCTGTTTAACTGTTACTTTTGCTTTAAATGAGCCTTTCCTTTTTTTGACCCTTTCCCAATAAGGATTTGTTCACAGACTGAAACTGAATGTGAGCCATCAGTCATTCTACATTTCAGTTCTATAATATAATAACAGTAATTCTTAGGTTAATTTCCCTATTCAACAGAAAACAGTAAAACATAACAAGTTGCTTTAAGCCATTTCATATGCCATTTGGAATTTTCAGGTTGAGCTGAAGAAATAATTTGAAAATGCTGGTGTCATGCATTTAAAAATATTTATTGACTTATTTTTGGCTGCGCTTGATCTTGGTTGTTGCGTGTGGGCTTTCTCTAGTTGTGGTGAATGGGGCTCCTGTCTAGTTGTGCCCGGGCTTCTCACTGTGGTGGCTTCTCAGTTTGTGCAGCACAGGCTCTAGAGCACATGGCCTTCAGTAGTTATGGCTCCTGGGTTCTAGGGTGCTGGCTCTGTAGTTGTGGCTCACGGGCTCAGTTGCCCTGCAGCATGTGGGATCTTCCCAGACCAGGGACTGAATCTGTGTCTCCTGCATTGGCCAGTGGATTCTTGACCACTGAGCCACCAGGGAAATCCATGTCATACACTTTTATAGCACCCCCACCCCCACACCGCCAAATGGTCTATTAGAATGGATTAGCCAAACGGTTTGTTCAGGTTTTTCTGTAAATATTTATTTCGTTATTTATTAAAAACAAACACAGATCTAAAGAATGTAGTAGGCAATGTGAGATTAGACACTAGTTCCTAATGTCACTTTACACTGTGTAAACAACATACTGATGAGGAAACAAGCCTTAATAAGGTGCTGGCTGCAGTGTATACCCCAGCTTGGTGCTTCTTCTTTTATCAAGAACCACATTTCTCTCTCAGTTCCTCCTCCTATCCCTTGTACCCTCTCCAACCACCTCCTCTTTCCCTGCCCTGCCAAATATCTGACCATTCTTAGGACTCATATAGTCTAAATAATTGTCTTTGCATTTTTCTGATTTAGTAAGAGTCTCAGAGCCAGAGAGAGAGAAATAGAAACAGGCAGGCCCAGGGAATCTCCATACTAACTTGATATAACATTCTGTACAAATTCCTCATGATAAATACTTACATGTAATCTTTGTATCCTTTTTGGATCTTTTAAAAAATGTCCACATCACTCTTTTTCTTAACTTTTTGCACATTAATGATCCTGGTATAGGCATTTTCTAAGATTGATGGATAACTAGCTAAAAGGTTTCATAGCCCAAGGCAAGGGAGAGGTCCATTAACTTCACATGGTCAATAATTTCCCTGTGTAATGCCCTCTTCTGAGACTTTATTACTAATAAAACCCATGTTTTAATGTTCAGAAAAATTAAACATCATTGTAAGCTGTTCATTCTTAAAATTATGCCTGTCCTTGCCTTTTTGCTGTGTCTTCATTCCTCAAATACGTGTTACACTCTTCTTATATATTTCTTTAAAACTTAAATTTTGTTTTCTTTTTATATATTGACTCCCACACCTAGAAACTCATGTTCATTTTCAAGGGACACATTTATGTATTCCCTTAAATACAGGAATTAAGCATGGTGTTCTGAAAAGGAGTATCTGTTACAAGTAGCTTTAGTCAAGCTATATATTTATATCTGATGGGTCTACTAGGATTACTGGGATGCAAAGCCACCATCTGAAAAAAAGAGAAAAGATACCATCCATTGGGGAAAATAACTTTGTTTTGTTGCCCTCTTGTTTAATGGATTGACTGACTTGGACTGAATATGAGGCTCTCTCTTCTGCAGACCTTCCTTTTTCATCCAGAGAAACCTTCTGTGGACTATTACTGGCCTTTTTGTAACTTGTCAACCTATCTGAAATCGTTCACTCTTTTCATGGCTTTTAATTTTTAAATCTCTTCCAGTCACAAAACTTCAAAGGTGCTTTTTATTTTCTGAAATAAGTCAAAATGCACTTTTGTTTTCATTTAAGATAAGCTTAAGGCATTAAATGATCAATTAACTGAGAACATCTACCTATATTTTTAACTCACACTAGTAAATTGTCAATAATCTATAGACTTGGGTGCATACTGTCTCATACTGTTTCCAGTCCCAGTTTTGTTTTTTTTAATTTCAGTGATCTAAAAAACACAGAAGGAATGGGTTGGGAATCAAAAAAATCTTATTTCGAGCTCACCCTTATCAGCCAAGTGACCTCCAGGAAATACAGTAGTACATTAGTTGTACATTACATCTCAGAACCAATATTGAAAAGAAGTGATACTTGGCTTGCCTTGTTTACAGGGCATTAGTAAGAAGGAGTGGAGGCAATGTGGATGAAAATGCTTTCTGAAATCTAAAACCCCAAATAAAAAGTACTATTTCAATAACTAGCAAACTGGAATAGATATGTAGCTGCATTTCAGCCTTTCTGCTTCTCTTAGCATGGAATGTCTCTCTATAAATTACTTTGTCTGCCATTGGCAATTTGTGAAACAGAAAAAAAAAATCAAGGTCAAGAAAATATGCTCATGGGTTATTCTTCTGCATATTAATAAGTGAAAATGGTCCCCATTATTGCTCTATAAGTTATAAAACCTGGGGGAGCCATGTTGGCTAATTATGTTAATAGTTAGATGCTGGAGGATGTTGAAGATTAATTCCTATATAGAATTCGTCTCATCATCCACTTCTTACCTGCCAATCTGTTTCAACTACTAATCAATCAGGCAGAAAGCACAGAACTCCAGCCATTAGAAAACAAGTGTCCACACACATTTAACTACCAATGTGCCTGGATCCTTCATCTTTGATGAAAATATATCGCCTGTGATGAAATTATATTGTAAATATTTGCTTGACCTTTTCAAATGGAATGGATTTACCATTCTCTATAGAGCTGTGTAATACATGAAAGTGAAAAGTGAAGTCGCTCAGTTGTATCAGACTCTTTGCCGCCCCATGAACTGTAGCCTACAATGTTCCTCCATCCATCAGATTTTCCAGGCAAGAGTACTGGAGTGGGTTGCCATATCCTTCTCCAGGGGATCTTCCCGACCCAGTGATTGAACCCAGGTCTCCCGCATTGTAGGCAGGCACTTTACCATCTGAGCCACAGATGGCTGTTCAGTTAGATCAAATAAATACTTCCAGTAGTATTTTCTGTATAATCTGCTGTAGAAAACCCACTCCATTTTCTAATGGATTCGATAGATGACTAAAGGAAGCTGCTGATGTGAGGCAACTTAAAATGGGCAGCAGGAAAATGATTAAAATTAGTAAAAAGTTGGACAGGAAATCTTCATCATGAGAAATTCATCAGGTGTAAAAATTCATATTCTTTGATACAAGGAATCACAAATGTGTGCAGTGCTTTCAACTAGAGTAGTATTGTCATTTGGGAAGGAACTTCATTGTGAGGAACCCTCTCTCTCAGATGGCAGGATATTTAGTAGCCATGCCTGCCTTGGCATCTAATGATCCTACCCACTGTCATTGCAACAAACAGCTTTTTTCAGGACTAGGAATCACCCACTATTGAGAACCACTGGAATAAAAATTCTACATGTTAAAGTTGGAATAAGATCTAGGTTTTTGTCAGACAGTGGACACTAGAAACACACAGAATAATAATTCTGAAATGACAGATAAATTGAATTTTGAAGATAATTTTAATTAATTATATTGGAGAAAGAAATTTTAGTTGTACTTGATTATTACATTTACAGATGAGTAGCTTCTGTTGAAACCAACTTTTAAATCTTAATCATTTTCTGTTAATGATAAAATGCAGTTTACTCTACAAATGAATTTTATGAATTCTGTGAATTAATTTGAGTTACAAATTGACAATTTCCTATCACTGACTTGAATTTTCTCAGTCTGGACAAATTGCACTAAGTCCTCCCGCCCCACCAAGAATGCCAGCTCTGCTGTCACAGTTACTAATATACACACCCTGTCCTCACATGGCATTGACTCCAAGAAGTTTCCTGTTGAATTCTTCTCCAGATAATTATCGACGGGCAAATAAATGTCGTGTACTTTCCATAAAATACAGTCAAGAGCTGATAGCTACAAATACCATCACTGTTTTGAAATAGAATCTTTATTATGGCCTATAGGTTCAGTGTGATTTGGTCCCTGGCTATCTCTGAGACTTCATTTCCTACTTCTTTGAAAAACAAAAACAAACATTATTTGGCTGTGCTAGGTCTTAGTTGTGGCACTCAGGATCCTTAGTTGTGGCATGTGGGATCTAATTCCCTGACCTGGGATCGAACCTGGACCCCTGCATTGGAAGCACAGAGTCTTCGGCACTGGATCACCAGGGATGTCCCAATTTCCTACTCTTTAACTGCTTCCTTCTCTTAGTTGCACTGGCTTCCTTGTAGTCCCTGAAACTGCTTTCTGCCAGGTCCTTCAGGGGGCCTTGCCCTGCAAACCCACCTACCTAGATCTTGTTATTCCTGATTGTCACATTCTTTTCTTCTTTCAAAACTCCACTCATCCCCTCAGAGAGATCTTTTAGGACCAGTGTATCTAAATGTGTTTCCTTTTACTCTGTCATTCTCTGTACCCTTTAGCTGGCTTTTCTTGTTTAAAATTTATTTAATTGGAGGATAATTATTTTACAATGTTGTGATAGCCTCTGCCATACATCTGCATGAATCAGCCATAGGTATACATGTGACCCCTCCCTCATGTACTCTCCTCCCATCTCCCTCCCCAACCTATCCCTCCAGGTTGTCACAGAGCACCAGCTTTTCATTCCCTCTGTCATACATTAAATTCCCACTGGCTATCTGTTTTATGTACGGTAATGTATATGTTTTCATGCTCTTCTCTCAAATCATCCCACCCCCTCCTTTTCCCACTGTGTCCAAAAGTCTGTTCTTCAAAGAACTGCCACCTGCCATTTACTCCATAGTAATTATTCAGTAGGGCTTCCCTGGTGGCTCAGTGTTAAAGACTCTGCCTGCCAATGCAGGAGACACAGGTTCAATCCATGGATTGGGATGATCCCCTGGAGTAGGAAATGAAAACCCACTGTAGTGTTCTTGCTTGGAGAATCCCATGGACAGAGGAGCCTGGCGGGCTAAGTCCATCAGTTCAGTTCAGTTCAGTCGCTCAGTCGTGTCCAACTCTTTGCGACCCCATGAATTGCAGCACGCCAGGCCTCCCTGTTCATCACCATCTCTCGGAGTTCACTCAGACTCATGTCCATCGAGTCTGTGATGCCATCCAGCCATCTCATCCTCGGTCATCCCCTTCTCCTCCTGCCCTCAATCCCTCCCAGCATCAGAGTCTTTTCCAATGAGTCAACTCTTGGCATGAGGTGACCAAAGTACTGGAGTTTCTGCTTTAGCATCATTCCTTCCAAAGAAATCCTGAAAGAGTTGGACAGGACTAAGCAACTAAACACAATAGCAAAATTATTCAGTAAATCCTTTAGTAGTAACATATTCTAATGGATTAGAGTAGACTGCCTGGATTTGAGTCCCACTGCTATGCCTTACTGATTGGGTGACTTTGGGCAGGTTACTTAACTTTTAGTGCCTCACTTTCCTCAGTATCCACATCATAGTACTGTTGGCCCATCTTCTCCCTTAGCATTAAGATATATCCAAGTTAGAAAGAACTTCAGAGAATATTTACCACAGTTTTCCATCCAAGGCAACAGCTCTCTTCCTGTTCTGTGTCCCTGTATTCTTTCATAATTTTATCTTTTTCTTGTTACTCAAAAATCTCATAATGGTGAGAAGAGTTACTTTTGGAGTTATTAGTGTCTTGTGTATGGCCCTTTTTATACAACTCCTACTTGGAAAACTTCAATGATTTCATCTCAAAACTGATTTTCAACAAACATAGCTCTTGAACTGAATTTTCTCCATTACATGCTACAAAAAGTGATAATTATCATTTGGTTATTTGACAGTTTGTATCAACAAACATTCACCTTGAATATTTCTTCTGTCCTTGTAGGAAGTGGTGGGTATTTGGAACAAAGGGGGAGAATGACGAAAAAAATTATATATAATCCATGTTCTTACAAAATTTAGAATATTATTATGAATGTAAAAATTAATGCTCATCACATAGGCACTTTTACTTTGATTTTTTTAAAACATCTGAGGGCAGGGTTTTTCATTTATAAAAAAATTTTTGTTGCTGCATGTTTTAATGAATATTTTGGTAAAGTTAAATTTAAAGCCCTAATTTTCTTAGGCATTTAATTTATACCTGTTATACTGTTGCAGATCAATAATCATGGTACGTATTCTTTGATTGAGGCCATAATTTCAATTTGTGGTCGGAGAAGTCAAAGCCAGGACATAGGAGCTCTCTCTTGTAGTATTGACTCTGACTGATTCAACACAGTCAATGCTCTTACCACCTGATTGGATGCCACATTGTTTTGTTTGTTTTGGGTTTTTTTTTTTTTTGAGGGGGTGTCACATTCAGAAAAATATTTTTGGCTGTGCTGGGTCTTCATTGCTGTGCATGAGCTTCCTCTAGTTGCAGTGCCCGGGCTTCTCATTGCGGTGACCTCTCTTGTTGTGGAGCACTGGCTCAGTGGTTGCCCCGCAGCATATGGAATCTTCTGGACCAGGGATCGAAGCTGTGTCCCCCACACTGGCAGGTGGATTCCAAGCCACCAGGGAAGTCCTGCCACATTGTTTTAATACTTCTTCCTGACTGATTCTCAACAGCCTCCACTAGTTCAGGGTTTCTTGGGCGGTGGGGTTACCATATTGTTTTGTTTTGTTTAAAAACTTTTTATTATCTATTGGGGTGTAGCCAATTAACAATGTTGCAATAGTTTCAGGTGGACAGCGAAGGGACTCAGCCATACATATACATGTATCCAATCTCCCCCAAACTCCCTTCCCATCCAGGATACCACATAACATTGAGGAGAGTTCCCTGTGATTATCCTTGTTGGTTATCCATTTTAAATAAAGGAGTGTGCCACGGTGTTTTAATACTTCTTCCTGGCTCACTCTCATCAGCCTCCACCCCTGTGTCATAATTTCATAAAAGACTATAGTTCGTGAAAGCTACTATATAATACCTAACAGTTTACTATACCATGCATATACATGCACAAAATAAACTATTTTCATCTTACCTTAAGTATTTTTGTGAGTAAATACATGCTGGTATTAAAAGATGAGATTCAGTTTTAGCTCATGTTCATGGTTCATTTCAGAAATACACAGTTGTTTATTAGCCTGTCTTAAACCAAACAGGGTAGCAGAAAACACAGCACTTTGCATTTGATTGAGCACATTTTTAGAGTGAATGAGAAAAGTTGATTAAAAGGTAAAAGGGATCTGAAAAACCAGTTGGTCTTTGGGAGGATTTCATATATAACTTTCCAAGCTTTTTTAAAGAATCTATTTTTGCAGTAGAGTCCACATGTAACCTATTACACAGGAAAATATGAGCTGATGGCCCATTTCGATGGATAGAAACATGTATTCAAATCAGATTTCATTTATAGCCCCCTTTCCTTGATTTTAAACTGCTTCAGTTTATTTGTATTAGTGGCATTTAACTAAACCCAGAGCTAGAGAACAGAACCCGAGGACAGAAAAAGCAGCTGAATTAACTTTAAAGTACTCTTCATATTATCCTTTAAAATCTTTACCTCTACAAAAAAAAAGTCCTCTAAGTGTGACATTATGTAAAGGAAATGTTCAAGTGCAGGCATTTACAAAGCTGGCTGAAGGAAACTATAAGCAATGAAGTAGCCAAAGAAAGAATGTCAGAGCAAACCTGAGGTTTCCATGTGAAGGCCTCACTTCCTAATTGTTATTATACTTACAAGGACACTCTGTAAAAAGAAAAATGAACGCCTTGTTCAACACCTGCTATAAAAAGATGCTGGGACTCTGTGGCTTGCTTAAATCATTTTTTTCCTGAAACAAATTGCCGAACAAGCCCTAGGCCATTTAATTTCCAAATACCAGTAATTAAAATGAGTAACATCGTCAGAATTTGGCAGGGCCACAGCTTTCTTTTCTCTTTTCATTTTCCCATAAATTTTAGTGAAGGTCAGATTTGTTGAAGGGAGGAGAGGGGGCGAAATCTGCCAGCTCTGTGCTCATGGGAGGTTAAAATATGACTTGTTCACGATGTCCCTCATAGTTCAGGACTTAATGGTCCTTGACGGGGATAACCTAGAAGTTAATTTTACTCTGTGTCCCAAAAGCAGTCATTGTCAATGTAATCTTTCTTGTGGGCTGAAGGGTATCGTCAACAAATGATCTGACTTTCAGTAGCAATTGACCAGCAATGTCTTGGACCCAAAAAGTCCTACTCATAGTGGTAAAAATATTTTTATCTTTTTTTTTTTTGCTTTAGCTCTTATACAATCCATTTGTACATCTTTCTTCCTACGAATTAGTTCTTAATAGTTCTCACTTTATTTTTTTCATAAGTTAGTAATGTATCCAATCCATAAACTGTAAAAATCCTTCAGAATGCAGTATAGACTTGTATGAAGAAAAAAAACTTTGAAAAGATATGGCTGGCTCTTTTTTTGGGGAGAGCTGGTGTAGAACAATGCAGAGCACATGTGCCTCCGGCTCAGTCTTTGTTTCTCATCTTAGACCTCTTCCTTCCTGGATGGGCAAACTGGATTGAGTTGTCTCACCTCTCTTGGTCTCATTTTCCTAATCTAGAAGGAAAGATTAAATTTGGCCTTGGTGAAAAGTCAGTGAACTCAGTCATGCATCACAGGGCAGATTAGCTTTCCAGGGAACAATCCGAGTCTCATTGCCATGAAGGACCCATCAGGGATAAACAAGTAGGATTTTCCCTTTTCCAGTCTCCCCTCACCATAAAGAGAGTAGTAAAGTCTGATCTTCTCCAGATTTGGGTTCACCTTCCCCAAATGAGAATAACAGACATTGCTTTGCAAAATGTTGGCCCCCTGGATTGTTCTCCACAGTGGCCCAGATAGAGAGGATAACTATCGGAATCTATGGAAGCTAGACAGTAGATGCCAAGGACATGAGTATCAGCAAGGGCCTTGAGTGGAAGAGCCTGCTGGGAGGAACACTGCAGTAGAAGGACTGTACTCTCTAAATGAAGGCCTGTAATGGTGGAATATGTGAGAACAGAGGACAAAGAATCAGTCTTTAAAAAGGGGAGACAGTGGTAAGAGCACATGGAGATGATGTATTTGTATATAGCATGGAATATAATCCTATGTGCAAATAAATGAACTGCAAGAGTGAGATCTGCCTGGTTCTCTCTAATTGAGCCACAGGATACCAAAAACTCAAAAGGAACAAAAATTGTAGGTGTGATTAAACCCTGAATTGTTGTGTTCGTGAAAGGACTATTGGATGAGTCTCTGATCCCAGATGTCATAATACAACCTGAGAGTTGGTTCTCGTCATAGGATTTGCCAGAAGGTTTCAGGTATGTTTGCCAAATAAAATTGTAAGGTGTTTAAAATGAACATCATGGTGATTTGATACAGGTATACATACATTCTCACCAAAAATGATCCACAGGTGATGAAATGGAGCAGAAAGAGCAACATGAACCCAAACCAAAACAGAGATACACCGAGCACAGTAGACCTAGGAGAGAATTGGGTGACAACTAAGGCTGCTAGAAATGTTTCATTGCTTAGATCATGTTCCCAGGCCTTACTCATGTGTGTGTGCTCAGTCGTGTCCAACCCTTTGTGACCCCATTGACTGTAGCCCACCAGGCTCCTCTGTCCATGGGATTTCCCAGGCAAGAATATTGGAGTGGGTGGCCATTTCCTCCTCCAGGGGATCTTCCTGACCCAGGGATCGAACCCACATTGCCTGCATCTCCTGAATTATAAGCAGACTCTACCCACTGAGCCACCTGGGAAGCTATGGAAATGTGGTTACTTTGACAATAGTAACATTTTCTAGGCCTAATCCACTTTTCCAGGACATTTTGGAAACCCCAAGAGGGCTGTGCTCAAGAGCAAGTTCACTCTCAGGTTGTGACAAGGCTCTCCCAGGACCATGCTATTCTGAGCGGAGAAGAGAGTAGACCCTTTCCTTCTGTTAAGTTGGGTTCTGAAGCAGGGTCGCCTCTAGTCCATACGTGGTTAGGGACATTTAATGAAATATCTTCCTCAGTCTTAAAATGTCCTTTTATATTAGCACTTAAATAAGTAGCCAATTGGCTAGAGAAATGGATTCCAACAAAATGCAGAATATTTCTCTTCCCTTTGAGTACATAAAACTAGGTTCAGCCTAGTTCTTAAGACAAGACAGATCTTGTCAATGTCCTGTCTATGTCCCTGAAACTTTATGTGTATTGCTATAGACATCCAACTACCTAAATCTATATCCTTGTGCCTTAGGATCTTCCCTGTACAAGGAAATCCTGAGGAATTTATGTAACATCTCTTGGGAACACCTGCAACCATTGAGTCTCAGGATAGGTGTGTAAACCT
Organism: Neotragus pygmaeus; assembly: GCA_006410875.1. NCBI lineage: Eukaryota > Metazoa > Chordata > Mammalia > Artiodactyla > Bovidae > Neotragus > Neotragus pygmaeus. Next base: position 27,112 of record SJYV01018307.1, read on the forward strand.
CCCAGCTCTGTCACCTTTTGGCACCTCTGAGTGGGTGTTATGCATTGTTTGCCAGAGGATTCCAGCTCCGAGTGCCCACAATGTCTTAGCTACCCTCCCTGCCCTGTCTCATGATGCCAATTCCTCTACCAATGTTACTTGCCCTTACTTACCGACTGAGCTACTTAAACTTGAATTCTTACTTCAGGATTCAAATCTTGAAAGTAAGACAAACACCTTCAAATGAGCTATTTCCAAGAAGCTTCTAGTAGCCCCTACAAGTAGACTCTTCTTTGGTCATGTTGCATGCTCATCAGAAGCATTCAGATATGTCTGTGGACATAGCTGGAGTTCTTTTCCAGAATACTTCCATGCCCTCATCTGGCAGGATCACTCCACCAGTTCATCAGTCATGATAGAATTCTTCCTTGACTTGTACAGTCCATCCTCCTGTACCCATGCTGCAGCCCAAATTACTTTTTTTTAAATTTCAGCTTTATTGAGGTATAATTGACAAAATTGTAAGGTATTTAAAGTGTACATCATGGTGATTTGATACATGGATACATTGTGAAGGGCTTCCCAGGTGGTTCAGTGGTAAAGAATCCATCTGCCTGGCAGGAGACCCTAGAGACTCGAGTTCCATCCCTGGATTGGGAAGATGCCCTGGAGGAGGAAATGGCAACCCGCTCAGTATTCTTACCTGAAGAATCCCATGGACATAAGAGGCTGGTGGGCTACAGTCCATGGGCTCTCACAGAGTTGAACATGACTGAGTGAGCACGCATGCATACATTGTGAAAGAAGCCCCCCATCTAGTTAATTAACACATCTATCAACTCACAGAATTATTTTTCTTTTCCCTTTTTGGTGAGAATACTTAAGTTCTACTCTCTTAGCAGATTTCAACTATAAAATTCAGTTTTATCAGCCAAATTGCTCTAACCCAGAAATAGCAAAGGGATTTTGCCATGAAGATTCAGTTATCAGAAGCTTCCATAGTTGTTTGAAGCCACAGAGCATGGTGACATTAAAAATAATATACAACATAAGGCAACAATAATAGAAATCATATTGTGCATTATCTAAGATGATTATTTCCATTAATATTTTCTGTCTTATTTATATTGAGGCTGTATAAGCAAACTACTCCATTCCTTGCTTAACAGGTATGAGAAAGAGGAAAGGGGTGGGAGTGGGAAGAGAAATATGGTATATTTGACAAATTTTTCATTTACCTGTTCACTGTTAACCTTTTGTTTTCTCAAAGACAAAAATACGTGAATATAACATAATTCAGGTACAAAAACTCCATGTTACTGTATTTTTTATTCTGAAAAAATGAAGATCATAAAAAACTAAAATACTTCTCATATTTTGGCCAACCCAATAAATCTCTCCATATAGAAGATAGAAAAGTTACCTTTTCAGGGTGTGGTAGGCAGAATCCTTGGAGAAGGCAATGGCACCCCACTCCAGTACTCTTGCCTGGGAAGTCCCATGGATGGAGGAGCCTGGTGGACTGCAGTCCATGGGGTCGCAAAGAGTCAGACACGACTGAGCGACTTCACTTTCATGCATTGGAGAAGGAAATGGCAACCCACTCCAGTGTTCTTGCCTGGAGAATCCCAGGGACAGGGGAGCCTTGGGGGCTGCCATCTATGGGGTCGCACAGAGTCGGACACGACTGAAGCGACTTAGCAGCAGGCAGAATCCTAAAATGGCCCCCAAGATTCCTGCCCGCTGGTGCATGCACCCTTTACGATCCTTGAGTATGGGGTGAAACCTGTGTATATAATGAGAAATAACTCCCATGGTTAGGTTGTTAATCAGTTGGTTTTTTATTGGGTGGGCCATACCTAATCAGGTGAGTGTTTAAGGAGAGTTTTGCCCCTTCTTGAAATCAGAGAGATTGAAGATATGAGAAAGATTCTTCTGGCATCAAAGGAGCAAATATTCATGTTTCAAACTAGCCTATCCAAACTAAGGATCCACATGGTAAGGAACTGAAAGTGGCCTCTAGGAGCTGAGAGCTACCCCTGGCTGACAGCAAGAAAACAGGGATCTCAATCATACAACCTCAAGGAAATGAATTTTTGCAACCACTTGAGGAAGATCGAAAGGGGCTGTTTCCTTGTCAAGTCATCAAATAGGGATACAGCTGGCCAACATCTTGATTTCAGCCTTTTAAAACCCTGAGCAGAGGATTCCAGCTAAGATGTGTCAATTCCTGACTCTTGGAAACTATGAGATAAGTTTGTGTTGCTCTAGACTTCTAAGTTTGTGATTTGTTAAACACGGGGATAAAACTAATATACAAAATTTCCAAGGAAATAGCATACCATGGCCAACCTATTACATTCAAGGTTGACAATCCTGTACATTAACCTTGCACCTCAAAGGACATTGTCAAGCAAGTGAAAAGACAACCTATAAACTGAGAGAAAACATTTGTAAATTGTATGTCTAATAAGAAACTTGTATCCAAAGTACTTATAGAGCTTTTAAAATTCAACAATAGACTAGTAACCCCAAAATGCAAAGATTCTGAATAGATACTTCTCCAAAGAAGATAGATAAATGGCCAATAAGTACACAAAAAAGATGCTCAACATTATTAGTCATCAGGGAGATGCAAATCAAAGCTATGGTGAAATTCCACTTTAAATTCACTAGGATGGCTATTATAAAAAGAATATGCAGAGACATCTGAACCCTCATTCATTGCTGGTGGAAATGTCCAATGGTGCAGCAGTCTGATAGATCCTCAAGTGATTAAACATGGCATTACCATAATGCCCAGCAATTTCCCTCCTACCCAGGAGAAATAAAGACATACCCACACAAAAATTTGTGCATAAATGTTCATGGCAACATCATTCATAAAAGCCAAAAGTGGGAATAATCCAAATGTCCATCAATTGATGAATAGATAAGTAAATTGGGGTACATCCACATAATGAATTGATATTCAGCCATAAAAAAGAAGTACTGATACATGCTACAGCAGGTGAAAGAAGCCTGTCCCCAAAGACCACATACTGTATTATGCCATTTATATTAAAGGTCCAGCATCAGAAGATCTATATGAAGAGAAAGTAGGTTCGTGTTTACTTGGGCTGGAAAGTGGAAATGGGGTGTGGCTGCCTGTAGCACAGGGATTCTTCTGCACGAAATGGTAGTAGTGGCAGTTGCACAACTCTGTAAATATACTGAAAACTGTTCAACTGTACATTTAAGATAGGTGAATTTTTACAGTATGGAGACTATTTGCTTAAGCTGTTTTTTTTTTTTTTTTTTAAGCCTAGTTTCTCTTTTGTTTTGCTCTGGCCATGCTAGGAAACCAAGTGTTCTATAGAAATAAGACCAAAAAAAAAAAAATTGAGTCCTTTGGTTGGCATACCTCAGAGGCCAGATCTGATGCATTTCATGGTGTTAGAAAGGTGACGTGGCAGAGGGAGAAGCATCCATTGTCAAGTTGTGAGGGTTTTTTTTTAAAGATTTTATCTATTTCTTTTTGGTTGTACTAGGTCTTCTGTGCTGCCCAGGCTTTTCTCTAGTTGTGGTGCATGGACTTCTCATTGTGGTGCCTTCTCTTATTGCAGAGCATGGACTAGGCGCATGGGCTTCAGAACATGCGGTGCCTGGGCTCAGTAGTTGTGGTGCATGGGTTTAATGGTCCTGTGGCATGTGGGATCTTTTGGGAATAGGGGTTGAACCCGTGTCCCTTGCATTGGCAGGCAGATTCTTTACCACTGAGCCAAGTCATGACTCTTCTTATCCTTGCTCTCTCCCTAACAACTAGGTGATCTCTCTAACCTCACTATGGCTTGGGGAAAAATAAGGAGGTATAGAATTAGACAAATTCCCAGTCACTAACAGTTCTAACTATTTTATTCAGCCTGATGATGTATACAAAGATAATCACAGAAATGGCATTCAAGGTATCTGATTATACCAAGATATCACTGAAAATGCTATCTTGACTGTTTTAAACCAGAGAATTTATTAAAATTAATACACATAGCCAAAAAAGAGCTCAAGAATTTCATGTCACCTTTTTCTGTGTTAATTATTCTCTATTTTAATGTGAATTTAAGATCAAGATTGTATCCAAACTGCCATTTATATCTGAAGCACAATTATTTGCCTTGGGTTTCCTGATACTGATTTTGCTCTTTAAACCAAATTATTTTCAAAAACTCTAACTGTCCTGAAAGCTCGGAAATGAGGAAAGGGAAAAACACAAACTAGTTTAATTCAATGAAAAAAAATCTTTCGGCTCCACTTAGGATGCTAAATGGCTTTCCACTTTCCTTGGTCACTAAATACTCACAAGGCCTTATTCTATTAGTTACTAAGGTAACCCAAAGCTGGCAGCATGTTGACATACCTTTCAAGGACGAGAGATTTTGCAGTATTTCATAGATAATGTCACATTAACCTCAAACTCGTTCTTTTTACAAAAGAATGATAATTATTGGAATGAATCTGTTGCAATTTTATTCTTTGGATATTTTGTTGTTGTTGTTGTTGTTTAGGGACTTCTTGCTGCACTTTTCTTCAGCTTGAATACTATTCTGTTTTTAAAATAATGCAGAAGTAGAAGTCAGATATCTTTGTTGATTCCTGCATTAAACCACTCATGTGTTCCTTGTATGGATTATACATAGCCTGGGTCAGAATCCAGGTAATCATCCAGATGGTCCTCAAGAGAGGACCTCCTTTGATCTCCCCTTAAAAGCCCCTTATGATGTTGTTGTTCAGTCAGTCATGTCTGACTCTGTAACCCATGAACTGTAGCATGCCAGGCTTCCCCATCTTCCACTATCTCCCGGAGTTTGCGCAAATTCATGTCCATCGAGTCAGTGATGCCATCCAACCATCTTATTCTCTGCTGCCCCCTTCTCCTTTTGCCTTCCATCTTTTCCAGCCTCAGGGCCTTTTCCAATGAGTTGGATAAGGATACACCTAATGAAAATTAAGGCAAAAAGGATGTAATAAGGATAAAAGATAAAAACAGATGATCTTTTTTTCATTAACTGCAGTTCATAAACTCAGGTAAGAGAAGTAAGATTTTCTGTCCTCATGTTATAAATGAGAATTGTAGCTAGGAATCAAGTGTATTTCCCCCATAGCCCATCCTTAGAATATGAATGTAGATGTGCTACCAGTTGTGTCTAAGAATCAGCTACTTTCCAAAGTCAAACAGTGCTGAGAGTTCATTAGTCTTCTCCAAATAATCCAAAGTAGTGATAGATTTAGATAAATGTACATTGAAGTAGATCCAGTAAATATTAACAAAATCAATACTGACAGAAGTTCTGTTGAACAATTGAACAATTACACACTTAAGAAAAAATTGAGATCATTGGTATATATAACAACTCTGATCCAAGAAAATGCCTGAATCTAAAATCATGGTAATGTTCAACTATTTGCAGACCCTCTCAATAAATCAAGCACTCACATTTGTGAGTGGTGAATTCCTTGCTCTACTAAAGTTCTCTAGGTTATTATTCAATAGTCCTTGGGAGGATTTAAATTTATGTACTTTTCAAACACCTTTGAACCTCACCTTATTCACCTAGATCTGTAAAAAAAAATTTATTATTATTTCTGGACTTGGTCAATTATATCAAGACCATACTGATCAAAGGGGTTAATAAAATTACTGAATAAAATATTACATAAAGNTATATATATATATATATATATATATACACACACACACTAGTTTGCATCTGCTAACCCCAAACTCACACTGCATCCTTCCCCGACTTCCCCTTCCCCTTGGCAACCAAAATTCTATGTCTCTGAGTCCGTTTCGTAGATAAGTTTTTTTGTATCATGTTTTAGATTTTGCATACAAGTGATATTGTGTGATATTTGTCTTTTTCTTTCTGACTATGTCACTGAGTATGATAATCTCTAGTTGCATCCATGTTTCTGTAAATGGCATTATTTCATTCATTTTTATGGCTGAGTAGTATTCCATTGGATGTATGTACTGCATCTTTATCCATTCGTCTTTGGAGGATATTCAGATTGCTTTCATATCTTAGCTATTGTGAATAGTGCTACTATTGTTAGCACAGGGATGCATGTATCTTTCTGAATTAAGTTTTGTCCAGATATATGCCTAAGAGTGAAATTGCTGGATCATGGTAATTCTATTTTTATTTGTTTTGAGGAACCTCCCTACTGTTCTTCATAGTGGCTTCACAAAGTTACATTTCCAACCACAGTATAGGAGGGTTCCCTTCTCTCCACACCCTCTCCATCATTTATTATTTGTAGAGTATTTAATGATGACCATTCTGACCAATGTGAGGTGGTACCTCACTGTTGTTTTGATTTGCATTTCTCTAATAATGAGCAGTTTTGAGTATCTTTTCATGTGCCTGTAGGTCTTCTGCGGAAATGTCTATTTAGGTCTTTTGCCCATTTTTTGATTCAGCTGTTTGTTTTTTGTTGTTCTGTATATCTTGGAAATTAAGCCCTTATTGGTTGCATCATTTGCAGATATTTTCTCCTAATCCATAGGTGGTTATTTCGTTTTGTTAATGGTTTCCTTTGCTGTACAAAAGCCTGTAAATTTGATTAGGTTTTATTTGTTTATTTTTGCTTTTATTTCTATTGCCGTGGGAGACTGACCTAAGAAAACATTGGTGTGATTTATATCAGAGAATGTTTTGCCTGTATTCTCTTCTAGGAGTTTTATGAATCATGTCTTATATTTAGGTCTTTATGCCATTTGAGGTTTATTTTTGTGTATGTTGTGAGAGTGTATTCTCACTTCATTAATTTACATGCGACTGTCCAGCTTTCTCAATAACCCTTGCTAAAGAGACTGTCTTTTTTCCATTGTATATTCTTGCCTCCTTTGTTTAATTGACCAGAGATGTGTGGATTTGTTTCTGGGCCCTCTATTCTATTCCACTGATCCATATGTCTGTTTTTGTGAAAAAGCACACAACAATCTTAAAGAGAAAGTACAAGCTAAAAATCTAAAGATTGGATCCCTGACCTTGCTGATGTCAGGAAAACAGGCATGATCTCTCTGGTCCCTTTGAGACTGAAGGTCAGACTGCACAGTTATAGCTCAGGTCCATTTGCCAAATCTCTTTTATTGTGTGTTACTCTGATGGAGAATAGAGTTTCCTGTGTAAATCATTCCTGATGTCTTAAATACCTTGTAGACTTCCTCCCTAATTGTTGGGAAAACAAGAGACTGAGACATCATTCAGGAAGTCAAGAGGGGGATAAACACTACAGAGGATGAGGGGCACTACCACCCAAGATGAGTTGTGTGGACTTAGGGGAATTTTTTTAAGAAGCAGCCATACCTAAGAAAAAGATGGGAAAAAAAAAAAAAGAAGAAGTCATACCTAAGTAAAGCTGTCATATCTGTCCAGAGGATGAGCCAAATGAAAAACCGGGGAAGGTGTCCCAAAGAGAAGAAACAACAAAGGCAAGGCACAAAGGCTTGACACAGCATGACTTGACTTGTACAGAGAGTTATAGGAAGTCTGATATGAATTTAGGAAGCATCATGTGTGAAGTGAGAAGTGGTGGGAAATATGTCTGCAGAGAAATTCCCAGCAAGGACCAGGTCATGCAGATGTCTATTGTGCTAAAAAGTTGTATTTTGCTAAGTCACTCAGCATAGAAGAGAAGTTGGAAGGCTATGAGACAAGAATCGGGATTGTTTCTTAGGCGTCTATCACTCTAGTCCAGGCAGAAGCTTCTACCTCAAAATTGTCATCATAAATCTATTTCTGAATGACAGTTTTAGTGAGCTATCTCAAAAATGAAGATAAACATATTGCATTGGAATTTAGTCTTTAATCTGAGGTAAAATTTTGTGCCAACAATTCAATAAGTAGATTATATAATAATAACTCCACTATGCTTTGAAATAGTTGATGGAATAAGAGAAGAATCAAGCACCTTGGTTGTATAACCAAACCCTTTGATTATACAGTATGTCCTAGAAAGAAGACTGCCTTTGGACAAAAGGCTGCCTCTTCCATCTTAGATATTTTGAATAAAGATTAAAGTAACATAGGTTTCAACAGAGGCTTACCTTTCTAGTTGTGAATAGACACATCAATCCTGTGAGGGCATCTGTGTGTTGGCCATGATCATATCACATGCCCCACACCAAGCAGTTCAGTGGTACACAGTAGTTTCTCTTTCAAATTTGAAACTGATTTCTGTAAATGACTTCTTCCTTACCAATAGCTATTTAGCATGATAAACAACTGACATAGTTGAACTTAACAGTAGTCCACTAGTTGTATGAAAACTGCATCTTATGAGAATCCTAAAGAACCAGACAGGGGATAATGTGAGAATGTCTGGAATAATATACATGAATGTTTGAAAATGACCTAATTTGATTTGTCCACATCTGCTCTAGGAGGTTTGTTTCATAGCATTAATTTAATTAATATTTATCCTATACAAATTGCCTAAATAGTACTCGTTACTTCTTAATTCTGTAAATATCATGAATGGTAAGGAAAATACTGACTGTCTCCCAAAGATGTCTACATCTGAATCCCTAGAATCTGTGAATATGTTATGTTACATGTACTGTGCAGTGCTTAGTTGCTTAGTCATGTCTGACTCTTTGAGACACCATGGGCTGCAGCCCACCAGACTCCTCTGTCCATCGGATTGATTCTCCAGGCAAGAATACTAGAGTGGGTCACCATGCCCTCCTCCAGGGAATCTTCACGACCCAGGGGTTGAACCCAGGTCTCCCGCATTGCAGGTGGATTCTTTACTGTTTGAGCCACCAGGGAAGCCCAAGAATACTGTAATAGGTAGCCTCTCCCTTCTCCAGGGGAACTTCCTGACCTCGGAATCAAACTGGGATCTCCTGCATTGTAGGCAGATTCTTTACCAGCTGAACTACCAGGGAAGCCCATTATGTTACTTGACAGCAGATAATTAAGGTTACAGGTGGAATTAAGGTTTACAACCATCAGACTTTAAGATAAAAAGATTATCCTGGATTCATGGGTGGACCCAATGTAATCACAACAACCAGTGAAATGTGAAAGTGGGAAGTAGAAAAGTCAAAACCAAAAGGATGGCAACATGAAAAAAATCCACTGAACCTTTCTGACTTTAAAGATGGAAGGGTACCATCAGCTAAGAAAGATAGGCAACCTCTGGAGTCTGGAAAAAGCATGAAATCCGTTTCTCCCCTGGGACCTCCAGAAGAAACACAGCCCTGCCGACACCTTGATTTTAGTCCGGTGAGACCCAGTCTGGACTTCTGACCTCCAGAATTGTAAGAAAATAAACTTATGTTGACTTAAGCTGCCAAGTTTCATAGCAAGTTGTTATAGAAGCCATAGGAAAATGACACACCATGTATATGACCATGGTCACTTAAGACTGTTAGTAAAACCAGATACTGATACCTAAAGAGGTGTCTAAAGCACTTTGCTTCTACTCAACCACCTGTTTTATTCATACTGCCAAGACTTCACTTCTGACAAAGGCAACCGGGACACAATAGGACAGCCAAGAACTTTGGGGAGATTTGGACAAATACATTTTTTTAAAATTTATTTATTATTTTTTAATTTGACTTTACAATACTCTATTGGGTTTGCCATACATCGACATGAATCCACCACAGGTGTACACAAGCTCCCAATCCTGAATCCCCCTCCCACCTCCCACCCCACAGCGTCTCTCTGGATCAACCCCATACACCAGCCCCAAGCATCCTGCATCCTGTATCAAATAGAGACTGGTGATTCGTTTCTTACATAA
>SJYV01018307.1:38854-67001 GCA_006410875.1 Neotragus pygmaeus
CAAGCAATAAATGCTGGAGGGGGTGTGGAGAAAGGGGAACCCTCTTACACTGTTGGTGGGAATGTAAACTAGTACAGCCACTGTGGAAAACAGTGTGGAGATTCCTTAAAAAATTGCAAATAGAACTGCCTTATGACCCAGCAATCCCACTGCTGGGCATACACACCAAGGAAACCAGAATTGAAAGAGACACATGTACCCCAATGTTCATCGCAGCACTGTTTATAATAGCCAGGACATGGAAACAACCTAGATGTCCATCAACAGATGAATGGATAAGCAAGCTGTGGCATATATACACAATGGAGTATTACTCAGCCATTAAAAAGAATAAATTTGAATCAGTTCTAATGAGATGGATGAAACTGGAGCCTATTATACAGAGTGAAGTAAGCCAGAAAGAAAAACACCAATACAGCATACTGACACATATATATGGAATTTAGGAAGATAGTAATGATGACCCTGTATGTGAGACAACAAATGGACAAATACATTTTTAAAATTTTTCATTAGCTAATTATTTAAGGTTTCATGCAATGTGCTATTAAACCACCTTTGCTAAACACAATCTCCTTCATCCCTTGAAGGATTTATCTAGAGCAATGTGGTGAGTGATTGTGTGAGTAGGGAATTAATAGAAAGATAGGTCAGTGCTGAGTTGAGGCCTGAGCTCCCTTTGCCTTGACCAGATTCAGTGTTTCTCTTGCTCCTTCTTCCTCATGCTCTTTCATTCTATTTCCTCTCCTGCCTGCTGTCTGCATTCACTTCAAAAGAATGAAGCATACAGTTTCAGTCCCCGTTTCCAGGCTGCCGGAGTTGGACCTGGCTCTAAGGTCAGCACACTGAAGCTCTGATTAAAGTTGACCGGAGGTAGCAGTTGCTGCAGCTTCACCACTGGGAAGGCCTTGACAGCTGGGTGACCCTGCCCCCCTCCCTAGACCCTCCTCCCCCCGGCTCCCTCTTGTGCTGCCGCCTGAACAAAACATCACATCCGCACTGTTTACCGCAGGAACCCAGCCAAGGAAGTCATAACAGGACAATAGACAGACAGTCTGATAACCTTGTTAGCTCAAATCAAAGCTCCTAACAAGTAGGAGAGGTTAGTTGAAGTGGAATGAAACTATTGCAGTATTTGGGTTTGTTCAAGTAGCTTTTCAGATTTTTCCCATTTTGGAGGAAAAAAAAAGTAGCATTTCTTGTCCTTTTATTTAAGATTAAAACCAGACACAAGGACACTAAACAAAACAACATGTACAAGGCTAAGGTTAACTTTTAAAAGAATACATATGGAAAGGGATGTACAAAGTTCATAATCACCTTCTTAATGGAAAGTGGCATAAAGCTACATTCTTTGTGTTGCCAGATCTCTGCAAAAGTGTAGTAAGTGTGGAATAACCTTCATTATCCAGAAAAGTTAGGGATGTGAATTAATTTGTATAAATGATAACTAGTAATGAACTCATTTCAGATAACAGGCCAAGGATGATCAAGGTCTTTCTATTTTCTGCTTTATTTACTTCACATTACAAGAGACTATTTCAACACACAGAGATGTTGCCAAGTTTGATTTTGGCCTTTTATTACCTCCCTCATACCCCCGCCCCTCATCTTACAGGGAGCATTTCAGCCTTTAAAACCATAATTTTAATCCCAACATGATCTTTCTATTTCTGCAAAAGGCATTAATATATGCTCCAGTACTATTTAAAAGCCATTCATCCTCCTCTCCACTTCAGTTTCTAAGTTCTGGTAATTTCTTCCATGATCATGGAGGAATTAGCACTAACCTTGAAGTCAGGAGTTGGCGCTTCTCAAGCCCTGTGACCTCGTTCATAGTCTCAGTGCCTCAGTTTCTTCATCTGTAGCAAATGACCAAATAATAAAGCCACTCATCGACTGGGGATTTGGATGCCATTGAACATGTCATTTTTAAATTTGGTGTCATTTTGAAGTTTAAAAAAGAATGAAACTTTATGGTCTTTAATGGCTCCTGATTTATCTTTTGCTCTTGTGCTTCCCTGAAAGATGAATGAACCGTAGCTAAGTCCATAGTGGCTTAGTATTCTGAATCTGCTGAGGGACTTTCATTGTGAACATTTTGTTCCGCTATATTGAACTATTGTCCTGAATGGAAGTCAGAGTTACAATTCAGTGTGTGTGTATACAAGTATGTGTACACCCTTTATCTGGGGAAAAATGTTTCTTTTATAGCAGCTGGAAAATTGTAATGATAAACAGAAGTCATTTTTCTTATTGCCTTTTATTTGTGAAAGATAATAAAGTGGTGCTTCTCCATAAGACTGGGAAAAGTTGAAAATAAAAAAAATTGTGCATTGTTTCCTTTCTACCTCTTATATGGCTTGAAACTGAAAAATCCCTTAGAAACTAATTTTGAAGAAGAGAAAAAAAAATCACTTTTACATGTATGGGGCATGTGTCATTCTCATTCACCTGGATGACAGAGAAGAGAAAGAAAAAGCAGAATAAAAAGAAATATATTTTCTATATATTTAGCAATCATCTACATAAACACATAACATATTGCAGAGTTTAACAAATATGTTAAGTGATTGGATCTTGGCAGTGAAATGTTAAATACGGATTTCTCCTTCCTAGCTTTGAATGTTTTCAATTAACAAATATTCCTTTACATACAATTCCAAGCAATCTATTACTTAAACATATATAAATATGTTATTTGAAATGATTTTCTGCCCCAAATAACTTCACCACTGGTATCTTCTAGTAACTAAAATTGTGCTAGATCATACTGTAAATGATATTTGAGTTTAATGTTTCATTATTGTTCATCAACAACTCTAGTGTGAATTAGCTAAAAATGTGTGACATTTCTTTGGTTATTGATCTTCATAGAGTCTTCAGTTCAGTTCAGTTCAGTCACTCAGTCGTGTCCAACTCTTTGCGACCCCATAAATCGCAGCACGCCAGGCCTCCTTGTCCATCACCAACTCCTGGAGTTCACTCAAACTCACGTCCATCGAGTCAGTGATGCCATCCAACCATCTCATCCTCTGTCGTCCCCTTCTCCTCCTGCCCCCAATCCCTCCCAGCATCAGAGTCTTTTCCAATGAGTCAACTCTTAGATGTGGTAATTAAGACCCAATTGATCTGATCTTAGTTTTGTACCCCCAGCAGAAGTGAAAGCTTAATTTTACTGACCACCATGCTTCTTGGGATGAGGCCTTTGTTGTTCAGTTGCTCAGTTGTGTCTGACTCTCTGCGACCCCATGGACTGCAGCATGCCAGGTTTCCCTGTCTTCACCATCTCCCAGAGTTTGTTCAAACCTATGTCCATTGAGTCAGCGATGCCATCCAACCATCTCATCCTCTGTCGTCCCCTTCTCTTCCTACCTTCTATCTTTCCCAGCATCAGGGTCTTTTCCAGTAAGTCAGCTCTTCAAATCAGGTGACCAAAGTATTGGAGCTTCAGCGTCAGTCCTTCCAATGAATATTCAGGGTTGATTTCCTTTAGGATTAACTGGTTTGATCTCTGCTGTCCAAGAGCCTCTCAAGAGTCTTTTCCAGCACCACAATTCAAAAGCATCAATTCTTCAGCATTCAGTTTTCTTTATAGTCCAACTCTTATGTCCATACATGACCACTGGAAAAACCATAGCCTTGACTAGACAGACCTTTGAAGGAAAGGTAATGTCTCTGCCTTAATATACTATAATGTCTCTGCTTTGATACACTGTCTAGGTTTGTCATTACTTTTCTTCCAAGGAGTAAGTGTCTTTTAATTTCGTGGATTCAGTTACCATCTGCAGTGATTTTGGAGCCCCCAAAATAAAGTCTGTCACTGTTTCCACTCTTTCCCCATCTATTTGCAATGAAGTGATGGGACTGGATGCCATGATCTTAGTTTTTGAATGTTGAGTTTTAAGCCAGCTTTTTCACTCTCCTCTTTCACTTTTCTCAAGAGGCTCTTTAATTCCTCTTCTGCCATAAGGGTGGTGTCATCTGTGTATCCGAGGTTATTGATATTTCTCCTGGCAATCTTTATTCCAGCTTGTGCTTCATCCAGCCCAGCATTTCAAATGATATACTCTACGTATAGGTTAAATAAGCAGAGTGACAATATACAACCTTGTCACACTCCTTTCCCAATTTTAGACCAGTCTGTTTTTCGAAAAACAGGATTAGGCCTGGGCCATGCATAATCACCAAATCATCTTTAGTAATACATTGATGAAAGAAGTGCTATTAGTGATAAATCTAAATTTACTTGCTGCTTCCATTTCTTTCTATAATTCAAAATAACAAGTGAAATTCAAAATACTGTATTATCCAAAGGTAAATAGTACAACTATGGAACAGGTACACGTACTGCATCCAAGGACTAGCTATTGCCTGAAGTAGGGTAGTACAGTTAAGATATACATAAAGTTTCCTTCCATCCGAAGTCCAAGTAGTTCTCATCCAAAGTCCAGGTAATTCTCATGCTGTATGTTCAAATGAAACCGTGTGTTCCATGTGTTATCTGATGTTTCAATATGAAAATACCAATTCAGTTTATCTCACTGATATGAAAGGTGAAACTTGTGAAATTCAAGCATACAATGTCAGTCCCATTTTTTTTGTTATGTGTTCTTGCTGACCTGTAATCAAGACATAGCTTGGCATGTAAACAGTAAGCTTGAGCATTTGAAATGTCAGTAGAAAACAGTTTATTAGCTTGCTAATTGTTGATCCCTGAGAACATGGACTGCACTTAATTTGATTTTTTAGCCACATTAAAGATATGCCAAATAGTAATGTAACTCAGTAAGAAGAGAATGTCAAGATCAACCGTGAGCTAAATGCAGATTTGTTCAATTGAATATATATCCATTTGACTTTGCATCTCTGAATTCTAGCAATTTAGAAAAACCAACTGAAAAGGATTTCTAGACAGGGCTCAGTTTGCGTTTATGCTGTATTTCCTAACACATCTAGTACCCAGCTGAGTATGGGCTTAGTAGATGAAAGAAAGAATGCAGTGGATCACAGACTTACAGAACAAACTTATGGTTGCTTGAGGGAAGGATGGGCAGAAGGGGATGGTTAGGGAGTTTCAGATGGACGTGTACACACTACTGTATTTAAAATGGATAACCAACAAGGACCTACTGTATAGCACATGGAACTCTGCTCAGTGTTATGTGGCAGCCTGGATGTGAAGGGAGTTTGGGGGAGAATGGATACATGTATATGTGTGGATGAGTCCCTTTGGTGTTCACCTGAAATTATCACACTATTGTTTGTTAATCAGCTATACCACAATACAGAATAAAAGGTTTTTTTAAAAAAGTAAATAAAAAAGAAAAAAGGATGTATTATAAAGAAAAATTTAATTTAATGCTTGAGAAAGAATGAAGAGAAGTTTTCTGAGTTCTGTTCAGATATTGTTGAGGGCATTCACTTATTTGTATTTCTCCCCAAAGTTGCTTCATTTTGAGCTTCAGTGGCTAGAAGTCCCAAGCTCCATTTTCTGCATCACAACATTCAAATATCATTGAAATGCCTTAAGATCAAATTAGCTGTTTCTAGTATTGGTAGTCATTACTTGGAATGAACTTGGACTTAAGTTAACTTTTTTTTAATTAAGAAGGAAATACTGTGTTAATTTTACCCAATGGGTTATTTGAAACAATAGCTCATGTTTTTAAATGAAAATTATCTGGTAATGCAGAAAAACAACTGTAAAATACAAAAATGTGAATATCTTATAGGTTTTTAAAATGCAGTATCCACTGCTTTCATAATTAAAGTAATTTGCATAGCATTATGCATGTATTAGAGAAGTCATGTGAATTAATATGATAGGATCTAACTCCTTCAATGCAAATGTTAACCAGACAAGTCATATTAATGACTCAGAGAGCAAACTTACCCTTCTGACTGTTGCTATAGTAAAACTCCAAACTGAAATATCTCATTAAAATACTTGCAGCTATTTTCGCTTGCCTTTGGCTACTCCGCTCCAAAACTCAATTTCATAGACACATCGGCACCCTTGGGAAGTCTACAGTCTTTCAAAGTAAGATCTTTTGGGTACAAATTATAAACTACAGCAATAATTGACACTGTATGTGGATTGAATTTCAAATGCAATCTTTGTTCAGTTAAAAAATAATGAACTGGGTTCATTTACAATTTGAATTATGACCTTGTAAATAAGGTAGATTTGAAAATAACATTAACTCTCTTAGGTTCTTATTTTACTTTCAAATAGCTTTGCCTATAATTCACAAATTGGTATTTAACAGTCCCTTGTAATTAGGCAAATGACCCAGCATCAAAACAATTAACAGGAATAACTGAAAATGTTAGCACAAGTTTGTGTGCCCAGTGTACAGTGAGGCCAAACAAACCACAACATTGGAGTTTTGAGCAGAAAGGTGTATTGCAAGACCATGCAAACAGAGAGGTAACTCTTGCCCTAAAAGGCCCCTGGCTCCATGAAAGGTTTTGGCAAAGCATTTTTTTTTAAGTGGTATTTTATTTATTTATTTTACTTTATTTTACTTTACAATACTCTATTGGCTTTGCCGTACAATGACATGAATCCACTACAGGTGTACACGAGCTCCCAATCCTGAATCCCCCTCCCACCTCCCACCCCACAACGTCTCTCTGGATGTGAGACAACAAAAGAGACACAGACATATAGAACGGACTTTTGGCAAAGCATTTTTAAAAGACCAGTGAGGGAGAGGTATCTGCAANTGTGCTGTCCAAGGTGCTGAACCCCAGAACACTTCCGGACTCAGCCTGGATGCCGGGTCATGACAGGCACAAGGCTAGGGAGGGATTTCTGAACACCAAGTGCCCGGCCACTTCTGCACTGGGGGCCCCTTTGGCACACAGACTTACCACCAATGGTTGTGCCAGGGTCTTTCTTTAACTGAAACCCCTGCTATACAATATGAATATGGCCCTCATGGTAACTAAACTGACAGCTCCCTGGACCCCTTTTGTCAGCATTCTACAGTTGTATTGGAGTCATGAAGGCTGTTTAACTCCGAAGCTTTTCAGTAAGATCTTTCCACTCACAGCTGATGCTGTGAACTTGGAGATACTGACTGAAAGTCACCTCCACTGCTCAGAATGCCCTTTAGTTTAGTAACATGAGCCATTTCAGCCACCATCTCTACCCACTCCTTCCCATCCAAGAACCTACCAATAACCAATTTAACCCCTCTCTACAATTCCAGAGCTCCTTCTGGCCCAAAGTCATAAAGAAAGTATATACCCTTGAGATCATCTCCCTTTTTGTAGGCTATAGAACCGAGGCCTTTTGTGCATCTAGGACTCCTGGAGTTCTTACAGACACATGCGGTCCAGGGCACTGGCACTCTGAACCACTTCTGGACACCTTCTGCCCTGGCACTGGTGCCCTGCTCATCCTTTAGAAGACCCTGTTGCCCCCGTACTGGGATCCAGGAGGGCCCTTATGGAAAACAGCCTGTTCTATTGCTGAAGAATATGTGGCTTTATTGACAACCACCTGTTGAGAACATGATTGCAAGGGGCTCCTTTTACACCAAACCGGCTTCTGGGCAGTGCTCCTGGAAGTCTTACCGGCCACTAGACTTCCTGTCAGCAAGCGAACTGGAATTCCCACTGGCCACCAATCTGTATGTGTGCTAAAGAGTATTAAGGTTCTTTGGTGACAAGAAGGTCTGCCTGTGGTAGAAAAGAAAGCACATGGTCATAGCACTAGCCACAGGCTGAGGAGGGGTTGGCCTTGACCACTCTAAGCAAACTGATGTAAGATCCCTCTGGGCCACCAGCAAGCAGTCCAGATGGTGCCCCACAGTTACATTCCGGCCAGCTACCTGCCTCTTCTATAGGGTTCCATGGATTCTTCATACTAAAGCATGGGCTCCTCCTACCAGCATTCAGCAGGGGCAGAACTTATGCCTTGGGCCCCACAAGCCATCGCTCCTTCTCACAACACAGTACTGTACTTTTGTACTTGCTTCACACAGGAATGATGCCTTGGTGGGGTACTTCCAGACACCCCCCTCCCGACTTTACTGTCAGGGTGATCCTTTTGTCAACTAGACTGTCAGTGCATTGGGTTCCTACGAACTGAATTGAGAATTCTTTCTGTGGAATATAGGACCTTACTGGAAATCATCCTAACAGCTTGTTGGTACCTGGGGCCCTTCAGCCCCAGTACTCTCATCCTGTTAGCCTCATGAGGACCATTCCAGCTTCAAACATTTTAGTGAGTTACTTCCTGTCCACGGCCTATACAGGAAGCACAGCTTGTCAGTCCAACCTGACCACCTGCCTACCTCTGAAACTGGAACATAGGTTCAGGTATAGATCTCTGACTGAGCTATAATGTGTCCTATGAGCAAAGGAATTTTGAGCCTTATCAGCCACCATACTTCTCTAGGCTTCTTAAGATTGAGAACTGTGAGCCTCGTAGGCCACCTTCCTTCACCTTGAGCTCCAGTGTCCAGCAAAATCACCGACCACTAACAGTGCACTGGCTCTAAGGTTCTGGGACTTTTTCCAGATTCCTACCAATCGTGTGTCCAGGAATCAAACATTCTTAAGCCACCAACATGCCCTTTCATGCAGAAGCTAGACCCTTCATGTCAGGAGTTAAGATTCTCCGTGGTGAGCCAATTGCCCCTCCAGTCCTCCGCTAGCTTGAGTGCCATAAAACTTTGGACCATTTCAGTCACAGGCTTGTTCACTAGTGTCCCTTGAGAGGTTCTGATCACCAGCCCACCCAGCACCTAAGGTTCTTACATTTCTTATGACCCCGAGTCTCACTATTATTTAGTGGCACTATGTATCCTTGTGACCATTACCCTCCTGATAGAGCCAGGACTCAGAGCCCTTAGTGCATGTCATGCATTTTGATCGGGAGGAACCTACAGAATGTTCCTCCGCAATGATGCTGCCGTGTTCAGTGGCACTCAGGAAGGACTTCTGGACACATTCTGCCCTGGTCCTGGTGACCTGTGGGTGCTTTCTGACAACACAATATTTTGTGTAGGGTTCCAGGAGAGCCTTTAGGTACTCTAGCCTGACCTTTGCTTTGGAACGGAGTTTTATCTGGTTTAATCTACAACCAGCCATCCAGCCTCTTGCAGCAAGAGGGCTCTTCTGCATCACTGCACCTCCTTCTAACTGGTGTACCTGGAAAGCTTCCTGCCTGCAGACCTCTTGGAAGCTAGGGTTCTCAGATACTCCCTGACCCCTAGTGTCAATTTGTTCTGGGGAACCAAGGGTGCTTAGACAGCAAGCCTGGCCATCTGCAGCGCAAGCAGAGAATACCGGCTCTAGGCACTAATACTCATCAGGTGAAACTCTGAGCCTTTCAGACCTTCAGTTAGCTCACAGTCTTGAGATTTAATGAGTGCTCTTGGCCACTTTCTGCTGTCTTGCGTATGCCCCACGAATTTTTCTGGCCACTAAATTTCCCTATCTTGAAGATTCTAGCTGGTGGAGCTAGTGGTAAAGAATGCACCTGCCAATGCAGGAGACATAAGAGATGCAGCTTCCACCCCTGGGATGGGAAAATACCCCTGGAGAAGGAAATGGCAACCCTCTCTGGTATCCATGGCTGGGAAATTCCAGGGACTAAGGATTCTGGCAGGCTACAGCCCATGAGGTCCCAAAGAGTTGGACAGGACTGAACTGACAGCATGCACGCAAGATTCCAGCAATCCTTCATGTCCACAGACCATACTCAGGCAAGGAAATGTGGGCTCCTCTTATTAAACCATCAACCTGATGATCCCTTTAGGTCTGCATTCATCTAGATTTTCTCAGGCCCTGGGACTCTTCTGGATTTCTGCCTGCTAGCACACTGACGATCCAGAGGGCCTTTCCAGACACCATCTGCCATGGAAGTGCTGCCCCTGTGGACCTGATTTATCCAGATTCCCAGTGAACTAGCATGAGGTGGGCTGTACCAAATCCTATGCTATGGCACATATAGAATAACTGAAAATGACCCTTCCCGTACCCTTGTGGTCTCAGGCAAAATTAGGCACCATACTTCACAATGCATAAGGGAAGTGTCTGGGAAATCTTACTGCTTAAAGTTCGCAGACATTCTCTGGATGAACGGGATTTCTGGTGATTACTGGTGGCTTTTAAAACTAAAGTTATTTTGATCACAGTACCAGACTTGGGCATATGTACCATGAACCCCCACAAGTAGGGAATCTCAGCCCTTTTAGGCACTGAATTTACCAACAGCATAGATGAACCAATGATCTTTCAAGTCAACAATGTGTTTTCTCCCTTAGGGTCTGGTGTTCTTTAGGGTCCAGAAGTGTTCGGCTTCCCTATAGACTTAAATGATTAGGTCACTAGCCTGAATTGTGATTCAGAAATCAGGGCCGTTGCAGCCACTATGCAAGCCTGGCCTTGGGAATTGTCCTCGGCTATCCCACTCAAAACAGAATCTAGAACCTTTTCAGATATGGAATTCCATGCCCATTGTGTCCCTGGGCATCTTCCTAGCACTATTTAGTCCCTGTTTCTAAGTTCCACGTGTCCTCATGGCCTTAGCCTGTCCATCAGCTGGAAGATAAGATACTCTTCACATCATCATCTTAATGGCTGTGAAACTCACAGCCTGAACTCTAGGTCCCTAAGGCTGTTCTGCCCACCTTGAGTCCAGGGCCCTCTCACCCAGGAAGCACTTCCAGTTATGTACCGTGCTGGGGGACATGCCCTGTGGATTCTTTCTGAAGCCAAACTAATTCTGACTTGAGCTCTAGGAGAACACATACAGGTACAATCTTGGGCTGGAGTTTTGGCACACACCCTGCCCTAAAGCTAACCTTCCACTGAGAGATCTGGTGCAAGGGACCTCTTTTCCCCTCTGCATCATGATCTGGAAGTGCCTGGGGAATTTCTGGCCATTGGATTTTTTGCTAGCTAGGGTTCCAGTTCTGGCTGAACCCTACTTTTTTCATCTTCATGGGCACTTAGAGTTCTTGGAGACCTGCTTGCCCACCTTAGATGGAGAGACTGTGGGATCACAGCACTGTTATCCCAGAGGAACCTAGAGCTTACTAACCAGTGAATCTTAGTTCTCTTGGCCACTAGCTGTCCCTCATATTGGTGCCCCAGAGAACCTTCTTGACAAGAACCTCACTGATTTGCAAGGCTCTGATGATAATTAAGGCTCCTACACTATTCTCACATGATAGCAACCCAAGATACTCCAAATGGGCTCAGAGCTGAACAAGACTTTTTACTTTGGGGTATGTCACTCTCTCATGCCTGGGACATGTCTATGCCCCTAGCTACACAAGGCATTATTCCTGGAAGACATCTGCTGTGCAGAGGGCCCTTTAAATGGAGACACTACCTGCATCCAGAGCTCCCACTGGCCCTGGACAGAGCCTGTGCTGTCAAATATACAGCCTTAGTGGGAACCATTCTTGTAAAATGCTGTTACTCCATATACATTTTGGTATCCACACTGTATCACATAAGAGTCAGGTGGGCCTTCCTCACCATGGAGTTTTGAGTAGTATCTATCTATGATGCACCAATTTGCTTGGGGCATGGGGCTTTCCAGCCATCAGTTTGGCTGTCTACTGCTGAAATGGGAGCACATGGAGTCACAGTATA
Organism: Neotragus pygmaeus; assembly: GCA_006410875.1. Classification (NCBI taxonomy): domain Eukaryota; kingdom Metazoa; phylum Chordata; class Mammalia; order Artiodactyla; family Bovidae; genus Neotragus; species Neotragus pygmaeus. The sequence continues at coordinate 50,480 of SJYV01018307.1, forward strand.
TGACATGCACTGAGGTCAAGTGCATACTTTTGATTTTTGTATTGGAACCATTTCAGCCACCTTTCCCTTTCCCCTCTACCTAAGCCCACATGGGAGCCCCAATGAAACTTCAAACCACAGACGTGGCTCCTTGCTCAGGTTCTCAGGTTCTTGCTTGTATGGGATCTTCTAGCATGTCTAGGAACTGAAGGTACTTTGGCAACCAGGCTTCCCTCGTGATGTAGAAATGAGAACTTCTCCAGCCACTGGTCAAGCCTAGCTCTAGGGACATTTACTGGTTGCAGTGCTCGCCTACACCATTTGCACATGCCCTTCACACAATCACCCTTAACATATTCTGTGGCAGCCAGAGCCCATCTGGTATGGTTTTCCATCTGGACATTTGCACTTGGAGCACTTCTGGTGACCCTGCCCTGGTGCTGTGTCCCGGGGATACTCGCAGAGACCAGGATGTCTGTGCACTGGTTCTACAAGGACCAGAGGCTGCCTGGTGCTGTGGAACACAGAACCCTGTAAGTAACCACTTATCTAGAGCCCTGGTGCAATATGGTCCCTTTCACATGGTGCCTTCATCTGCGCAATGCCCCAGGGAGCCTCTGGACACCAGACTTGCTGCCATCTAGGGTTCCAGGATTCCTGCCAGCACCCACATTTGTGAAGCCTGGAGAACTGACAAGTGTGTTGCCCTCTATGAACGACCAGCCTGCTCATGGGTGGCAAAAGAGAACTTCCCCTCAAAACACTACTGTCTCCCAGGGCAACTATCACCCTCATGTTTGAACCAGAGCACCTGTTTTCAGTATAGGCCTCATCAGAGATGCCATGGGCAAGTCCAGCCCAGGAATCATGAACCCTGTAGGCCACCATTTGTCCTTCCTTGGGACCCTCAAAAACCTTCATGCCAACAACAAATCCATTTTATAAGGTTCTGAAGACCTTTTAGGCTTCCAATCACACTTCTATAGGGATTCCCTGATAGCTCAGTTGGTAAAGGATCCACCTGTAATGCAGGAGACTCTGGTTCAATCCCTGGGTTGGGAAGATCTGTTGGAGAAGGGGAGGCTACCCACTCCAGTATTCTGGCCTGGAGAATTCCACCGACTGTATAGTCCATGGGGTAGCAAACAGTTGGACACAACTGAGCAACTTTCACTCACTCAGTCACTCAATTACACTTCTGTGGTGGACCCCAGGCTCCTCCTATTAGTCTGCCAGCAGGAAGAGACATTTCTGGCCTGAGTCCATCTTGCTTTCTTACGCTCTGGGACTCTTCTGGATGTGAGGCTGCCCCTGCACCGGTGCCACTGGAGGCAGTTCAGGGCACCATCTGCTTGGGCATGTTCCCCCGGGGGCCCGTTTCCAACTGTACTTCTGAAAACCTAGGGTCTCATTGTCCAAGAACAAATCTGTGCTTTGGACTATGTGGCCCTACTGTGCACCATACTTTCCAGTATGCCTGAACCCATGGTCCCATTTAGGCACCTAACACCACACATGTTAATAACATGAAGGCCCTTTTCACTCTAAATTTCTAATCAAAGTCTGTTGGTGTGCTGGACACCTGGGTAATTTCCAGACACCAGCTTTTCAAAACACTTTTGAAAACAGAGAATTTTCACTCATAATTACAGGTTCACAGTGGAATAAACTGGACACTTGGAGTTAAGAAAGCTGAGTAGTTTCAGTCAAAACACTTACCCCCAATGTGGGTACACCGATAGATTTTTTGATCAGCAAAGTATTCCTTTGCTATGCTTGCCAGGTTTCATCTGACCTGGATTTATCCTGCTTGCCTGGGAACCAAAAGTTCTTTGCCCATGCCTGATAATGTGATACAGAAACAAGAAACCTTCTGGATACCAGAGAGGCATAACAAACTATAGCCCTTATACACTTCAGCTATCCCATTTGAAACACTACCTAGAATCCTTTGTCAAGAGCCTATAAAGAAATTAGTATACATAGCACATCATGATCACCATCTACCCTAGACCCCAGAGTTCCAGGTGTCCTAAGATCTACAACATGGTCTGAAAGCTGGACAACAGTGTGCCTTTTGACCATCTCTCAGTTTGTAGGATGTAGAACCTATAACCCGTAGAACAATGTGTCCAACTCGATCTCTAGGTCCCTAAGGGTTCTTCCAGAATGTGTTGTCCAGGGTGTTGAATCCTAGAGTCTAATCCAGATTCTGTTGGACTGGAAGCAGCTCATGAGGGGCACAGAGCTGGAGAGGGACTTCTGGACACCATGTGCCTGGCCACTTTTGCACCAGGACTCTTTTGGTGATGAGACTTACCACCCATGGCTGTGCTAGGGGCTTTACCACAAACCCTTGCTGTGCAATATGGCCCTCGTTGAAAGTTCCACCTGCCTAGACCCCTTGGGCATCATTCTACAGTCATATTGCAGTCATGAAGGCCCTTTCATGCTGAAGCATTTCAGGGATATCTTTTCACCCAAGTGAATGCTGTGGCCCCAGAGATTTTGACTGTAAGTTTGACCCACTGCTCAGAATTCCTTTTGATTTAGTCACTTGAGACATTTCGGCCACCATCTCTACCTACTCTGTATGCTTTCCAGTACCTGCCAATTACCAATGCCCCCTCACTACAATTCCAGAGATCCTTTCAGCCCAAAGTCATCAAAAAAGTATATACTTTTGAGACCATCTCCCTTACTGCAAGCTGTAGAATGCATTGACTGTGTATCTAGGATTATGAGGTTCTTCCGACACATGATGTCTAGGGCATGGGCAACTGAACCTCTTCTGGACACCTTCCGCCCAGGTGTAGCGCCCAGCTCATCATTTAAAAGATCATGCTGCCTCCGTACTGAGTTCCAGGAGAGCCCTTATGGGAAATAGTCTGCTCTATTGTTGAAAAATATCTGGCTTTATTGACAATCATTTATCAAGAACACTGGTGCAAGGGGCTCCTATTTAAAACCACACCGCCTTTCATGCAGTGCACCCAGAAAACCTGACTACCAGACATCCTGTCAGCAAGCAATCCAGAATACCTCCTGGCCCCCAATCTGTATCTGTGCCAGCAAGTATTACGTTTCTTTAATAACCAGAAGGTCCACTTGTGATGGAAAGGAAAGTACATGGTTATGGCACTAGCCACTGGCTAGGGAGGGGTATGCCTCAACCAAACTGATGAAGTAAGATTCCTCTGGACCACTGTGCCACATTCCAGATGGTGCCCCACACTCATATTCTGGCCAGTAACCTGCCTCCTCATACAGTTCCATGGATTCTTCCTGTCATTAAATGGACACATTGGGTCCTCAAACTAGCCCTTGAGCAGAAGGTGGCATTTATGCCTTGGGCCCAGCAAGCCATCCCTCCTTCTCACAACATAGTACCCTACTCTGGTACATGCCTAACAGCTCAATGATGCCTTCGTGGGGTACTTCTGGGCACCATTCCCCCTGACTTTCTTGTCCAGGTGAGCCTTTTGGCAATTAGACTATCAGTGCACTGTGTTCCTACGATCTGAATTAAGATATCTTGCTGTGGTATACAGCCTTACTTAAAACCAGCTGTGGGCCCTTCGGTTCCAGTACTCCTCATGAGGGCCATTCCACTTTTAAATGATTTTGTGAGTTGCTTTCTGCCCACAGCCTATATTGGAAGCACAAGCTGTTGGTCCAGTTTGACCGTCGGCCTACTGCTGACACTGGAAAATATTAGATTGAGGTATAGAGCTCTGAAAAACAGAGTGGGCACTTAAGCAAAGGAATTTTGAACCCCGTTGGTGACCTTATTTCTCCAGTATGCTTTCAGCTAAGAAATTTGACACTTGTAGGCCACCATTCTTCATCTTGAGCTCCAATGCCCAGCAGAATCACTGACCACCAACAGTAGCCTGGCTCTAAGGTTGCGGGACTATTTCCAGTCTACTGACCATCATGTTCCCTGGAACCAAACGTTCTTAAGCCACCAACCTTCCCCTGTGATGCAGAACCTAGAACCCTTCAAGTCAGGTGTTAGTCTTGTCTGTGGTGAGTCAATGGCTCTTCCAGTTCTCTGCTAGCTCATGTGCCATAGCACTTTGAACCCTTTCAGTCACGGGCTTGCTCCCTAGTGTCCCTGGAGAGGTTTCGATCACCAGCACCTAAGGTTCCTACACTCATGGCCCCACATCTCACTGTTATTTAGCGGCACTCTGTACCCTTCTGACCATCACCCTCCTGATAGGGCCAGGACACAGAGCCCTTAGTGCATCTCATCCATTTTGATCGGGAGGAACCTACAGAGTGTTCTTCTGCAGTGACGTTCCCTGGGCCTCTGGCACTCAGAAAGGACGTCTGGACACATTCTGCTCTGGCCCTGGTGACCTGTGGATCCTTTCTGAGACCAGAATATTTTGTGTAGGCTTACAGGAGAGCCTTTATGCATAGTAGCCTGCACCTTTGCTTTGGAAGTTAGTTCTTTATTGGCAACCAGTCGTTCAGCCTCCTGCAGTGAGAGGGCCCTTAGCATCACTGCACCTCCCTCTAACTGGTATACCCATAATGCTACTGCCTGCAGACATCTTAGCAGCCAGAGTCCCCAGCTCCTTCCCAGCCCCCACTGTGAATTTATTCTCGTGAACTGTGGGTGCTTGGGTAACCAGGATGCCTGACAGAGGTGAAAACAGAGGACTTCCCCCTCTAGGTACTAATATTCACCAGGTGGAACTGTGAGCCTTTCAGACCTTCAGTTAACTAGCAGTCTTGAGATTCAGTGAGCTCTCTCGGCCACAGTCTGCCCTCTTGTGGATGCCCCAGGTATTTTTCCTGCCGCTAAATCTCTCCAAGATTCCAGCAATCCTCTAGGTCAGCAAACCAAACTCTGGCCGGCAAATATGGGCTCCTCTTATTGAGCCGTCAACCTGATGATCTCTTTAGGTCTGGGTCCATCTAGATTTTCTCAATCCCTGGGACTTTTCTGGATTCTCTCCTAGCACACTGGTCTCCCTGGGGGCATTTCCAGACAGCATCTGCCATTGGAACTACTGCCCTGGGGGTCCTGATTTAGCCAGATTGCCAGTGAACTGTAGTCACGTGGCATGGGCACCCCCCACCAAATCCTGTGATATGGAATATATAGCCTAATTGAAAACCACACTTCCCGTATCCTGCTTGTCTCAGTCAAAATTAGACACCATCACATCAGGGAAGTGTCCAGGCGCTCCTACTGCTCAAAGTTCATGGACATGCCTGGAACCAAGGGGGTTTCTGGTGGTTACTTTAATGGCAGCTGTTAAAACTAAAGCTCTTTTGGTCACAGTACCAGATTGGGGCTTATGTACCCTGAGCCCTCACAGCTAAGGAATCTCAACCCTTTCAGGCACTGAACGTACCAACAGAATGGATGAACAAATGAACTTTCAAGTCAACAACGTGTTTCCTCCCTTAGGGTCTGGTGTTCCTTAGGGTCCAGAATAGTTTGGCTTCCCTGTAGACTTAAAAAATGATTAGATCACTAGACTGACATTGTGATTCAGAGATCAGGGCCTTTCCAGCCACCAGCTAGGCCTGGTCTTTGGGATGATCCTCAGCTTTCCCACTTGAAACAGAACCTAGAACCCTTTCAGACATGGAATTCCACACCCATTGTGTCCCTGGGCACCTTCCTAGCACCATCTGGTCCTTACATCTAGAGTTCCACCTTGTCCTTATGGCACTAGTCCATCCATCAGCTGGAGGATCAGATACACTTCAATCATCACTTTCTTAGTGGCCGTGAAACTCACAGCCTGAACTCTAGGTTCCTAAGGCTCTTCTGCCCACCTTTAGTTCAGGGCCCTCTCACCAAGGGAGCACTGCTGAACATGTACTATGCTCTGGCATGTTCCCTGTAGATTTGCTGCCAAACCACTTGAGCACTGAGCTCCAGAAGAACACACACAAGCACTCTCCTGCCCTGAATTGTGGCACACAGTACCTTAAGTTAATCATCCACCCAGAGATCTGATGCAAGGGACCTCTTTTCCCCACTTCATCTTGATCTGGAAGTGCCTGCAGGAACTTCTGGCCATCAGACTTTTTTGCTAGCTAGAGTTCCAGGTTTCCTGCTAGCCCCTAATTTCTGCATATTCATAAGAACCCCGGCTTATTGGTGACCAGTATGCCCCCCTTAGGTGCAGAACCTTTGGGGTCACAGCTCTATCAGCCCAGAGGAACCAAGAGCTTGCTAGCTGGGGAATCTGGAGTTCTCTTGGCCACTAGCTGTCTGCTGTGCTGGTGACCAGGAGAACCTTCCTGCCAACAGCTTGATTACTTAGTAAGTTTCTGAGGATAATTAAGGCTCCTACACTATTCTCACATGATGGAAACCCAGGTCTCTCCAACTGGGCTAAGAGAAGAGCAAGACTTTTCATTCTTGGGTATGTCACCTCTCATGCTTGGGTCATTTCCATGCTCCTCACTGATACCCCTCTTCCAGGCATTACCTCTGGAAGACACTGCTGCACAGAGGGTCCTTAAGTGCAGTACCTGCATCCAGGGCTCCCATTGGCCCTAGTCAGAGCCATGTTTGTTATATACAGCCCTAGTGGGAAACATTCTTGTAAAATGCTGCTACTCCACACCCATTTGAGCACCCACAGTCTGCCACATGAGTGTCAGGAGGGGCTTCTTCACCATGGAGTTTTGGGGTAGTTCCTATCTACGATGCACCAGTGTGCTTGGGGCCTGGCTCTTTCCAGACATCGGTTTAGCTGTCTAGTGTTGAAATGGGAGCACTTTCAGTCACAGTACGTGACACACACTGAGGTAAAGTGGGTGATTTAAGTTCTGCTGTTGGAATCATTTCAGCAACCTTTCCCCTTCCCCTCTACCCAAGCCCACATGGGAGCCCTAATGAAAATTCCAACCACAGATGTGGCACCCTGCTAGGGTTCTTGGGTTCTCTCTTGGATGGGGACTTCTAGCATGCTGAGGGACTGAATGTACTTTGGCCACCAGGCTTCCTGCATGATGCAGAAAGAACTCTTCCAGGTGTAGCCTGGATCAGCTATACCGTTTGCACATCACCTTTCCATAATCACCTTCTACTTGGCTGTGGCACCCATAGCCCATCAGGAGTGGTTTTCTATTCAGGAGCAAGGAGATGTTCCAGACACTTGCACTTAGAGTACTTTTGGTGACCCTGCCCTGGAGCTGTGTCCTGTTGATACTCTCAGAGACTTTGCTATCTGTGCTTGGTGTTCTACAAGGACCACAGGCTGCCTAGTGCTGTGGAACACAGAGCCCTGTAAGCAACCCCTCATCTAGGGCCCTGGTACAAGACTGCCCCTTTCACGTCCTGCCTTCATTTGCACAGTACACTCAGGATCGTTCCATTTGCAAGACTTGCAGCCATCAAGGGTTCTAGGATTCTTGCCAACTCTCACCCTGTGTGCAGCCTGGAGAACTGAGAAGTATGTTACTCTCCTGGACAACCAGCCTGCTTGCTGGCGGGGAAAGGGGAGCCCTTTCCTGCATAGGACTGTCATCCACAGAGCAACTGTGGGGCTGGTGTTTGAACCAGAGCACCTCTGTTCACATTACATGTCTGACTGAAATATCATGGGTGCTCCCAGCCTAGGAATCATGAACCCTCTAGGTCACCATTTGTCTCCACTTGAAAACCCTGAAGAATTTTTCTGCCATGAACAAGTCCATTCACAAAGGTTCCTGGGATCGTTCAGGCTTCTCATCACACATGTGTGGTTGAACCCAGGCTCCTCCTATTAGTCTGTCAGCAGGAGGTGACATTTTGAGTCCATCTTGATTTCCCAGGCCCTGAGATTCTTCTAGATGTGTTCTTGCCCCTGCACCAGTACCATGGGAGGAGGTTCAGGACACTATCTGTCCGGGCACACTGTCCTGGAGGCCTGTTTGCAACTGTACATCCAAAAACCAAGGGTCTTGTTGGCCAAGACTAAATCTGTGCTATGGAATACCTGACCCTACTGTGAACCATACTTTCCAGTATGCCTGTGCCCGTGGTCCCACTGGGGCACCTTACACCACCCATGTTAATATCATGCAAGCCTTCTGGCCCTAAGTCTAATCAAAGTCTGCTGGTGTGCTGCGCATCTGAGTGATATCCAGCTGCTATTTTTTTCAAAAGGCTGTTTAAACCAGAGCCTTTTCACTCACAATATAGGCTTCACAGTGAAATACACTGGCTCTTGCAGTTAAGAAACCTCAGCCCTTTTAGCCATCACACTTCCCCCCATGGGTCCACTGATGGATTTCTTTGATCACCATCATACTCCTTTGCTATGTTTCCCAGGTTCCTTCTGACCTGGATTTATCCTGCTTGCCTGGAAACCAAAACTTCTTTGCCTAAGCCTGCTAATGTGATATAGATACTAGAAACATTCTGGATACTGGAGAGGCATGGGAAACTGTCATCCTTATAATGCTCAGCTATCCCATATGAAATGCTACCTAGATCCTTTCTGTCAAGAGTCTTTGAAAAAGCTAGTATACGTAGCACATTGGGATCACCATCCAGCCTTGACCTCAGAATTCCAGGTGTCCTAAGATCTAATACTTGGCCTGGAAGCTGGGCAACCGTGTAACCTTCTGACCATCACTCTTGTGTAGTATGCGGAACCTACAGCCCTTGGACATCCTGTCCATCTTGATCCTTAGGCCTCTAGAATGTGCTGTCCATGGTTCTGAAGACAGGAACACTTCTGGACTCAGCCTGTGTTCTGGGTCAAGAGGGGCACGTGGCTGGGGGAGGGCCTCTGGACACCACGTACCTGACCACTTCTGCACTGAGGGCCCCTTTGGCAAAGAGATTTACCACCAATGGTTGTGCCAGGGTCTTTCCCAAAACTCTTGCTGTGCAATATGGCCCTCATGGTAACTAAACTGCCAGCTCCCTCACAGCTAAAGAATCTCAACTCCTTCAGACACTGTACTTCCCCAAAACATGTATGAATCAAGGAGCTTTCAAGACAACACTGTGTTTCCAACCTTAGGGTCTGGTGTTCCTTACAGTCCAGAATTACCTGAAATGATTAGGTCACTATACTGACATTGTGATGCAGAGATCAGGGCCTTTGCAGCCACTAGCCAGGCCTGCCCTTGGGGAGGGTCATCAGCTATCCCACTTGAAAGAGAATCCAGAATCTAGAACCCTTTGAAGCAGGGAATTTCACTCCCATTGTGTCCCTGGGCACCTTCCTAGCACCATCTCGTCCTTGCATCTAGAGTTCCACATGTCCTCATGGCTGTAGCCCATCCATCAGCTGGAGGACCACATCACATTCTTTGTGGCTCTCAAACTCACAGCCTGGACTCTAGGTTCCTAAGACTCTTTGCCCATCTTTGGTCCAGGGACCTCTTGCCCAGGGAGCACTTCCAATCATGTACTGGTCTGGGGAATGTGCCCTGTGGATTCTTTCTGAAGCCAAACTACTTCTGCACTGAGCTCTAGGAGAACACATATGAGCACTATGAGCACATATGAGCACCTGGGCCAGAGTTTTGGCACACACTGCTCTAAGGCTAACCATCCACCCAGATAACTGATGGAAGGGACATCTTTTGCCACTGCATCTTGATGTCAAAGTGCCTGGGGAATTTCGTGCCATCGGACTTTTGATAAATAGGATTCCAGGTTCCTGCTGGCCCAACTTTTTTCATGTTCATGGGAACCTAGGCTTCTTGGTGACCTGTCTGCCCACCTTAGATGGAGAGACTTTGGGATCACTGCAGTATCATCCCAGAGGAACCTGAGAGCTTACTAGCTAGTGAATCTTAGTTCTCTCAGACACTAGCTGTGCCCCAGAAAACCTTCCGGCCAACAACCTCACTGCTTTGAAAGGTTCTGATGCTAATTAAGGCTCCTACACTATTTTCATGTGATGGAAACCCGGGATCCTCTAACTAGGCTCAGAGAAGAATAAGGCTTTTCATTTTTTGGGTATGTCACTCTCATTCCTGAGACATTTCCATGCTCCTAGCTGTTAACCAGGCATTATTCCTGGAAGATACTGCTTCACAGAGGGCCTTTTAGTGGAGACACTACCCACATCCAGGGCTCCCACTGCCCCTGGACAGAGCCTATGCTGTGGAATATATAGCCTTATTGGGAACCATTTTTGTAAAATGCTGCTACTCCAGACACGTTTTGGCACCCATATTCTTTCACATGAGGGTCAGGTGGGCCTTCCTCAGCGAGGAGTTTTGGAGTAGTTCCCATCTATGATACATCACTGTGCTTGGGGCCTGGGGCTTTCCAGCCATCAGTTTGGCTGTCTACTGCCGATATGGGAGCACTTTTATTCACAGTACATGACAAGCATTGAGGTAAGTGGGTACTTTTGATTTTGTGTTGGAACCATTTCAGCCATCTTTCCCCTTCCCCTCTACCCAACCACACATGGGAACCCTAATGAAACTTCCAACCAAAGATATGGGCTCTTGCTAGGGTTCTCAGGTTCTCTCTTGCATAGCGTCTTCTAGCATGCCTAGGGACTGAAGGTACTTTGGCCCTCAGGCTTCCTGCATGATGTAGAAATGAGAACTCCTCCAGCCACTGGTCAGGACTAGCTCTTGAGACGTTTGGAAGTTCCAGTGCTCAGCTGCACCATTTGCACATGCCCTTCCATAATCACACTCTCGGTCGACTGTGGTACCCAGAGCGCATCGGGTGGTTTTTCCATCTCAACACCCAGGAAAAAGGTTTCTGGATACTTGCACTTGCAGCATTTCTTGTGGTCCCGCCCTGGTGCTGTGTTCTCAGAGACCAGGCTGTCTGTGCCCTGGATTTTACAAGGACAACAGACTGCCTGGTGCTGTAGAACACAAAACCCTTTAAGTGATCATTGATCTAGGGACCTGGAACAAGATGGCCCCTTTCACAATCTGCCTTAAGCTGCGTGGTGCACCAGGGAGCCTTCCAGCCACCAGACTTGCCACCATCTACGTTTCCAGGATTCCTGCCAGCTCTCACCTTGGTGAAGCCTGGAGAACTGAGAAGTGTGTACCTTGCTTGGGTGAGCAGCATGCTCACGGGTGGCAGAAGGGGAGTACATTCCCCCAAATACTACTGCCCCCCACAGCAACTGTCAGCCTGGTGTTTGAACAACAGCACCTCTGTTCACAATACAGGCCTTACTAGAGATATCATGAGTGATTCCATTCCAGGAATCATAAACCCTGTAGGCCACCATTTGTACCCTCTTAGGGAGGGTATCTTCATTCCAACACATATCAGTTCTTTAAGATTCCAAGGATATTTTGTGCTCCCAACTACACTTCTGTAGTGTAGCCCAGGCTCCTTCTACTAGTCTGTCAGCAGGAGGAGACATTTTGGTCTGAGTCCATCTTGATATCTCAGGCCCTAGGACTCTTCTAGAGGTGAAGTTGCCCCTGCACCAGTGCTGTGGGAGACAGTTCAGGACAGCATCTGCCCAGATATGCTGACCAGTGGTCCCATTTTTGAAATATACTTCTGAAAACCTAGCGTGTTATTGGCCAAAAGAAAATCTGTTTGTGGACTACCTGGCCCTATTGTGAACCATACTTTCCAATATGCCTGTTCCCATGGTTCCATTTAGGCATTTAACACCACACAATATCATATAGCCCCTTCTGGATCTAATTTATAATCAAAATCTGTTGGTGTGATGGGCACCTGTGTGATTTCCAGCCACTAGCTTTCCAAAATGCTTTTGAAACCAGACCATTTTCACTCATAATACAGGCTTCACAATGGAACAAACTGGGCACATGGAATTAAGAAAGCTGAGTGCTTTCAGACATCACAATTCCAGACATCACACTTCCCCCCAATGTGGGTGCACTGATGGATTTTCTGATCACCTTCCTATTCCTTTGCTATGCTTCCAGGGTTCCTTCTGACCTGAATTTATCCTGCTTGCCTGGGAACCAAAAGTTCCTTGCACATGCCTGATAATGTGATACAGAAAGGAGAAACCATCTGGATATCGGACAGGCATGGGAAACTATGGCTCTTATACTCCACAGCTATCCCATTTGAAATGATACCTAGATTGCTTTCTGTCAAGAGTCTTTGCAGAAGTTAGTACACATAGCACATTATGATCACCATTCACATCAGACCCTAGAATTCCAGGTGTCCTAAGATCTATAATGTGGTCTGAAAGTTGGGCAACCATGTACCTTCTGACCATCTCTCTTCTTGTAGGATGTGAATTATGTAGTTGTTGGACTACCTGGTCAACTCAATCTGTAGGTCCCTATGGGCGCTTCCAGAATGTGCTGTCCATGGTGCTGAAACCCAAGACACTTTCGGACTCCATTATTATGGAAGCAAATCATGAGGAGGACAGGGCTGGGGAGGGACTACTGGACACCATGTGCCCATCCACTTCTGCACCAGGGCCCCTTTGGCGATGAGACTTACCACACATGACTGTGCCAGGGGCCTTACCCCAAACCCTTGCTGTGCAATATGGGCCTTGTGGCATGTTCTAGTTCCTAGACCCCTTTGGCAGCATTCTACAGTCTTATTGGAGTTATGAAAACTCATTCACGCTGAAGCATGTCAGGGATAACTTTTAGCCCAAGTGGATGCTGTGGACCCAGAGATTTTGAATGTAAGTTTGCCCTGCTGCTCAAAATTCCTTTTGGTTCAGTCATGAGCCATTTCGGCCACCATCCTGACCTGCTTTACATGTGTCTCAGTTCCTGCCAATAACCAATTACCTCTCAGTACAATTTCAGAGCTCCTTCTGGCCCAAAGTCATCAAGAAAGTATATACCTTTCAGACCATCTCCCTAACTGTAGGCTGCATCTACCTTGTAGCTCAGTTGGACACGACTGAGTGACTAAGCACAGCATACCACACCTCGGAGCTCAGTTGATAAAGACTCTGCCTGCAATGCAGGAGATCTGAGTTTGATCCCTGGGTTGGGAAGATAACCTGCAGAAGGAAATGGCAACCCACTCCACTATTCTTGACTGAATCACATGAAAAGAGGAGCCTGGCAGGCTGCAGTCCATGGGATCGCAAGAGTCGGACAAGACTAAGAGACTAAACCACCACCAGGACTTCCTGGAATTCTTCCAGACACATGTAGTCGAGGGAACTGGCACTCTGAACCACTTTTGGACACCTTCTACCCTGGCACTAGTGCCCTGCTTGGCCTTTAAAACACCATGCCGCTCCCATACTGGGCTCCAGGAGAGCTCTAGTGGGAAATAGCCTGCTCTGTTGCTGAAGAATATATGACTTTATTGAAAACCACATATCAAGAACACTGTAGCAAGTGGGTCCCTTTTAACACCGCACTGGCTTCTGGGTAGTGCACTCAGAAAACCTTCCGACCACCAGACTTCCCGTCAGCAAGCAATCCGGAATGCTTACTGGCTCCCAATCTGTATGTGTGCTAGCGAGTATTGATGTACTTTAGTGACCAGATGGTCCACTTGTGGTGGAAAGGAAAACACATGGTCATGGCACTAGCCACTGGCTGGGGAGGGGTGTGCCTCAAGCAAACTGATGAAGTAATATCTCTCTGAGCCACCGTTCAGCGGTCCAAGTGGTGCCCTTACTGGTATTCTGGCCAGCAACTGGACTCCTCCATAACATTCCATGGATTCTTCATACCCCTCAATGGACGCGTGAAGTCATACTACCAGCACTTCAGCAGGGGGCAGCCTTTACACCTTAGGCCCAGTAAGCCATCGCTCCTTCTCACAACACAGAACCCTACTGTGCTACATTCCTGACACCTTAATGATGACTTGGTGGTGTACTTCTGGACACCATTCCCCCGACTTGATGTCTAGGTGAGCCTTTTGGTAATTAGACTGTCAGTGCACTGCATTCTCTACAAAGTGAATTAATATACCTTTCTGTGGAATATACAGCCTTACCAGAAACCACCTGCAGGCCTTTTCACCCCAGTACCCCTTGTGACGGCCATTCCACCTTCCAATGATTTTGTGAGGTACTTTCTACCCACAGCCCATATTGGAAGCACAAGCTATTGGCCCAATTTGACCACTGGAATACTGCTGCAACTGGACCATATTAGATTGAGTTATAGATTGCTGACCAAGATACAGTGGGCCCTATAAGCAAAGGAATTTTGAGCCCGATCAGACACCGTATTTCTCCAGTACACTTTCAGTTAATTTGACCCTTGTATGCCACCATCCTTCACCTCGGGCTCTTGTGCCAAGCAGAATCACCAATCACCAACAGTACCATGGCTCAAGGGTTCCGTGACTATTTCCAGCCTACTCCTGATTATGTGTGCAGGAAGCAAACTTTCTTAAGCCACCAACTTACCGCATCATGTAGAAGCTATAACTCTTAAGGTCCTCAGCTACCTCTTTTGCTATGGCACTTTGAACCCTTTTAGTCACGGACTTCCTTGCTAGTGTCCCTGGGGAGGTTCCGATCACCAGCCTACTCAGCACCTAAGGTTCCTGCAACCCTATAGCCCCGAGTCAAACTGTTATTTAGTGGCATCTGTACCCTTGTGACCATCACCCTCCTGATAGAGCCAGGACTCGGAGCCCTTAATGCATCTCATGCATTTTGATCAGGAGGAACCTACAGGGTGTTCCTCCGCAATGACGCTACCCTGGCCACTGGCACTGAGAAAAGACTGGAAACATTCTGCTCTGGTATTGGTGACGTGTGGGTCCTTCTGGGACCACAATATTTTGCATAGGGGTCCAGGAGAATCTTTATGTACACTAGCCTGCTCCTTTGCTTTGGAACAGAGATCTTTAACAGCAACCAGCCATTCAGACGCCTGCTGCGAGTGGGCCCTTCTACATCACTGAGGCTGCTGCTGCTGCTAAGTCACGTCAGTCATGTCCGACTCTGTGCTACCCCATAGACAGCAGCCCACCAGGCTCCCCCATCCCTGGGATTCTCCAGGCACCTCCTTCTAACTGGTGTACCTAGAAAGCTTCACACTTGCAGACATCTTGGCAGATAGGGTTCCGGGATACTCCTCAGCCCCAGTGTGAATTTATTCTGGGGAACCGAGGGTGCTTGGACAATAAGCCTGGACGTCTGCAGTGCAAACAGAGGATTTCCCCCTCAGGGCACTAATACTCACGATGTGGAACTGTGAGGCTTTCAGACCTTTAGTTAGCTAGCAGTCTTGAGAATTAATGAATGCCTTCGGCCACAGTGTGACATCTCAGGGATGCCCGAGGAATTTTTCCTGCTGCTAAATCTCCCTCTCTCTAAGATTCCAGCAATCTTTCAGGTCCACAAAGCATAGTAAGGTGGGGAAACATGGGCTCCTGTTATTAAACCATCAACCTGATAATCCCTTTTAAGTCTGGGTTCATCTAGATTTTCTCAGGCCCTTGGACTTTTATGGATGCTTTATGTTAGCACACTGGGGTCCCAGGGGCATTTCCAGAAAACATCTGCCATGGAACTCCTACACTTGGGGGTCCTGATTTACCCAGATTCCTAGTGAATTAGCATCATGTGGGCTCCCCCCAAATCCTGTGATATGGAATGTATAGCCTAATTGAAAACCACACTTCCCATACCCTGGTGGTCTTCATCCAAATTAGTCACTGTACTCCACATCTCATCAGGGAAGTTTGTAGAAGATCTCACTGCTCAAAGGTCAAGGACATGTCTGGGACCAAGGGGATTTCTAGTGATTACAGGTGGCTTTTAAAACTAGATGTCTTTTGGTCATAGTAGCAAACTTTGGAATTATGTACCGAGAGCCCTCACAGCTAAGGAATCTCAGCCCTTTCAGACACTGTAGTTCCCAACAGCATGGATGAACCAATGAACTTTCAAGTCAACAGCACGCTTTCTACCTTAGGTTCTGGTGTTCCTTAGGTTCCAGAATGGTTTGGCTTCCCTGTAGCCTTAGCCATTAGTCATCACAACACTGACATTGTGATGCAGAGATTAGGGCTCTTGCAGCCACTACCCAGGCCTTTGACTGTGTGAGTCAGAAGACTGTGGAAAATTCTTAAAGAGATGGGACTACCAGACCACTTGACCTGCCTCCTGAGAAATCTGTATGCAGGTCAAGAAGCAACAGTTAGAACTGGGCATGGAACAATAAACTGGTTCCAAATCAAGAAAGGAATATGTCAAGGCTGTATATTGTCACCTGGCCTTTTTAATTTATATGCAGAGTACATCATGAGAAATGCTAGACTGGATGAAGCACAAACTGGAATCAAGATTGCCAGGAGAAATATCAATAACCTCAGATATGCAGATGACACCACCCTTATGGCAGAAAGTGAAGAGGAACTCAAAAGCTTCTTGATGAAAGTGAAAGAGGAGAGTGGAAAAGTTGGCGTAAAGCTCAACATTCAGAAAACTAAGATCATGCATCTGATCCCATCACTTCATGGCAAATAGATGGGGAAAAAGTGGCTGACTTTGTTTTTCTGGCTCAAAAATCACTACAGATGGTGATTGCAGCCATGAAATTAAAAGACGCTCACTCATTGGAAGGAAAGTTATGACCAACCTAGACAGCATATTAAAAAGCAGAGACATTACTTTGTCAACAAAGGTCCATCTAG
>SJYV01018307.1:69147-125927 GCA_006410875.1 Neotragus pygmaeus
GCTGCGTGCCGAAGAATTGATGCTTTTGAACTGTGGTGTTGGAGAAGACTCTTGAGAGTCCCCTGGACTGCAAGGAGATCCAACCAGTCCATCCTAAAGGAGATCAGTCCTGGGTGTTCATCAGTAGGACTGATGTTGAAGCTGAAACTCCAGTACTTTGGCCATCTGATGAGAAGAGCTGACTCATTGGAAAAGACCCTGATGCTGGGAGGGATTGAGGGCAGGAGAAGAAGGGGACGACAGAGGATGAGATGGTTGGATGGCATCACCAACTCAATGGACATGGGTTTGGGTGGATTCCGGGAGCTGGTGATGGACAGGGAGGCCTGGCATGCTGCAGTTTATGGGATCACAAAGAGTCGGACATGACTGAGCAACTGACTGAACTGAACTGATGCTGGTAAAGATTGAAGGCAGGAGGAGAAGGAGTGAGGATGAGGATGAGACCGAGGATGAGATGGTTGGATAGCATCACCAACTCAATGAACAGTTGGTGATGGACAGGGAAGCCTGGTGTGCTGCAGACCATGGTGTTGCAGAGTTGGACATGACTGAGCAACTGAACTGAACATAACAGCCAGGCCTGGCCTTGGGGATGGTCCTCAGCTATTCCACTTGAAACAGACCTAGAACCCTTTCAAACATGGAATTCTGCACCTATTGTGTCCCTGGGCACCTTTCTAGCAACCTCTGGTCCCTGCCTCTAGAGTTTCACATGTTCCTATGGCCCTAGCCCATCCATCAGCTGGAGGATTAGATACACTTCACATCATCACCTTCTTTGTGGCTGTGAAACTCACAGCCTGAACTCTAAGTACCTAAGGCTCTTCTGCCCACCTTTGGTCCAGGGCACTCTTGCTCAGGGAGCACTTCCGGACATTCTGCTCTGGGACTTGTGTCATGTGGGTTCTTTCTGAAGTCAAAGTACTTGAGCACTCTCAAGTACTTGAACACACACAAGCACTCTCCTGCCCCAAACTGTAGCACACACTGCCCTAAGGCTAACCATCCACCCAGAGATCTGATGCAAGGGACTTCTTTTCCCACTGTATCTTCATCTGAAAGTGCCTGGGGAATTTCCAGTCATCAGAGCTTTTATGAGCTGGGTTTCCAGGTTTCCTGCTGGCCTCCACTTTGTGCATGTTCATGAGAACCTAGGGTTATTGGCCACCTGCCTGACCACCTTAGGTTGAGGTCCTAGCACTAGCATTCCAGAGGAACTGAGAGCCAGCTAGCCTGGGAAACTTGTGTTCTCTCAGGCACTACTTGTCCGTCATGTTGACACCTCAGGGAACATCCTGCCAACAACCAGATTCCTTAGGAAGGTCCTGATGCTTCTTAAGGCTCCTACACTATTCTCATAACTTGGAAACAGGAGCTTCTCCAACGAGGCTTAGAAGAGAACATGGCTTTTCACTGTTGGGTTTGTCACCCTCTCCTGCCTTGGACATTGCCATGCCCCTCACTGTTACCACAGGCATAATTCCTAGAACACATCTGCTACACAGTGGGCCCTTAAGTGGGACACTACCTGCATCCAGGGCTCTCATTGGCCTTAGACAGAGCCATACTTGTAATATATAGCCCTAGTGGAAATGATACTATTAAAATGCTGCTACTCCACACCCATTTTGGCATCCATAGTCTGTTACATGAGTGTGAGGAGGGCCTTCCTTGCCATGGAGTTTGGAATAGTTCCCATCTATGATGCACCAGTGTGCTTGGGGCCTGGGGCTTTGCAGCCATCAGTTTAGCTGTCTAGTGTGGAAATATGAGCACTTTCAATCACAATGCACGACACACACTGAGGTAGATTGGGTAATTTCAGTTAAGTTGTTGGAAGCATTTCAGCCACATTTCGCTTCCACTCTACCCAGCCCCATATGGGAACCCTAATGAAACTTACAACCACAGACATGGCTCCTTGCTAGGGTTCTCGGGGTCTTTCTTGCAAGCAGTCTTCTAGAGTGCCTAGGAACTAAAGGTTCTTTGGCCACCAGCCTTCCCATGTGATGTAGAAACAAAAACTCCTACAGCCACTGGTCAGACATAGCTCTTGGGACATTTGACAGTCTCAGTGCTCAGCTACACTATTTGCACATGCCCTTCCCACAGTCATGATCCCAGTAGGCTGTGGCACTCAGAACCCATTGGGCATGGTTTTCCATCCCGACATCCAGGAACAAGGAGGTTTCTGGACACCTGCACTTCAAGCACTTCTGGTGACCCTGCCTTGGTACTGTGTTTTCGGGATATTCTCAGAGGCCAGGCTGTCTGTGCACTGGGTTCTACAAGGACCACAGGCTGCCTAGTGTGGTGGAACATGGAACCCTATAAGGAGCCACTTATCTAGAGCCCTGGTATAAGATGGCCCCTTTTATGTTTCGCCTTCATCTGCATGGTGCCCCAGGGAGCCTGCCAGACACCAAACTTGCTGCCAGCCTGGCTTCCAGTTCTCCTCTCAGCTCCCAGCCTGTGTGTAGCCTGGAGAACTGGGAACTGTGTTGCACTCTTGAGCAAGCAACCTGCTCGTGGGCAGCAGAAGGAGACCACTTCCACCCATAAAACTAACATCCCGCAGGGCAACTGTGGGACTGGTGTTTGAAACAGAGCACCTCTGTTCATAGTACAGGCCTCACTATGAGATATCATAGGCACTTCCAGCCCAGGAATCATGAATCCTCTAGGCCACCATTTTTCTCCACTTGGGGACCCTGAAGAATCTTCCTGCCACCAACATGTCCATTCACTAAGGTTTGGGGATCTTTCAGGCTCCCAGTCACACCTGTGTGTTAGAAACCAGCCTCCTACTATTAGTCTGTCAGCAAGAGGTGACATTTTGGTTTGAGTCCATCTTGATTTCTCAGGCCCTGGAACTCTCCTGGATGTGAGCTGGGCCCTGCACCAGTACCATGGGAGGCAGTTTCGGACACTATCCACCCAGGCATGATGCTTTGGGGGACCATTTGCAACAATATATCTGAAAAAGTTTTCCTGTTGGCCAAGACTAAATCTATGCTGTGGAATACCTGACCCTACTCTGAACCATACTTTCCAGAGTGCCTGTGCTCATGGTCCCATGAGGAAGCTTACACCATGTATGTTAACATCATGCAGGCCCTTCTGGCCCTAAATCTGATCAAAGTCTGATGGTGTGCTGGGCACCTGGGCGATTTCCAGCTGCTAGTTTTCCAAAAGGCTATTTAAACCAGGGCCTTTTCACTCACAATATAGGCCTTACAATGGAATACCTGGGATCTTGAAGTTAAGAAACCTGAGTCCTTTCAGCCATCACGCTTTCCCCTGTGGGTGAACTGATGGATTTTTTTGATCAACCATCATACCCCTTTGCTATGTTTCCCAGGTTCCTCCTGACCTGGATTTATCCTATTTGCCTGGTAATCAAAAGCTCTTTGTCTAAGCCTGATAATGTGATACAGGTACTATAAAGCTTCTGGATATGGGACAGGCATGGGAAATTATGGTCTTTATAATAGTCCTCAGCTATCCCATTTGAAATGCTATCTAGATCCTTTCTGTCAGGATTCTTTGAAAAAGTTAGTATACCCAGCACATTGGGATCACCACCCACCCTAGATTCCAGAATTCCAGATGTCCTAAGATCTACCAGTTGGCCCGGAAGCTGAGCAACCATGTAACCTGACCATTGCTCTTGTGTAGGATGTGGAACCTACAGCCTTTGGACGTCCTGTTCATCTTGATCCTTGGATTTCTAATGGCTCGTCCAGAATGTGCTGTCCAGAATGCTGAACCCAAGAACACTTACAGACTCAAGGTGGATACCAGGTCATGCGGGGCATGGGGGTGGGGAGGGACTTTTGAACACCATGCACCTGGCCACTTCTACACTGGGGGCCCCTTTAGCAATGAGATGTACCACCAACAGTTGTGCCAGGGTCTTTACCCAAAATCCTTACTGTGCAATATGGCCCTCATGGTAACTAAATTGCCAACTCTCTGGACCCCTTTTGGCACCATTCTACCTTTGTTTGGAGTCATGAAGGCCCTTTCACCCTGAAGTGTTTCAGGAGATCTTTCTGCTGGCAGCTCATGCTGTTGACTCAGATATACTGACTGTAGGTCAGCTCCACTGCTCAGAATTCCCTTTGGTTCAGTCACTTGAGCCATTTCAGCCACCATCTCTACCCACTCCTTCCCATCCAAGTACCTGCCAATAACCAATTTAACCCCTCACTACAATTCCAGCGCTCCTTCTGGCCCAAAGTCATAACTCTTGAGGTCATCTCCCTTCTTGTAGGCTGCAGAACCGAGGGATTTTTGTGCATCTAGGACTCCTAGAGTTCTTCCAGACACATATATTCCAGGGCACTGGCACTCTGAACAACTTGTGGACACCTTCTACCCTGGCACTGTTGCCCTGCTCATCCTTTAAAAGACCCTGTTGCCCCCATACTGGGATCCAGGAGAACCCTTATGGGAAACAGCCTGCTATATTGCTGAGGAATATGTAGTTTTATTGACACTTATTGAGAACATGATTGCAAGAGACTCCTTTTAATCCCAGACTGGCTTCTAGGCATTGCTCCTGGAAATCTTCTGTGCCATTAGACTTCCTGTCAGTAAGCAAATGGGGGAAATCCCACTGGCACCCAATCTGTATGTTAGTGATGATTAAGGTTCTTTAGTGACAAGAAGGTTCGCTTATAGTAAAAAATAAAGCACATGGTCATTCACTAGCCACTGGCTGGGGAGGGGTTAGCCTCAACCACTCTAAGCAAACTGATGAAGCAAGATCCCTCTGTGCCACAGTCCAGCAGTGCAGATGGTGCCCACCACTGGCATTCTGACCAGCAACCTGCCTCCTCTATAGAGTTCCAACAATTTTTCATACCACTCGATGGAAGCATGAGCTCCTCATACCAGCAATTAGCAGAGATTGGCCTTTATACCTTGGGCCTTGCAAGCCATCACTCCTTATTACAGCACATTACTGTACTTTTTTAGATGCTTGACACCACAATGATGCCTTGGTGTGGGTACTTCTGGATGCCATTCCCCCTGACTTTATTGTCCGGGTGACCCTTTTGTCAACTAGACTGTCAGTGCATTGGGTTGCTACAAACTGCATTAAGAATCCTTGCTGTGAAAGATAAGGCTTTACTGGAAATCATACTAACAGCATACTAACTAGCTTGTTGGTACCTGGGGCCCTTTGGCCCCAGTATTCCCATCCTGTTAGCCTTGTGAGGGCCATTCCAGCTTCAAATATTTTCGTGAGGTATTTCCTGTCCACAGCCTATACGGGAAGCACGTGTTGTCAGTCCAATCTGATCACCCGCCTACCTCTGAAACTGAAACATTAGGTTCAGGTATAGAGCTCTGACTGAAATAGAACGTGTCTATGAGCAAAGGAATTTTGAGCCCAATCAGCCACCGCACTTCTCCAGGTACCCCTAGACCGAGAATTGTGAGCCTTGTAGGCCACCTTCTTTCACCTCGAGCTCCAGTACCCTGCAGAATCACCAACCACCAACAGTACACTTGCTCTACATTTCTGGGTTCCTGCCAATCATGTGCCTGGGAACCACATGTTCTTAAACCACCAACCTGCCCTGTCATGCAGAAGCTAGACTCTTCAGGTCAGGAGTTAGGCTTGTGTATGGTTAGCCAATTGCTCCTGCAGTCCTAATCTAGCTCATGTGCCATAGAACTTTGAACCCTTCAGTCACAGACTTGCTCGCTAGTGTCCCTGCAGAGGTTCCCATCACGAGCCCACCCAGTACCTAAGTTCCTACTGTCCTTATGGCCCCGAGTCTCACTGTTATTTAGCAGCACTCTGTACTCTTGTGACCATCACCCTCTTGACAGTACTAGGACTCAGAGCCCTTAGTGCATCTCATGCATTTTGATCGGGAGGAACCTACAGGGTGTTCCTCCGCAATAATGCTGCCCTGCCCAGTGGCACTGAGAAAGGACTTAACACATTCTGCTCTGGTCCTAGTGACCTGTGGGTCCTTTCTGAGACCACAATATTTTTCACAGTGTTTCAGGAGAGCCTTAATGCACCATTGCCCATGCCTTTGTTTTCGAACAGAAATCTGATCAGCAACCAGCCTTTCAGACCCATGCAGGGAGGGGCCCTTCTGAATCACTGCACCTCCGAGTAACTGGTGTACCTGGCGATTTTTATGTGCAGACTTCTTGGCAGCTAGGATTCCAGGATACCCTCCGGAGCCCAGTGAGAATTTATTCTGGGGAACTGACAGTGCTTGGATAACCAGCCTGCCCGACTGCAGTGAAAATAGAGTATGTCTCCTTCAGGGCAATAATACTCACCAAGTGGAAGTGTGAACTTTATCAGCCTTCAATTAGCTCGCAGTCTTGAAATTAAATGAGTGCATGCAACCACAGTTGGCTGTCTAGCGGATCCCCCGTGAGTTTTTCCTGCCACTCAATTTCCCTCTTTGCAACATTCCAGCAGGTGAAGATAGTGCTAAAGAACCCGCTTGCTAATGCAGGATACCTAAGAGACATGGGTCTGATACCTGGGTCGGCAAGATCCCCTGGAGAAGGAAATGGCAACCCACTCCAGTATCGTTGCCTGGAAAATTCCAGGGACTGAGGATTCTGACAGGCTACAGTCCACGGGGTCGCAAAGAGTTGGGCAGGACTGAAGCAACTTAGCACAGATGCAAGATTCCAGCAATCTTTCAGAGCATACTCAGGCAGGGAAACATGGGCTCCTATTATTAAGCTATCAAACTGATGATCCCTTTAGGGTTGCATCCATCTAGATTTTCTCAGGCCCTAGGAGTTTTCTGGATTCTTGCCTGCTAGCACACTGAAGTCCCAGAGAGCCTTTCCAGACACCATCTGTCATGGAGATGCTGCCCTTGTGGACCTGATTTATCCAGATTCCCAGTGAACTAGCATGAGGTGGACTGTACCCAAATCCTGTGCTATGGCATATATAGCCTAATTGAAAACCACCCTTCCCATACCCTAGTGGTCTCAGCCACAATTAGGCACCATATTCCACATCCCACCAGGGAAGTGTCCAGGAGATCTTACTGCTCAAAGTTCAAAGGCATGCTCTAGACTAGGGGGGCTGGTGATTACGCTACTGGTGGCTATGAAAATTAGAGGTATTTTGGTCACAGTACTCAACTTGGGCATAGCTGAGTTCTCACAGCTAAGAAATCTCAGCCCTTTCAGACACTGAACTTACCAATATTATGGGTGAAACAATGAACTTTCAAGTCAAAAACATATTTCCTCCATTAGGGTCTGGTGTTCCTTAGGGTCCAGAATTGTTTGGCTTCCATATAGACCCAAAATGATTAGCCCACTAGCCTGACATTGCTATTCAGAGATCAGGGTCTTTGCAGCCACTAGCCTGACCTGGCCTTGGGAACAGTCCTCAGCTATACCATTTAAAACAACCTAGAACTCTTTCAAACACGGAATTCTGCACACATTATGCCACTGGACACCTTCCTATCACCATCTGTTCCCTGCATCTAGAGTTCCAGATGTCCTCCTGGCCCTAGACCATCCATCAGCTGAAGGATAAGATATACTTCACATCATCACCTTCTTAGTGGCCATGAAACTCATAGCCTGAATTCTAGGTTCCTAAGGCTCTTCTGCCCACCTTGGGTCTAGGGCCCTCTCACCAAGGGAACAATTCTGTAGTCTGCTCTGGTGCTTGTGCCTTATCGGTTCTTTCTGAAGTCAAACTACTTGAGCACTAAGCTCCAGGAGAACACACACAAGCACTCTCTTGCCCCAAATTGTGGCACACACCGCCTTAAGGCTAACCATTCACCTAGAGATCTGGTGCAAAGGACCTCTTTCCCTACTGCATCTTGATCTGGAAGTGCCTGGGTAATTTCTGGTCATTAGACTTTTTTCTAGCTAGAGTTACAGGTTTCCTGCTGGCCCCCACTTTCTGCATGTTCATGAGAACCCAGGTTACTTGGCAACCTTTNTGCATTTTGATCGGGAGGAACCTACAGGGTGTTCCTCCGCAATAATGCTGCCCTGCCCAGTGGCACTGAGAAAGGACTTAACACATTCTGCTCTGGTCCTAGTGACCTGTGGGTCCTTTCTGAGACCACAATATTTTTCACAGTGTTTCAGGAGAGCCTTAATGCACCATTGCCCATGCCTTTGTTTTCGAACAGAAATCTGATCAGCAACCAGCCTTTCAGACCCATGCAGGGAGGGGCCCTTCTGAATCACTGCACCTCCGAGTAACTGGTGTACCTGGCGATTTTTATGTGCAGACTTCTTGGCAGCTAGGATTCCAGGATACCCTCCGGAGCCCAGTGAGAATTTATTCTGGGGAACTGACAGTGCTTGGATAACCAGCCTGCCCGACTGCAGTGAAAATAGAGTATGTCTCCTTCAGGGCAATAATACTCACCAAGTGGAAGTGTGAACTTTATCAGCCTTCAATTAGCTCGCAGTCTTGAAATTAAATGAGTGCATGCAACCACAGTTGGCTGTCTAGCGGATCCCCCGTGAGTTTTTCCTGCCACTCAATTTCCCTCTTTGCAACATTCCAGCAGGTGAAGATAGTGCTAAAGAACCCGCTTGCTAATGCAGGATACCTAAGAGACATGGGTCTGATACCTGGGTCGGCAAGATCCCCTGGAGAAGGAAATGGCAACCCACTCCAGTATCGTTGCCTGGAAAATTCCAGGGACTGAGGATTCTGACAGGCTACAGTCCACGGGGTCGCAAAGAGTTGGGCAGGACTGAAGCAACTTAGCACAGATGCAAGATTCCAGCAATCTTTCAGAGCATACTCAGGCAGGGAAACATGGGCTCCTATTATTAAGCTATCAAACTGATGATCCCTTTAGGGTTGCATCCATCTAGATTTTCTCAGGCCCTAGGAGTTTTCTGGATTCTTGCCTGCTAGCACACTGAAGTCCCAGAGAGCCTTTCCAGACACCATCTGTCATGGAGATGCTGCCCTTGTGGACCTGATTTATCCAGATTCCCAGTGAACTAGCATGAGGTGGACTGTACCCAAATCCTGTGCTATGGCATATATAGCCTAATTGAAAACCACCCTTCCCATACCCTAGTGGTCTCAGCCACAATTAGGCACCATATTCCACATCCCACCAGGGAAGTGTCCAGGAGATCTTACTGCTCAAAGTTCAAAGGCATGCTCTAGACTAGGGGGGCTGGTGATTACGCTACTGGTGGCTATGAAAATTAGAGGTATTTTGGTCACAGTACTCAACTTGGGCATAGCTGAGTTCTCACAGCTAAGAAATCTCAGCCCTTTCAGACACTGAACTTACCAATATTATGGGTGAAACAATGAACTTTCAAGTCAAAAACATATTTCCTCCATTAGGGTCTGGTGTTCCTTAGGGTCCAGAATTGTTTGGCTTCCATATAGACCCAAAATGATTAGCCCACTAGCCTGACATTGCTATTCAGAGATCAGGGTCTTTGCAGCCACTAGCCTGACCTGGCCTTGGGAACAGTCCTCAGCTATACCATTTAAAACAACCTAGAACTCTTTCAAACACGGAATTCTGCACACATTATGCCACTGGACACCTTCCTATCACCATCTGTTCCCTGCATCTAGAGTTCCAGATGTCCTCCTGGCCCTAGACCATCCATCAGCTGAAGGATAAGATATACTTCACATCATCACCTTCTTAGTGGCCATGAAACTCATAGCCTGAATTCTAGGTTCCTAAGGCTCTTCTGCCCACCTTGGGTCTAGGGCCCTCTCACCAAGGGAACAATTCTGTAGTCTGCTCTGGTGCTTGTGCCTTATCGGTTCTTTCTGAAGTCAAACTACTTGAGCACTAAGCTCCAGGAGAACACACACAAGCACTCTCTTGCCCCAAATTGTGGCACACACCGCCTTAAGGCTAACCATTCACCTAGAGATCTGGTGCAAAGGACCTCTTTCCCTACTGCATCTTGATCTGGAAGTGCCTGGGTAATTTCTGGTCATTAGACTTTTTTCTAGCTAGAGTTACAGGTTTCCTGCTGGCCCCCACTTTCTGCATGTTCATGAGAACCCAGGTTACTTGGCAACCTTTCTGCTCCCCTTAGGTGGAAAAACTTTGGGGTCACAGCACTATCATCCCAGTGGAACCCGAGAGCTTGCTAACTAGGGAATCTGAAGTTCTCTCTATTCCTAGCTGTCCCTTGTGCTAGTGCCCAGGAGAACCTTCCTGCCACCAACCTCATGGATTAGCAAGTTTCTGATAAGACATTAGGCTCTGACACTATTCTCACATGATGGAAACCCAGGCTCCTCCAATGGGGTTAAGGGCAGAACAAGGCTTTTCACTTTTGGGGTATGTCACCCTCTCATGCTTGTGCCTTTTCCTGGCCCCTTGCTGATACCACAGGCAATTACTCCTAGAAGACATCTGCTGCACAGTGGGCCCTTTAAGTGAGACACTACAGGCTTCCAGGGCTCCCACTGGCCCTGGACAGAGCCTGTGCTATGAATTATAAAGCCTTAGTGAGAACCATACTTGTAAAATGCTGCTACTTAACACCCATTTTGGAACCCACACTCTGTCACATAAGTGTCAGAAGGGCCTTCCTCACCATGGAATTTGGGGGTAGTTCCCATCTAAGATGCACCAGTGTGCTTGGGGCCTGGTGCTTTCCAGCCATCAGTTTAGTTGTCTAGTGTTGAAATGGCAGCAATTTCACTCACAGTCTGTGACACATGCTGAGGCAAATTGGGTAATATCCATCATGGTGTTAGAACCATTTCAGCCACCTTTCCCTTTCCCATCTACCCAGTCCCACATGGGAGCCCTAATGAAACGTCCAACCACAGATGTGGCTCCTTGCTAAGGGTTTTGGGTTCTCTCTTGTGTGGGGTCTTCTAAGCATGCCTGGGAACTAATGGTACTTTGGCACCAGACTTCCTGCATGATGCAGAAAGAAGGATTCATCCAGCCACTAGTCAGGCCTAGCTCAGCTACACCATTTGCATATTACCTTTCCATAATCACCCTCCACTTGGCTGTGGCAACCAGAGCCCATTGGACATGGTTTTCCATCCCAACAGCCAGGAATAAGGAGGTTTCTGGACACTTGCACTTGGAGCACTTCTGGTAACCCTGCCCTGGTGCTGTTTCTAGGGACACTCGCAGAAAGACCAGGCTGTCTGTGCACTGGTTTCTACAAGGACCACGGGCTGCCAGGCGCTGTGGAACACAGAAGCCTGTAAGTAGCCACTTATCTAGAGCTTTGGTACAAGATGGTTCCTTTGTCATCCTGCCTTCATCTGTGTGTGATGTCCCAGAGAGCCTTCCAGCTGTCAGACTTGCAGCCCGCCTGGATTCCGGTTTTCCTGTCAGCTCCCAGCCTGTGTGGAGCCTGGAAAACTTATAACTGTGTTGCACTCTTGAGCAACCAGCCTGCTCCTGGGTGGTGGAGAGAGAGCACTTCCCCTCATAGCAATAACATTCTGCAGGGCAACTGTGGGACTGGTGTTTGAACCAGAGCACCTCTGTTCACAGTACAGGCCTCACTATGAGTTGTCATTGACTCTTAAAGCCCAGGAATCATGAATCCTCTGGCACTCTATTCCTCTCCCCTTGGGGGTGACAACAACATGTCCATTCACTAAGGTTTGGGGGACTTTTCAGGCTCCCAATCACACCTGTGTGATAGAACCCAGGCTCTTCCTATTAGTCTGTCAGCAGGAGGAGAAATTTTGGTGTGAGTCCATCTTGATTTCTCATACCCTGGGACTCTTCTAGATGTGAGTGTGCCCCCTGAACTGGTGCCATAGGAGGCAATTCAGGACACCATCTCCCCAGTCACACTGCCCTGGAGGCCCCTTTGGCAACTATACTTCTGAAAACCTAGGGTCTCATTGGCCAAAAGCATATCTGTGCTGTGGAATACTTGACCCTACTGTGAACCATACTTTCCAGTAGGCTGTGCCCACAGTTCCATTTAGATACCTTACACCACGCATGTTAATAACATGCAGCCTCTTCTGGCTCTAAGTTTCTAATCAAAGTCTGGTGGTGTGCTGTGCACCTGAGTGATTTCCAGCCACCAGTTTTCCAAATGGCTGTTGAAACTAGAGCATTTTCAGTTATAATACAGGCCTCACATTGGAATAAACTGAGCACTGGCAGTTAAAAACCCTGAACCCCTTTAGCCACCACACTTCTCCCCTATGTGGGTGCACTAGTGAATTTTCCAGTAAGCAACCTAAACCCTTTGCTATGCCTCCCAGGTTCTTTCTGGTCTGTAATCAGCCTGCTTTCTTGGAAACCAAACATTCTTTGTCCCAAACATGATAGTGTGATACAGATACAAGAATCTTTCAGATTACTGGACAGGCATGGGAAACTATGGCCCTTATAGTCCTCAGCTATCCCATTTGAAATCCTGCCAAGAATCCTTTCTATCAAGAGCTTTTGTAGAAGTTAGTATACATAGTACATTGGAGCACCTTGTGTGTGTTACTTGCTCAGTCGTGTCTGACTCTTTGAGACCCCATGGATTATAGCCTGTCAGACTCTCTGTTCATGGCCAGAATACTGGAGTGGGTAGCCATTTCCTTCATCATGGGATCTTTCCGACCTAGGGGCTGAACCTGGGTCTCCTGCACTGTAGGCAGATTCTTTACCATCTGAGCCATCAGTGAAGACTACCGTTCATCTTAGACCCAAAATTCCACCTGTCCTATGATCTACTAGTTAACCTGCAAGCTGTGCAACCATGGACTCTTCTGACCATCACTCTTCTTCTAGGATGGAGAATCTATAGATCTTGGACATCCTGTCCATTTTCATCTCTATTATGTTCCTAAGGGCTCGTCCAGGAAGTGCTGTCCAGGGTGCTGAACTTCCAGCCACTGGTCAGGCCTAGCTCTAGAGACATTTGGGGGTTCCAGTGCTCTGCTACACCATTTGCACATGTCCTTCCATAATCACCCTCCCAGTAGGCTGTGCCACCCAGAGTCCATCGGGCATGGTTTTCCATCCTGACATCCAGGAACAAGGAGGTTTCTGGACATTTGCACTTGAAGCACTTCTGGTGACCCTGCTCTGGTGCTGCGTTCTGGGGATACTCTCAGACAGGCCAGGCTGTCTGTGCACTAGGATCTACAAGGACCTTAAGCTGCTTGTTGCTGTGGAACACAGAACCCTGTAAGTAACCACTTATGTAGAGCCCTGGTACAAGACGGCCCCTTTCACACCATCCCTTCATCTGCACAGTACCCCAGGAGCTATCTAGCCACCAGACTTGCTGCCATCTAGAGTTCCAGGATACCCAACAACTTCCACATTTATGAAACCTGGAGAACTGAGAAATGTGTTGCTCTCTTGGGTGATCAGCCTGTTCACAGGCTGTGGAATGACAGCACTTCCCCTCAAAACACTACTGTCCCCCAGGGCAACTGTTGGCCTGGTGGTTGAACCAGAACACTTCTGTTCACAGTACAGGTCTCACTGAGATATGGGCGCTTCCAGCCCAGGAGTCATGAAAGCTCTAGGCCACCATTTGTCCCCTCTTAGGGACACCCAAGAATCTTCCTGCTGTGAACAAGTCCATTCACTAAGGTTCTTGGGATCTTTCAGGCTCCCAATCACACTTGTGTGATGGAACTCAGGCTCCTCCTATTAGTCTGTCAGCAAGAGTAGACATTTTGGTCTGAGTCCATCCTGATTTCTCATACCATGAGATCTTCTGGATGTGAGCCTGCCCCTGCACTGGTGCCAAGGGAGGCAGTTCAGGACAGCACCTGCCCGGACATGGTTCCCTGAGGCTTCTTTTCCAACTATACTTCTGAAAACCTAGGGTATCATTGACCAAGATGCAATTTATGCTGTGGAATATGTGGCCCAACTGTGAATCATACTGTGCAGCATGCCTGTATCCATTGTCCCACTCAGGCACCTTGCACCATGCATGTTCATAACACGAAGGCCCTTCTGGCTCTAAATTTCTAATGAAAATCTGGTGGTGTGCTCAACATCTGGGTGATTTCCAGCCATCAGTTTTCCAAAAGGCTGTTGAAACCACAGCATTTTCAGTTATAATACAGGCCTAACACTGGAATAAACTGGGCACATGCATTAAAAAAAAAACCTGAGCCCCTCCAGCCACCACATTCTCCCCTGCCCCCATGTGGGTGCACTGATGAATTTTCTGATTACCACTGTACCCCTTTGCTATGTCTCCCAGGTTCCTTCTAGTCTGGAGATATCCTACTTGCCTGGGAACCAAAATTTCTTTGCCGCAAGCCTGATAGTGTGATACAAAAAATCAAAAATCTTTCTGGTTACAGGGAGGCATAGGAAACTATGGCTCTTATAGTCCTCAGCTATCCGACTGGAATTGCAACCTAGAATCCTTTTGGCAGGTATCTTAGCAGAAGTTAGTATATATGGCACATTGGCATCACCGTTCACTCTAGAACCCAGAATTCCAAGTGTCCAAAGATCTACTAGTTGGCCTGCATGTGGGTGAACCATGTATCCTTCTGATCATCACGCTTCTTGTGGAATGTAGAACCTATAGCCCTTGTACAATGTGTCCATCTGGATTTCTAGGTCCCTAAGGGCTATGCAGAGTACATCATGAGAAACGCTGGACTGGAAGAAACACAAGCTGGAATCAAGATTGCCAGGAGAAATATCAATAACCTCAGATATGCAGATGACACCACCCTTATGGCAGAAAGTGAAGAAGAACTAAAGAGCCTCTTGATGAAAGTGAAAGAGGAAAGTGAAAACGTTGGCTTAAAGCTCAACGTTCAGAAAACAAAGCTCATGGCATCCGGTCCCATCACTNATGCAAAGAGTTGACTTATTGGAAAAGACTCTGATGCTGGGAAGGATTGGGGGCAGGAGGAGAAGGGGACGACGAAGGTTGAGATGGCTGGATGGCATCACGGACTCGATGAACGTGAGTCTGAGTGAACTCCGGGAGATGGTGATGGACAGGGAGGCCTGGCGTGCTGTGATTAATGGGGTCGCGAAGAGTCGGACACGACTGAGCGACTGAACTGAACTGAAGAGCTCATCCAGAATGTGCTGTCCAGGGTGCTGGAATCCCAGGAGCTTTTCCAAACTCCGTTAGCCTAGAAAGGGAAAAGTGAAACTGTCAGTTGCTCAGTCATGTCCAACTCTTTGTGACACCATGGACTGTAGCCCCCCAGGCTCCTCTGTCCATGGGTTTTTTCAGGCAAGAATACTGGAGTGGATTGCCATTTCCTTCTCCAGGGATCATTCCAACCCAGATTTCAAACCCAGGTCTGCTGCATTGAAGGCAGATTCTTTACTTTCTGAGCTCCCAGGGAAGCCTTCATTAGCCTGATGCCAGGTCATTTTTGAGATTTGACTCTCTGCGCACTGGGTTCTAGGAGAGCTCATATGGACACTAGTCTTGTGTGGTGCTCTACTCTGGTGCAAGAGGGTTCTTTTCACCACTGCAATTCCATCTGTGCTGGACCATAGGCAACATTTTGCTCACTCTTACTTTCTAACATCTAGAGTTCAGGTTTCCATTAGACTCCAGTCTCTGTATGCTCTGGGGATTACAGGATTCTTTTGCTACATGCCTGTTACCTGTGACTGCAAGAAGAGCATTTAGTTTATGGCACTTGCTTCCCAAACAAGAGTGGAGAGCCCTTCAGGCTTCCAATCAGCTCACAAGCTGAACAATCATGAGCCTTCTAGGCCATCGTCTGCCCCTCATGTGAGTGGTTTGCTTTAAGTGCTCACAGTTTACAAACTATGTTTTGGTATGTGCATAGTAACTTTTACTAATTACCACTTTGGTGATTCTTTCCTTTCTGATTTTTTTCACACAATGAACCCAGAAGACTATAGGCTAAAAAAGACTCTTCTAATGGGCACCAGTCTGACTACATCCTGGAAGCCAGAGGAAACTTTCAACCACCCTACAGCCCTCCAGATACTGCATGAAAGATCCGGGCTGACACCAGCCTGGCCACAAATGGTATCCCAAGGGCCTTGGAAACTTAGGCTACACACTGGCAAGGGAACTTAGGGCCTCAGCGGTAAGCATCCCACTGGCATTTTAGTTCCTCTGGAGCCCTTTCCGAAGAAACCCAAGTGTGGTAAAATCCACACTCCTACTCAGCCATCAGCAAGCTAGCACTCCCTGCCTCAGTCCATGTCGCCCTTTCAGACCCCAGAACTCAAGTGGAAACACCTGCCACCTTGCTGAGCCCAGGAGCACCTCCGGACTCTCTGAGCCTGGCAATGGTGTCCTAGATGTCCCTTCCGAGACCATACTGCACCCAAACTGTGGTCCAGGGTAAGCAGACAGTAGCCACTGCTGCAGAACACACGGCTCCACCTTGCTGGGTGATAGGGCTTTCAGCGCCTATTAATTACACTGTGCCTGTGCAGCTGGAAACCATCTGACCTCCAAACCCTTCCTACCAGCTAGGGACGGGGATGCCTTCCACCCTAGACTGTGTGCATGCTGAGGTATCGAGGGTTTTTAGGCACTCAGGCTGTCCGTCTGCTATGGAAAGGACAGCATTTTCAGTCACAACCATGGCATCCCGCAGAGGTAGCAGCAGTCCTTCCACCTTCAGTCGGCTCACAAGTTCGCATAACAGGAACTTTCTCGGGCCACTACCTCTCCCTCAGGCAGGTGCCCTGAACCTTCCTGCCAGAAACCTGCTGGCTCGTCAGGGTTCCACAGACCCATCGGGCCACCAGGTGGTTCTTATCAAGGCAGTGCATGCCTGCTAAGTCATTCAGTCCCAGGCATCTCTTTGCGACCCCTTGGATGGCAGCCTGCCAAGCTCCTCTGTCCATGCAATTCTCCAGGCAAGAATAGTGAAGTGGGTTTCCATGTCCTCCTCCATGGGATCTTCCCCAACCTCGGATGGATCCATGTCTCTTATGTCTCTTTCATTGGCGGGTGAGTTCTTTGCCACTACTGTCACCTGAAACTTGGGCAATTCATCCTAAGCCGTCAACAGGCCTTTAGGTCTCCAGGCATCTTACCCAAATGGTGCATTCTTACAGCTTCAAAGGGGTCATGGGAGATGGGCACAGGGTTGTCTATGCTTTCTGGGCTCCATGTGCCCAGATACTTCTCCCCACTGGTGATCCTTCTGTTTAAGAGATTTACCATGCAAGGATGGGCCGGGGTCCTGCCCCAAACCCTTATTGTGCAATATGGCCCTTGTGGGAACTCAACTTCCAGCTCCCTGGACCCCTCTGAAAAGCATTATACCCTCCTCCTATTGGTGTCATGAAGACACTTTCAGCCCTCCATGTTTTGGGGAGATCTTTCCACCCACTGTGGATACTGCAGACCCACAGATTTGGACTCTATTTCCCCCACTGCTCAGAATTCCTTCTGGTTCAGTCACTTGAGGTATTTCGGCCACTGTTTCTAGCCTCTCTGCCCCATCCAAGCACGTGCCAACCACTAATCTAACCACGCACTACAATGCCAGAACTCTTCTGGCCAAAACCCCTCAATAAAATATTTAATACATGTGAAACCATCTTCCTTTCATAGGCTCTAAAACCAGTGCCATGATGTTGTCCATCTAGGACTTCTGGAGTTCTTCCAGACACATGTGGTCCAGGGCACTGTCACTCTGAACCACTTCTGGAAACATTCTGCTTTGGCACAGGGGCCCTGCAGATGATTTACCAGACCGTGTTGCCACACTGGGAAACAACCTTTCTCTGCTGCTGAGGAATATGTGCCTTTTATTGACAACCAGAACACTGCCGCAAGAAGCTCCTTAACACTGCCAAGGCTACAGTGCAGGGCTCCCGGGAAACCTTCCAGCCACCAGATTTCCTGTAGCAAGTGATCTGGGATTCCCACTGCCCCTAGTCTGTATATGCCCTGATGAGCCTTAGGTTCTTTAGTGACCAGAGGGTCTGCCTATAGTGGAAAAGAGAGCGCTTGGTGGGCCACTGTCCAGTGGTGCAGATGGTGCCCCACACTGACATTCCAGCCAGCAACCCGCCACTTCCATATCACCATAGGGTTCTGTGGCATCTTCAGGTCCCCCGGTGGAATGATGGGTTCCTACCATCAGATCGGCAGGGGTGGACTTCATGCCTGCTGGTCCAGCAAGCCATCGCTCCTTCTCACAACACGGTACCCTACTGTGGACATGCATGACACCTCAAGGATGAATTGCTGGGGTACCTCCGAACATCATCCCCCCTGAAACATTGTCCAGGTGACCCTTTTGGCAACTAGACTCTCAGTGCACTGGGGTCCTACAAGCTGAATTAAGATTCCTTACTGTGGAATATAAGGCCTTACCTGAAACCAAGTAACAGCCTCTTGGTACCCTGGGTACCCTTTGGCCCCAGTGCCCTCATCCTGTTACCCTCATGAGTGCCATTCCCGCCTTAAACGTTTTCATGAGGTCTTTCCTGCTCACAGTCCATATTGGAATCATGGGTTGTGGATCCAGTTTGGTCATGTGACTACTGTTAGAAATGGAACACATTACATTGAGATATACATCTCTGACCAAGATACACTGTGCACTTCTTGCTAAGCAATTTTGAGCTCTTTTGGCCTCCATCCTTCACCAGGGCCCTTACATCTAAGTATTTTGAGGCTTGTAGGCCACCTTCCTTCACATCACATTCCAGTGCCCAGCAGAATCACCGAACACTGACAGTACCCTCACTCTAAGGTTCCGGAACAATTTCCGGCCTACTGATCACATGCCCAAGAACCAAACTTTCTTAAGCCACCAACTTGCCCCATCAAGCAGAAGCTAGAACTCAAGTCAGGAGTTAGGCTCGGCTGTGGTGAGCCAATTGCTCCTCCAGTCCTCCGATAGCTTGTGTGCCATGGAACTCTGAACACTTTCAGTTACTGGCTGGCTCGATATGTCCCTGGAGAGGTTCCAACAACCAGCCCATCCAGCACTTAAGGTTCCTACACTCATGGCCCCACATCTCACTGTTACTTAGTGGCACTCTGTACCCTTGTGACCATCACCCTCCCGATAGGGCCAGGATGCAGAGTCCTTAGTGTGTCTCATCCATTTTGATTGGGGGGGAATCTACAGGGTGTTCCCCTGCAGTGATGCTGACTTGGCCACTGGAACTCGGACTTCTTTGGCCCTGGTGACCTGTGGGTCCTTCCTGGGACCATAATAACTGTGTAGCGTTCCAGGATAGCCTTTCTGTACACTGGCCCACATGTTAGCTTTAGAACCGAGATCCTTATTGGCAACCAGCTGTTCAGACTCATGCAGCAAGAGAGCCCTTCTGCATCACTGCACCTTCATCTAACTTGTGTACCCAGAAAGCTTCCTGCCTGCAGACTTCTTGATAGCTAGGGTTTCAGGATATTCCTCAGCCCTCACTGTGAATTTGTTCTGTTTGGACCAAGGGTGCTTGGACAACGAGCCAGGCCGTAAGCAGTACAAACAGAGAATTTTCCCCACAAGGCACTAAGACCCATGAGGTGGATCTGTGAGCCTTTCAGACCTTTAATTAGCTAGCAGTCTTGAATTTAAATATTACTATAGATTAATTTACCAAAGTTTGCTTATACATTAATTTATTTAAGTCCAACTAATTTGGGTTTCCCTTGGTGGTTCAACTGGTAAAGAATTCACCTGCAATATGGGAGACCTGGGTTTGATCCCTGGGTTAGGAAGATCCCCTGGAGAAGGGAAAGGCTACCCACTCCAGTATTCTGCCCTGGGGAATTCCATGGACTGTATGCTCCATGGGGTCCCAAAGGGTCGGACAGGACAGAGTGACTTTAACTTTGTCCTTCACCTGACATTAAAGGAGTGCTCTTGGCCACAGTCTGCCCTCTCATGGATGCCCCAGGTATTTTTCCTGCTGCTAAATTTCTCTTCAAGATTTCAGCAATCTTTCGGGTCCAGAAAGCATATTCAGGTGGGGAGATATGGGATCCTCTTATTAAGCCATCAACCTGATGTTCCTTTTAGGTCTGTGTCCATCTAGATCTTCTCAGGCTTTTGGCCTTTTCTGGATTCTCTCTGCTAGCACACTGATGTCCCAGGGGGGATTTCCAGACACAATCTGCCATAGGAGTGCTGCCCTTGGGGTCCTAATTTAGCCAGATTGACTATGAACTAGCATCGAGTGGGCTTCACCCAAATGCTGTGCTATGGAATATATCCTAATTGGAAACCATGCTTCTAGTATGGAGACCATGGTCTCTGTGTCATTTAGGCACATACTCCACATCCTATCAGGGAAGTTTCCTGGAGATCCTACTGCTCAAAGTTTATGGACATGCCTGGGACCAAGGGGATTTCTGGCGAGTACTTACTGGTGGCATTTAAAACTAGTGTTGGGTCACAGAACCAAATTTCGGCATATGTGTCCTGAGCCCTCACAGCTAATGAATCTCAGCCCTTTCAGACACTGTACTTCCCAACAGCATAGATGAACCAATGAACTTTCAAGTCAACAACGTGTTTCCTCCCTTAGCCTCCAGAATTGTTTGGTGTCCCTGTAGACCTAAAGTGATTAGGCCACTAGACTGACATTGTGATTCAGAGGTCAGGGCCTTTGCAGCCACTTGCATAGCCTGGCCTTGGGAATGGTCCTCAGCTATGGCACTTGAGGCAGAACTTAGAACCCTTTCATGGAATTCCACACCCATTCTGTCCCTGGACACCTTCCTAGCACTATCTGGTCACTGCATCTGGAATTCCATGAGTTCTAATGGCCCTAGTCTGTCCATCAGCTGGAGGATTAGATACACTTCACATCATCACCTTCTTAGTGACTATGAAACTCACAGCCTGAACTCTAGGTTCCCAAGGCTCTTCTGCCCACCTTGGGTCCAGGGCCCTCACATGCAGGGAGCATTTCCAGTCATGTACTTTGCTGTGGCATGTGCCTGTCAATTCTTTATGAAGCCAAACTACTTGTGCACCGAACTGTAGGAGAACACATACAGGCACTATCCTGGGCCAGAGTTTTGGCACACACCCTGCCCTAAGGCTAACCATCCACCCAGAGATCTGGTGCAAGGGATCTCTTTTTCCACTGCATCTTAATCTGGAAGTGTCTGGGGAATTTCTGTACATGGGGCTTTTTGCTAGCTAGGGTTCCAGTTCCTGCTGGCCCCTACATTTTTCATGTTCATGGGAACCTAGGCTTCTTGGAGACCTGTCTGCCCACCTTAGATGGAGAGACTTTGTGATTACAAGAGTATCATCCCAGAGGAAGCCGAGAGCTTCTTAGCCAGCAAATTTACTTCTCCTGCTCACTAGCTGTCCCTCGTGTTGGCGCCTGCCCCAGAGAACTTTCCTGCCAACAATTCACTGCTTTGCAAAGTCCTGATGATAATTATGACCCCTACACTCTTGTCATATGATGGAAACTGGGACAAATCAACTGGCTCAGAGCAGAACAGGACATTTCGCTTTTGGGGTATGTCACCCTCTCATGCCTGGGACATCTATATGCCCCTAGCTGGTAACACAGACATTACTCCTGGAAGACATCTGCTGCACAGTCGGACCTTTAAGTGGGGACAGTACATTCATCCAGAGCTCAAACTGGTGCTGGACACAGCCTGTGCTGTGGAATATACAGCCTTAGTGGGAATCATACTTTTAAAATGCTGCTACTATAGACACATATTGGCTCCCACACTGTATCACATGAGTGTCAGGTGGGCCTTCCTCAAATGGACTTTTGGAGTAGTTCCCATCGAGGATGCACCAGTTTGCTTGGGGCTGGGAGCTCATTCAACCATTACTTTGGCTGTCTACTGCTGAAATGGAGGCACGTTGAGTCACAGTACATGACACGGGCTGAGGTCAAGTGGGTACTTTCGAGTTTGGAGTTGGAACCATTTCAGCCACGTTTTCCCTTCCCCTCTACCAAACTCCACATGGAAGCCCTAATGAAACATCCAACCACTGACTTGTGTTCTTGCTAGGGTACGGGGGTTCTTTCGTGTATGGGGTCTTCTAGAATGCCCAGGAATTGAAGATACTCTGGCCACCAGGCTTCCCACATGATGTACAAATGAGAACTCCTCCAGCCACTGGTCAGGCCTACCTCTAGGGACATTTTTGCGCTTGCGGTACTCACCTATGTCATTTGCACACGCCCTTCCCACAAATGCCCTTAATGTAGGCTGTAGCAGCCAAAGCCCATCTGGCAGGGTTTTCCATCTAGNCAGAATCTAGAACCCTTTCATACATGGAATTCCATACACATTCTGCCCTGGGCACCTTCCTAGCACTATCTGGTCACTGCATCTGGAGTTCCATGATGAGTTTGTCCCTAAGGCTCTAGCCTGTCCATCAGCTGGAGGATTAGATACACTTCATATCATCATCTTCTTAGTGGCTGTGAACTCACAGCCTGAACTCTAGGTTCCTAAGGCTCTTCTGTGCACCTTTGGTCCAAGGTCCTCTCACCCAGGGAGCACTTCCAGTCATATTTTTGCTGTGACATGTGCCTGTCGATTCTTTATGAAGCCAAACCACCTGTGCACTGAGAACACATACAAGCACTATCCTGGGCTGGAGTTTTGGCACACACACTGCTCTAAGGCTAACCATCCACCCAGAGATCTGGTGCAAGGGACCGTTTTTCCCACATCATCTTAATCTGGAAGTGCTTGCAGAATCTCTGGCCATGGGGCATTTTGCTACCTAAGGTTGCAGGATTCCTGCCAGCACCCACCTTTGTGAAGCCTGGAGAACTGAGAAGTGTGTTGCCCTCTTGGGTCAACAGCCTGCTCATGGGTGACAAAAGGAGAGTACGTCCCCTCAAATCACTATTGTCTCCCAGGGCAACTGTTGGCCTGCTGGTTGAACCAGAGCACCTGTTTTCAATATAGGCCTCATTAGAGATGTCATGGGTGATTCCATCCCAGGAATCATGACCCCTGTAGGCCACCATTTGTCCTCCCCTGGGACAATCAACAACCATCATGCCAACAACATATGCATTGTTTAAGGTTATGAGGATCTTTTAGGCTCCTAATCACACTTCTATAGGGCTTCCCTGATATCTCAGTTGGTAAAGATTCTACCTGCAACACAGGAGCCCCCAGTTCGATTCCTGGGTCAGGAAGATCCACTGGAGAAGGAATAGGCTACCCATTCCAGTATTCTTGGGCTTCCCTTGTAGCTCAGCTGGTAAACAATCTGCCTGCAATGAGAAAGACATGAGTTGGATCCCTATGTTGAGAAGATAGATCCCCTGGAGAAGGAAAATGCTACCTACTCCAGTATTTGGTCTCGGAGAATTCAATGGACTGTATAGTCCATGGGGTCACAAAGAGTCAGTAACAACTGAGTGACTTTCACTCACTCACTCACACTACTGCAGTGGAACCCAGTCTCCTCCTATCCGTCTTTCACCAGGAGGAGACATTTTGGTCTGAGTCCATCTTCATTTCTCAGGCCCTGGCACTCTTCTGGACGTGAGCTTCCCCCACACCAGGGCCATAGGATGCAGTTCAGGACACTGAACTCTCTGCCAGGGCACGCTGCCCTGGAGGCATGGTTCCAACTGTGTTTCT
Source organism: Neotragus pygmaeus (assembly GCA_006410875.1). Classification (NCBI taxonomy): domain Eukaryota; kingdom Metazoa; phylum Chordata; class Mammalia; order Artiodactyla; family Bovidae; genus Neotragus; species Neotragus pygmaeus. Next base: position 92,674 of record SJYV01018307.1, read on the forward strand.
GAAAACCTAGGGACTCATCGACCAAGACCAAATCTGTGCTTTAGAATATGTGGTCCTAGTGTGCACCATACTTTCTGGTATGCCTGAGCCAGTGGCCCCATTTAGGCACCTAACACCACACATGTTAATAACATGAAGGCCTTTCTGTCTCTAGATTTCTAATCAAACTCTGTTGGTGTGCTGGACACATTGGTGGGTTCTACACACCAGCTTTCCAAAGCGCTTTTGAAAACAGAACATTCTCACTCATCACACAGGTTCACAGTGGAATAAACTGTGCAATTGGAGTTAAGAAAGCTGAGCACTTTCAGCCACACACTTCCCCCCAACGTGGGTGCATTGATGGATTTTCTGGTCACCACAGTATTCCTTTCCTATATGGAATCCTTCTGACCTAGATTTATTTTGCTTGCCTGAGAACTGAGAGCTCCTTGCACATGCCTGAGAATGTGATACAGAAAGTAGAAACCTGGACGCCAGAGAGGCAGGGCAAACTATGACCCTTATACGCCTCGGGTATGCCATTTGAAATGCTACTGAAAATCCTTTCTTCTGTCAAGAGACTTTGAAAAGCTAGCATACACAGCACAATAGTATAACCATCCACCTGGAACTCAGAATTCCAGGAGTCGTAAGATCTACAACGTGTTCTGCAAATTGGGCAACCATGTACCTTCTGACCATCTCTCTTCTAGTAGGATGTAGATTTTGTAGCCCATAGTTATCTATCCAACTTGATTGCTAGGTCCCTAGGATTCATCCAGAATGTGCTGTCCAGGGTTCTGAAACGCAACAGTTTGAGATTCTGTTAGTTGGAAGCATGTCATTTGGGAACAGGGATGGGGAGGGACTGCTGCTACTGCTGCTAAGTCACTTCAGTCGTGTCCAACTCTGTGCGACTCAGTAGAGGGCAGCTCACCAGGATCCCCCGTCCCTGGGAGTCTCCAGGCAAGAACACTGCAGTGGGTTGCCATTTTCTTCTCCAGTGCATGAAAGTGAAAGGTGAAAGTGAAGTCGCTCAGTCGTAGCAGACTCTAGTGATCCCATTTACTGCAGCCTACCAGGCTCTCCATCCATAGGATTTTCCAGGCAAGAGTACTGGAGTGGGGTGCCATTGTCTTCTCCATCGGGAGGGACTTCTGGACACCATGTACCCGTGCAATTCTGAACTCTTGTGTCGGATGTGGACCCTACAGTCCTTGGACATTCGATCTATCTTGAGCCTCAGGGCTCAAAGAGCTCTTCCAGAATGTGCTGTCCAGGGTGCTGAACCTCAGAACACTACTGGACTCAATCGGAATGCCAGGTCATGAGGGGCACAGGGCTGGGCAGGGACTTCTGAACACCATCTGCCAGGTCACTTCTGCACTGTGGGCTGCTTTGGCAAACAAGACTACCACTTTGGTTGAGCCAGGGTCTTTACCGAAACTCTTGGGGTGCAATATGGCCCTCGTGGGAACTAAACTGCCAGTTCCCTGGACCCCTTTTGGCACCATTCTACCATTGTATTGGACTCAGGAAGGACCTTTGACCCTGAAGTGTTTCAGGGAGATCTTTCCGCCCATAGTTGATGCTGTGGAGTCTGAAATATGGATTCTACGTCAGCTGCATTGCTCAGAATGCCTTTTGTTTCAGTCACTTAAGTTCTTTCAGTCACTTAAGCTATTTCAGCCACTATCTCTACCCACTCTTCCCCACCCAAGTACCTGTCAATAACTAATTTAACCCTTCACTACAATTCCAGCACTCCTTCTGGCCCCAAGTCAAAAAGAAAGCTTATACCCTTGAGATCATCTCCCTTCTCATAGGCTGCAGAACCAAGGGATTTTGTGCATCTAAAACTCCAGGAGTTCTTCTAGAGACATGCAGTGCAGGACACTGGCACTCTGAACCAATTCCAGACACCTTCTGTTCTGGCACTGTTACCCTCATCATCCTTTAAAATACACTGTTAGCCCAGTACCGGGTTCCAGCAGAGCCTTATGGGAAACGGCCTGCTCTATCACTGTGGAACACGAGGCTTTTTTGACAACCACTGATGGAGAATGTGACCGCAAGGGACTCCTTTTAACAATGAACTGGCTACTTGCCAGTGCCCCCGGAAATCTTACCAGCCACCAGACTTTCTGTCAGAAAGTGGAACAGAATTTCCACTGGCCCCCAATCTGTATGTGTGCTAGCGAGTTTTAAGGTCCTTTGGTAACAAGAATGCTCGCTTGTTGTAGAAAAGACAGCACACGATCATGGCACTAGCCACAGCCTGGGAAGGGGTTGGCCTCAATCACTCTAAGCGAACTGATGAAGCACGATCCCTCGAGGCCACCGTCGAGCAATCCGGATGGTGCACCACACTTCCATTCCGGCCAGCAACCTGCCTCTTCCATAAGGTTCCATGGATTCTTCATACCCCTCAATGGAAGCATGGTCCCTCCTACCAGCATTAAGCAGGGGGTGGCCTTTGGGCCTTGAGCCCAGTGATCCATCGCTCCTTTTCACAACACAGTACCATACTTTTGTCCATGCCTGACACTGAAGTGATGCTTTGGTAGCATACTTCCGGACACCATTCCCCCTGACTTTACTGTCCGGGTGACCCTTTTGGGAACCCGACTGTCATTGCACTGGGTTCCTACGAACTGAGTTAAAAATCCTTGTTGTGAAACATAGGGCCTTACTCGAAATCATTCTCACAGCTTGTGGGTATCTGGGTGCCCTTCGGCCTCAGTACTCAATCCTATCAGGCTCGTGAGGTCATTCCAACTTCAAACGTTTTCGTCAGGTATTTCCTTTCGACAGCCTGTATGGGAAGCGAGTGTTGTCAGTCAAATCTGACGACCATACTACCGCTGAAACTGGAACATATTTGATTCAGGTATAGATATCTGACAGAGAGATAATGTGTCTATGTGCTTAGGAATTTTGAGCGCTATCGGCCACCATACTTCTCCGAGACGCTTTCAAATGATAAATTTGAGCCTTGTAGGCTACCTTCCTTCACCTCGAGCTCCAGTGCTCAGCAGAATCACCGACCACCAACAGTACCCTAGCTCTAAGGTTCCGGGATGTTCCCCGGCTTCCTGTCAATCACGTGCCCAGGAACCAAACGTTATTGTCACCAACCTGCCATATCATGCAGAAATTAGACGCTTCAGGTCAGGCGTTAGGCTTGTCTATGGGTAGCCAATTGTTCCTCCAGTCCTCTGCCAGCGTGTTTTCCTGGAATTTTGAACACTTTTAGTCACGTGCTTGCTCGCTAGTGTCTCTGGAGAGGTTCTGATCACCAGGCCACCCAGCACCTAAGGTTCCCACACTCCTTATGGCCCCGAGTCTGACTGTTATTTAGTGCACTCTAGCTTTATGCGGAAAAGGCAATGGCACCTCACTCCTTGCCTGGAAAATCGCATGGATGGAGGAGCCTCGTAGGCTGCAGTGCATGGGGTCGGTAAGAATCGGACACGACTGAGCGACTTCACTTTCACTTTTCACTTTCATGCATTGGAGAAGGAAATGGCAACCAACTCCAGTGTTCTTGCCTGGAGAATCTCAGGGACGGGGGATCCTGGTGGGCTGCCGTCTATGGGGTCACACAGAGTCGGACACAACTGAAGCGACTTAGTAGCAGCTACCCTTGTGACCATCACACTCCCGATAGGGCCAGGACTCAGAGCCCTTAGTGCTCTCTTGCATTTTGATTGGGAGCAACCTACGGGATGTTGCACCGCAATGACGCTGCCCTGGCCTCTAGTCCTCAGGACTTCTGGACACATTCCGCTCTGATGATGGTGACCTGCTGGTCCTTTCTGAGACCACGGATCTTTTCGTAGGGTTCCAGGACAGCCTGTATGTACACTAGCACACAGGTTTCTTTGAAACAGTGTTCTTGTTTGGCAACCAGCCGTTCAGACCCATGCAGGGAGGGGCCCTTCTGAATCACTGCATCGCCGAGTAACTGGTGTACCTGGCGATTTTCATGTGCAGACTTCTTGGGAGCTAGGGTTCCGGGCTACCCTCCGGCCCCCAGTGTGAATTTATTCTGGGGAATCGACGCTGCTTGGAAAACCAGCGTGCCCGACTGCATTGAAAACAGAGTATGTCTCCCTCAGGGCACCAATACTCTCCAGGTGGAACTGTAAGCCTGACCGGCCTCACATTAGCTCGCAGTCTTGAGATGAAATGAGCTGTCACTGCCACAGTCGACTGTCTAGTGTATGGCCCACGAATTTTTCCTGCCACTAAATAGCCCTCTCTCCAAGATTCCTGCAGGTGGCGCTACTGGGCAAGAACACACTGGCTAGTGCAGGAGACCTAAGACACATCGGTCCAATCTCTGGGTGGGCAAGATCTCCTGGAGAAGGAAATGGCAACCCACTCCAGTATCCAAGACTGGAAAATCTCAGGGACTGAGGATTCTGACAGGCTACAGTCCATGAGATTTCAAAGAGATGGAGAGGACTGAATCCACTTACCAGGTATACAAGATTCCAGCAATCATTCAGGTCCACAAAGCATACTCAGGCAGGAAACCTGGGCTCCTCTTTTTAAGTCATCAAAATAATCCCTTTAGGTCTGTGTCCATCTAGATTTTCTCAGGCCCTGGAGCTCTTCTGGATCCTGCTAGCACGCTGGAGTCCCAGGGGCATTTCCTGTCACCATCTGCCATGGAAGGGCTGCCCTTGGGTTGCTGATTTCCCCAGATTGCCAGTGAGCTGTCATGAGGTAGGCTGTACACAATCCTGTGCTATGGCATATATAGCCCAGTTGAAAACCACCCTTCCTGTACCCTGGTGGTCTTGGTCACAATTAGGTACCTTACTCCACATCCCCCTGGGGAACTGTCCAGGAGGTCTTACTGCTCAGAGTTCACCGACCTGCTATCGACCAGCAGGATTTCTGCTGATTACTTTGCTGGTGGCTTTTAAAACTAGAGGTATTTTGGTCACAGTTCCAGACTTGAGCATATAACCCTGAGCCTCACAACTAAAGTATCTCACCCTTTCACACACAGAACTTACTAACAGCATGGGAGAACCAATGAAATAGCAAGTCAACAATGTGTTTCCTCCTTAGGGTCTGGTGTTCCTTAGGGTCCAGAACTGTTTTGCTTCCCTGCAGACCTAAAATGATTATGTCACTAGACTGACATTGTGATTCAGAGATCACACCCTTTGCAGTCACGAGCCTGGCCTGGCCTTGGGGATGGTCTTCAGCTATCCCACTTGAAACAGAACCTAGAACCCTTTCATACTTGGAATCCCATGCTCAATGTGTCCATGGGCACCTTCTTAGCAACATCTGGTCCCTGCATCTAAAGTTCCACCTGTCTTTATGGCACCAGCCCATCCATCAGCTGGAGGATCACAAACACTGCACATCATCACTTTCTTAGGGGCCGTGAAACTCACAGCCTGAACTCTACGTCCCTAAGGCTCTTCTGCCCACCTTGGGTCCAGGGCCCTCTCACCGAGGGAGCACTTCTGGACATGTTCTGCCCTGGTGCTTGTTCCTTGTGGGTTCTTTCTGAAGTCAAGTACTCCAGCCCTGCGCTCCAAGAGAACACACACACGCACTGTCCTACCCCAGATATAAGGCACACACTGCCCTAAGGGAAATCATCCACCCAGAGATCTGGGGCAAGGGACCTCTTTTCCCCAGTGCATCTTGATATGGAAGTGCCTGGGAAATTTCTTGTCACTGGACTTTTGGCTAGCTAGGGTTCCAGCTTTCCTGCTGGGTCCACATCTGCATGTTCATGAGAACCCAGGTTACTTGGCACCCTGTCTCCCCTCCTTAGGTGGAGAAACTTTGGGGTCACAGCACGTTCATCGCACATGAACCGAGAGCTTGCTAGCTAGTCTACCTGGAGTTCTCTCGTTCACTAGCTGTCCCTCGTGCTGGTGCCAAGGAAAACCTTCCTGCCAACAACCTGACTGCTTAGCGAGGTTCTGATGATAATTAAGGCTCCTACATTATTTCCACATGTTGGAACCCTAAGATTTTCCAACTGGGTCAGAGCAGAACAGGGCCTTTAACTTTTGGGGTATGTCAACCTCTCATGTCTGGGCCATGTCTATGCCCCTCGCTGATACCACAGGCATTATCCCTGGAAGACATCTGCTGCACCGAGAGCCCTTTAAGTGAGACACTGCCTGCATCCAGGGCTCCCATGGGTCCTAGACAGAGCCTGTGCTATGGAATATAAAGCCCCATACTTGTAAATTGCTGTTACTTAACACCCATTTTGGAACCCACACTCTGTCACATAAGTGTCAGAAGAGCCTTCCTCACCATGGAGTTTTGGGGCAGTTCCCATCTAAGATGCACCAGGGTGCTTGGGGCCTGGTGCTTTCCAGCCATGTGTTTAGCTGTCTAGTGTTGAAATGGGAGCACTTTCACTCACAGGACGTGACATATGCTGAGGTAAAGTGGGTGGTTTAGGTTCTGGTGTTGAAAGCATTTCAGCCACCTTTCCCCTGCCCTCACCCAGGCAGGCATTGCAGCCATAATGAAACGTTCACACAGATATGGCTCCTTGTTAGGGTTCTCAGGTTCTTTCTTGCATGGGTCCTCTAGCATGCTGAGGAACTGAAGGTATTTTGGCCACAAGGCTTCCTGCATGATTCAGAAAGAACCCATCCAGCCACTGGTCAGACCTAGCTCAGCTACATCATTTGCACATCACCTTTGCACAATCACCCTACACTTGGCTGTGGCACCCAGAGCCCTTCGGGCATGTTTTTCCATCCCGATATCCAGAAACAGAGAGTTTTCTGGACAGTTGCACGTGGAGCACTTCTGGTAGCCCTGCCCTGGTGCTGTGTTCTGGGGCTACTCTCAGCGCCCAGGCTGTGTGTGCACGGTGTTCTACAAGGACCACAGGCTGCCTGGTCCTGTGGAACACACAACCCTGTGTTCCACTTATCTAGAGCCCTGCTACAAGACTGCCCCGTTCACATCCTGCCTTAATCTGCACAGTGCACCAGGGACCATTCCGTCCTCAAGGTTTCCCGCCAGCTCCCAGCCTGTGTGCAGCCTGGAGTGCTGGGAACTGTGTTGCACTCTTAATGGACCAGACTGCTAGTGGACGCCAAAACGAGAGCACTTCTCCTCATACCACTCACATCCTGCAGAGCAACTGCGGGCCTGGTGTTTCAAACGAAGCACCTCTGTTCACAGTACAGGCTTCAGTTACTATGAGCTATCAGCGGCACTTCCAGCCCAGGATGATGAATCCTCTCGCACTCCATTTCTCACCCCTCAGGGTGACAACAACATGTCCATTCATTAAGGTTTTGGAGATATTTCAGGCTCCCAGTCACACTTGTGTGGTAGGCGGCTCCTGTTACTCTGTCAGCAGGAGGAGACATTTGTTTTGAGTCCGTCATGATTTCCTAGGCCCTGGGACTCTTCTGGATGTGAGCTTGCCCCTCATTAGTGCCATGGCAGGCCATTCTGGAAATCATCTGCCCGGGCATGGTGCTCTGGGTGTTCAATTTCCAACTCTACTTCTGAAAACTTAGAATCTCCTTGGCCAAGNTTTTGAGTCCATCATGATTTCCTAGGCCCTGGGACTCTTCTGGAAGTGAGCTTGCCCCTCACTAGTGCCATGGCAGGCCATTCTGGAAATCATGTGCCCAGGCTTGGTGCCCTGGGGGCTCAATTTCAAACTATACTTCTGAAAACCTAGGATCTCCTTGGCCAAGAAGAAACCTGGGCTGTGGAATACGTGGCCCTACTGTGTACCATACTTTGCAGTAGGCCTGTGCTTGTGGTCCCATTGGGCACCTTGTACCACGCATGTTAATAACATGAAGGCCCTTCTGGCTCTAAATATCTAATCAAAGTCTGTTGGTGTGCTGGGCACCTAGGAGATCTCCAGACACCAGTTTTCCTAACAGCTGTTGAAACCAGAGCATTTTCAGTTATAATACAGGCTTCACTCTGGAATAAACTGGGCACCTGCAGTTAAAAAACCTGAGCCCCTTCAGCCAGCACCCTTTCCCAAATGTCTGTATACTGATGAATTTTCTGATAACCAACGTATCCCCTTGCTATGCTCCCAGGTTCCTTCTGGCCTGGAGTTATTCTGCTTGCCTTGGAACCAAACATTCTTTGCCCCAAGCCTGATAGTGTCATATGAAACCAAATATCTTTCCGGTTATGGGAAGGCTTGGGAAACTATGGCCCTTANGTATCCCCTTGCTATGCTCCCAGGTTCCTTCTGGCCTGGAGTTATTCTGCTTGCCTTGGAACCAAACATTCTTTGCCCCAAGCCTGATAGTGTCATATGAAACCAAATATCTTTCCGGTTATGGGAAGGCTTGGGAAACTATGGTCCTTACAGTCATCAGTTATAGCATTTGAATTGCAACCTAGAATCCCTTTGTCAAGTGTCTTTGCAGAAGTTAGTATACACAGAACACTGGGATCACCATCTATCCTGGAACCCAGAATTCCAGGTCTCCTCAGATACACTAACTAGTTGGCCTGCATGCTGGGGAATAGTGCATCCTTCTCACCATCACTCTTCTTGTGGAATGTAGAACCTATAGGCCTTAGACAATGTGTCCATCTGAATCTCTGGGGCCCTAAGGGGTCATCCAGAATGCGCTGTCCCAGGTGCTCCATCCCAGGAGCAAGTCCAGACTCTGTTAGCCTGGAAAGGGAAAAGTGAAAGTGCCAGTCACTCAGTTGTGTTCATCTCTTTGTGACACCATGTTCTGTAGCCCCCCGGCTCCTCTGTCCATGGGATTTTGCAGGAAAGAATGGAGTGGGTTGCCATTTCCTTCTTCATGGAATCTTCCTGACCCAGGTTTCAAACATGGGCCTGCTGCATTACAGGTAGATACTTTACTGTCTGAGCCACCAGTGAAGCCCCTGTTAGCCTTGATGCCAGGTCATTTTTGAGACCTGCCTCTCTGCACACTGGGTTCTAGGAGAGCTCATATGGACACGAGCCTTGTGCGGTGCTCTAATGCAGTGCAAGGAGGCTCTTTTCACCACTGCACCTCCATCTGTCCTGTACCATAGGCAACCTTCTGCTCACTCTTGCTTTCTAACATCTAGAGTTCCGGGTTTCGTATTAGACTCCAGCCTACGTATGCTCTGGGGATAGGAGGATTCCTTTGCTACATGCCTGCTATCTGTGACTGCAATGAGACCANCTGTACCATAGGCAACCTTCTGCTCACTCTTGCTTTCTAACATCTAGAGTTCCGGGTTTCGTATTAGACTCCAGCCTACGTATGCTCTGGGGATAGGAGGATTCCTTTGCTACATGCCTGCTATCTGTGACTGCAATGAGACCATTTAGTTTATGGCATTTGTTTCCCACACAGGACCAAAGAGCCCCTCAGGTGTCCAAAGGCTGACAAGCTGGTGAATCACGAGCCTTCCAGGCCATCGTCTGCCCCGCATGTGGGTGGTTTGCTTTAAGTGAAGCCAGTTTGCAAACTATGTTCTGGTATGTGCACAGTAACTAACTAATTACCACTTTGGTGTTTCGTTTCCTGAATTTTTTCATAAAGTGAATCCACAAAATTATGGCCTAAAAAAACCACTGCTCATGGGCATCAGTATGGAAGTCAGGGGACCCTTTCAATCACCCTACAGTCCTCCAGATACTGCATGAAAGACCCAGGCTGACATCAGCCTGTCCACGAATCGTATCCCAAGGGCCTTGGAACACCAGGCTACACACTGACTGGCAAAGGAACTTAGGGATCTATTGGTAACCATTTCACTCTTATGGCACTGCCTCAGGGACCTCGACCAAGAAACCCTAGTTCAGTAAAATCCACAAATTCTACTCTGCTGTCAACAGAGCTAGGATTCCCTACCTCAGTCCACCTCATCCTTTCAGATCCCAAAACTCTACTGGAAACATGCCTGCCACTTTGCTGAGCTCAGGAGCACTTCCACACTCTCTCCACCCTGGCGATGGTGCCCTTGATGCCCCTTCTGAGTNGGGACCTCGACCAAGAAACCCTAGTTCAGTAAAATCGACAGATTCTACTCTGCTGTCAACAGAGCTAGGATTCCCTACCTCAGTCCACCTCATCCTTTCAGATCCCAAAACTCTACTGGAAACATGCCTGCCACCTTGCTGAGCTCAGGAGCACTTCCACACTCTCTCCACCCTGGCGATGGTGCCCTTGATGCCCCTTCTGAGTCCATACTGCACACAAATTGTGGTCCAGGGTAACCAGATGGTAGCCACTGCTGTGGAACACACGGCTCCTCATTTTTGGGTGGTAGGGCTTCTAGCACCTATTAATTACATCACACTTGATCAGCTGGGAACTGTCCGATCTCCAAACCCTTCCTACCAGGTAGGGATGAGGATGCCTTCCACCCTAAACTGTGTGCATGCTGAAGTATCAAGGGTTCTTAAGCACTCAGGCTGCCCATCCGCTATTGAAAGGATAGCACTTTCAGTCACAACCATGGCATCCCACAGAGGTAGCAGCAGTCCTTCCACCTTCAGTTGGCTCACAAGTTCGCATAACAGGAACTTTCTCGGGCCACTACCTCTCCCTCAGGCAGGTGCCCCGAACCTTCCAGCCAGAAACCTGCTGGTTCGTCAGGGTTCTGCAGACCCCTCAGGCCACCAGGTGGTCTTTACCAAGACAGTGCATGCCTGCTAAGTCACTCAGTCCCATGCGTCTCTTTGCGACCCCTTGGACTGCAGCCTGCCAAGCTCCTCTGNTCGTCAGGGTTCTGCAGACCCCTCAGGCCACCAGGTGGTCTTTACCAAGACAGTGCATGCCTGCTAAGTCACTCAGTCCCATGCGTCTCTTTGCGACCCCTTGGACTGCAGCCTGCCAAGCTCCTCTGTCCATGCAATTCTCCAGGTAAGAATAGTGAAGTGGGTTTCCATGTCCTCCTCCATGGGATCTTCCCCAACCTCAGATGGACCCACGGCTCTTATGTCTCCTTCACTGGCGAGTGAATTCTTTGCCACTAGTGTCACCTGAAACTTGGGCAGTTCATCCTAAGCCATCAACAGGCCTTTAGCTCACCAGGCATCTTACCCAAATCATGCATTCTTACCACTTTAATGGGTCATGGGAGACGGGCACAGGGTTGTATATGCTTTCTAGACTCCATGTGCTCGGATACTTCTCCCCACTGGGGATCCTACTGTTTAAGGGGTTTACCATGCAAGGGTGGGCCAGGGGCCCTTCCCCAAACGCTTACTGCACAATATGACCCTTGTGGGAACTCAACTTCCGGCTCCCTGGACCTCTTTTGGCAGCATTCTACCCTCCTATTGGTGTCATGAAGGCCCTTTCAGACCTTCATGTTTCAGGGAGGTCTTTCCACACTCAGTGGATACTGCAGACCCACAGATTTGGACTCTAAATTTCCCCCACTGCTCAGAATTCCTTCTGGTTCAGTCACTTGAGGCATTTCGGCCACCATTCCTACCCTCTCTGCCCCATCCAAGTACATGCCAACCACTAATTTAAACTCTCACTACAATGCCAGAACTCCTTAGGGCCAAAACTCCTCAATAAAATATATAATACACGTGAAATCATCTTCCTTTCATAGGCTCTAAAACCNGTTTTAGTCTGTCATGATTTCCTAGGCCCTGGGACTCTTCTGGATGTGAGCTTGCCCCTCACTAGTGCCATGGCATGCAGTTCAGGACATCATCTGCCCGGGCATGGTGCTTTGGGGGCTCAATTTCGAACCATACTTCTGAAAACCTAGGATCTCCTTGGCCAAGAAGAAATCTGTGCTGTGGAATATGTGGCCCTATTGTGCACCATACTTTGCAGTATGCCAGTTCCTGTGGTCCCATTTGGTCACCTTGAGCCACATGTTAATAACGTGAATGCCCTTCTGGCTCTAAATTTCTAATCAAAGTCTGTTGGTGTGCTGGGCACCTGAGAGATTTCCAGCCACCAGTTTTCCAAACAGCTGTTGAAACCACAGCATTTTCAGTTATAATGCAGGCTTCACTCTGGAATAAGCTGGCATTTGCAGTTAAAAACCTGAGCTGCTTCAGCCACCACACTTCCCCACAATGTGGGTGCATTGATGAATTTTTGATAACCAGCCTATCCCCTTGCTATGTTCCCAGGTTCCTTCTGGCCTGGAGTTATTCTGCTTGCCTTAGGAACCAAACTTTCTTGCCCCAAGCCTGATAGTGATACAAAACCAAAAATCTTTCTTGTTATGGAAAGGCATGTGAAACTATGGTCCTTACAGTCCTCAGCTATACCATTTGAATTGCAACCTAGAATCCCTTTGTCAAGTGCCTTTGCAGAAGTTGTTATACACAGCACATTGGGATCACCATCTGCCCTAGAACCCAGAATTCCAGGTCTCCTCAGATCTACTAGTTGGCCTGCATGTTGTGCAATTGTGTACCCTTCTCACCATCACTCTTCTTGTGGAATGTATAATGTATAGCCCTTAGACAATGTGTCCATCTGAATCTCTATGTCCCTAACGGCTCATCCAGGATGTGCTGTCCACGGTGCTGGAATCCCAGGAGCAAGTCCAGACTGTTAGCCTGGAAAGGGAAAAGTGAAAGTGTCATTTGGTCAGTCCTTTTCAACTCTTTGCGAAACCATGGACTGTAGCCCCCTAGGCTCCTCCGTCCATGGGAGTTTTCAAGCAAGCATACTGGAGTGGGTTGCCATTTCCTTTTCCAGGGGATCTTCCCGACCCAGGTTTCAAACCTGGGTCTGCTGCATTACAGGCAGATGCTTTACTGTCTGAGCCACCAGCGAAGTCCCTGTTAGCCTTGATGCCAGGTCATTTCTGAGACCTGCCTCTCTGCACACTGGGTTCTAGGAGAGCTCATATGGACACGAGCCTTGTGTGGTGCTCTAATGCGGTGCAAGGGGGCTCTTTTCACCACTGCACCTCCATCTGTGCTGTACCATAGGCAACCTTCTGCTCACTCTTGCTTTCTAACATCTAGAGTTCCGGGTTTCCTATTGGACTCCAGTCTGTGTATGCTCTTGAGATTGCAGGATTCTTTTGCTCCATGACTGTTACCTGTGACTGCAATGAGAGCATTTATTTTATGGCACTTGCTTCCCAAACAGGAGTGGAGAGCCCTTCAGGCCTCCAATCAGCTCACAAGCTGGACAATCATGAAACCTCTAGGCCATCATCTGCCCCTTATGTGGGTGGTTTAAGTGCTCCCAGTTTGCAAACTATGTTTTGGTATGTGCATAGTAACTTTCACTAATTACCACTTTGGTTATTCCTTTCTTTTCTGATTTTTTTTTCACACAATGAACCCAGAAGACTATAGGCTAAAAAGCCTCTGCTCATGGGCATCAGTCTGACCACATGTTGGAAACCAGGGGAACCTTTCAACCACCCTACAGCCCTCCAGATACTGCATGAAAGACCTGGGCCAACACCAGCTTGTCCATCAATCTAATCCCATTGGCCTTGGACCATTAGGCTACACACTGGCAAAAGAACTTAGGGCCCTATTGGTAACCAAAACCCTTGCATGGTACTGCTTCTGGGGCCCTTTCTGAAGAAACCCAAGTGCAGTAAAATCCACAACTCTTACTTGGCCATCAGCAAGCTAGCACTTCCTGGCTCAGTCCACGTCCCTCTTTCTGACCCCAGAACTCTACCGGAAATGTATCTCCTACCTTGCTGAGCCCGGGTGCACTTCCAGACTCTCTCCACCCTGGCGACAGTGCCCTAGATGTCCCTTCTCTGACCATATTGCACACAAACTGTGGTCCAGGGTAACTAGATAGTAGCCAGTGCAGCGGAACATGTGGCTCCTCCTTCCTGGGCAGTAAGCATGTGGGCACCTATTAATAACATCATGCTTGTGCAGCTGGAAAATGTCCAACCTCCAAACCCTCCCTACCAGCTAGGGACGGGGATGCCTTCCACTCCAGTCTGTTTGCATGCTGAGGTATCGAGGGTTCTTAGGCACTCAGGCTGCCCATCTGCTATGGAAAGGATAGCATTTTCAGTCACAACCATGGCATTCCACAGAGGTAGCAGGAGTTGTTCAACCTTCAGTCAGCTCACAAGTTTGGGAAACACAAGCTTTTTTGGCCACTCTCTCTCTTTCGGGCAGATGCCCCTGGAACGTTCCTGCCAGAAACCTGCCCACTTGTCAGGGTTCCATGGATCCTTCAGGCCACCAGGTGTTCCTTATTAAGGCAGAAACCCAGGCAACACATACTAGGCCATCAATAGGCCTTTTGGTCTGACAACATCTTTACCCATCAAACATCTGGACTCTTACCACTTCACTGGGGTCACAGGAGAGGGGCACAGGACTGTGGAGCAACTTGTGGACATCATATGCCCAGACATTCTGCACTTGAGTCCTTTCGGCAACAAGATTTACCATGCACGACTGTGCCAGGGCCCCTGCCTAAAACCCTTGCTGTGCAGCATGGTCCTCTTAGACATAAACTTCCAGCTGCCTGGATCCCTTTTGGCTGCATCCTGTTGTACTGGTGTCATGAAGGCCCTTTTAGCACTAAGCATTTCAGGGAAATCTTTCTGCCCACAGTTGATGCTGCAGACTCTGAGATTTTGGTTTATGTTTGCCACACTGGTCAGAATTCCTTTTGGTTCAGTAACTTGAGCTATTTCACCCACCATCCCTACCTCTCCACCCCCATCCATCTAAGGACCCGCCAACCACCAATTTACCCCTCACTATAATTCCAGAGGTCCTTCTCACCCAAAGTCATCAAGAAAGTATATACTCTTGAGACCATTTCCCTTCCCATAGGCTGTAGAAACCAGAGATTTGAGGCATCTAGCGCTCCTGGAATCCTTCCAGACAGGCGTGGTCCAGGGCACTGGCACTCTGAACCACTTTCAGACACCTTCTGCCCCGGTGCTGGTGCCCCACAGGTCCTTTAAAACAGTGCGGCTCATGTAGTGGGTTTCAGAAGAGCCCTTATGGGAAACAGCCTGCTCTAGTGCTCAGGAATATATGGCTTTATAGGCAATTACCTATTGAGAACACTGCTGCAAAGGGCTCCTTTTAGCCACCACACCTTTTTCCAGGCAGTGCTCCCCCAAAACCTTCCGGCTGCCAGATTTCCTGCCATCAAGCAATTCGGGAATTTCCATTGGCCCCTAGTCTCTATGTATGCTGAGTCTCAGATTTTTAGTGACCAGAGGGTCTGCCTGTGATGGAAAGGAAAGCACCTGGTCATAGCACTAGCCACTGGGTTGATAGGTATAGGCCTCAACCAGTCTAAGTCAGCAAACTAATGAAATAAGATCCCTCTGGGCCACCATCCACCCATGCAGATGTGCTCCAGAGTAAACTTCCAGCCACCAACTGGCCTCCCGCATAAGATTCTGTGGATTCTTCACATCCCTCGGTGGATACATGGGATCCTCCTACCAGCATTTCAGTAGGAGGTGGCTTTTACAAGCTTTGGGCCCAGCAAGCCATCTGCTCCCTCTTACATCCCAGTACCCTACTGTGTACATGCCTGACACATCAATGATGCCTTGGTGGGGTACTTCCGGACACCATGTCCCCTGACATTGTCGTCCTGGTGACCCTTTTGGCAAGTAGACTGTCACTTCACTTGGGTCCTGCAAACTGAGTTAAGAATCTGTGCTGTAGAATATATGACCTTACTGGAAAGCATACTAACAGCTTGCTGGTGCCTGAGGCCCCCTTTGGCCCCAGTACTCCCATTCTGTTAATGTCATGAGGGCCATTCCAGCCTTAAATGTTTACGTGAGGTCCTTCCTGCTCACAGCCCCTATGGGACAGGTTATCAGTTCAGTTTGACAGCCTGCCTACTGTTGAAACTGGAGCACATTCGTTTGAAGTATATATCCCTGACCGAGATACACCAGGTCCTTTTCACTAAGGGATTTTGGGCCTTTTCAGCCACCATCCATCACCTGGGCCATTTCATCTATGGAATTTGAGCCCTTTAGGCCACCATCATTCACCTACAGCTCAGGTACCCAGTAGGATCACCGACCACCAACAGTACCCTTGCTGTAGGGTTCCAGCACTATTTCTGCCCTGCTATCAATCATGTCCCTGGGAACCGAAGGTTCTTATGCCACAAACCTGCCCCTGTGATGCAGGATTCTAGAACCCTTTAAGTGTAGAGTTAGGCCCGGCTGTGGTGACCAGTTGTTCCTCCAGTCCTCTGCTAGCTCATGTGTCGTGGCACTTTGAACTGCTGTAGTCACTGGTCTACTTGCTAGTGTCCCTGGGGACATTCTGATCGCCAGTCCACCCAGCATTTAAGGTTCCTACACACCTTATGGCCCCAAGTCTCACTGTTATTTAAGGGTACTCTGTACCCTTGTGACCATGACCCTTCCAACAGGGCACAGAATGTGGAACATTTAGTGCCTCTCATCCATTTTGATCAGGAGGAACCTAGGGGGGTTCCTTCAGAATCATGCTGCCCTGGCCTCTGGCACTCAGAGAGGACTTCTGGACATTCTGCTCTGGTCCCTGTGGCCTGTGGGTCCTTTCTTAACCATGATGCCTTTGTGTAGTGTTCCAGGAGAGCCTTTATGTACACTAGCCCACACCTTTGCTTAACCGAGTTCTTTGTTGGCAACTACCCTTTCAGAAATCAAAAGCATGGGGCTACTTTTTGACACTTCATCAGGGTGTTGACCCAGGAAATCTTCTGGCCATGGCACTTGATGCTATCTAAGGTTCTGGGTTTTCTACAGGCCAATACTCTGCATGCTCTGTGGAATTAAGGGTTCGTTGGTGACCAGCCTGCCTGTCTGAGGTGGGAAGGAGAATATTTTCAGTCACAGCACTGCCACCCTGCAAGGGAACTGTGATCCCTCCCAGCCATCACTCAGCCCTCAAGCTCAGGTGGCCCTCATGGCCACCATCTGTCTCTTACATCTGTGACTCAGGAAATCTTCCTGCCAAAGACCTGACCACTCACTGGGGTTCCAGCAATTATTCAGGCCCCCATATTGTCTTTATGCAATGCAACCATGAGTTCCTCTTACACGGTTTTCAGAAGGACTAGCTCTTTTGGTCTCTGTCATTCTCTCTTTCTCAGTCCCCAAGATGCCTCCGTATACCAACTTAACATTGGGCCGATGCCGGGGTGAGCACTTTCAGACACCATCTTAGCTGGCATTACTGTCCTGGGGGTCCTTTTGTGACTGCCTGTGTACTGGAACACTATGGACTAAAGTAAGAATTCAAATCGAGAATATACGTCCCTACTGGGAACCATTCTTGTACTTTCATGTTAGTGTCATGAGGACACTTCAGTTCAGTTCAGTCGCTCAGTCATGTCCAACTCTTTGCGACCCCATGAATCGCAGCACGCCAGGCCTCTCTGTCCATCACCAACTCCTGGAGTTCACTCAGACTCACGTCCATTGAGTCAGTGATGCCATCCAGCCATCTCCTCCTCTGTCGTCCCCTTCTCCTCCTGCCTCCAATCCTTCCCAGCATCAGAGTCTTTTCCAGTGAGACAACTCTTCGCATGAGGTGGCCAAAGTACTGGAGTTTCAGCTTTTAGCATCATTCCTTCCAAAGAACACCCAGGACTGATCTGCTTTAGAATGGACTGGTTGGATCTCCTTGCCATCCAAGGGACTCTGAAGTGTCTTCTCCAATACCACAGTTCAAAAGCATCAGTTCTTCAGTGCTCAGCCTTCTTCACAGTCCAACTCTCACATCCATACATGACCACAGGAAAAAACATAGCCTTGACACTTATGTTCCCATAAATTTCTGAGAGTCCATCCTGCCCACAGTACATGGTCATGTCTGGGTCCCAGGGATTTCTGGCCATTAATTTGCCTATCTGCTACTGAAACCGAATCATGTTCTGTCACAATTTAGGATGCTTTCTGGGATATCATGGGCCTTTTCAGATCCAGAATCTGAGACTTTCAGACACCATCCATCCTTCTCTTTCCCAAACCCCCAGTTCCCCTGGGTTCTCACTTGGTTACCGAGGGAAATCTTCCAAACACAAACATGGCCTCTCACTAACGGTTCAGGGCTCCTTCTGGCCTGTAGCTATCACATATACCCAGGAATCAAATGTGATTCTGATATTAGCCTGTCTGTGTGATGGCGAACCCAGAACCCTTATGGTCACCAAACAGGCCTGGAACTGGGTAACTGATGGCCCTTTCAGTCTTTAGCTTCTCTGTTTTCAATAGACCCTATAATCCATTTGGCTAAAGCCTCCCATGAGACAGTGTCTCTGGGGACCTTCCAATTAGTATCTGGCCCAGCCTCTAGGGTTCCCTATGTCCTTATGGACCACAGAGAGAATGCAAGATGAGGAACCATATACCTTCTGACCACCATCTGTCCTGCAGACTGTGGAACCCCGAGTCGATTGGGGATCATTTCTAACATGGAGGTGGGTTTCATGGCATGAGCCATCCAGGAGCGCTGGCGTGCTAGGGGCACTCCTGCACTGTATCTGCCCTGGTACTGGTGTCTTGGGGCTTCCCGGGTAGCTCAGCTGGTAAAGAATATGCCTACAATTCAGGAGACCCTGGTTTGATTTCTGGGTTGGGAAGTTCCCCCTAGTGAAGGGATAGGCTACCTACTTCAATATTCTTGGGTTTCCCTGGTGGCTCACATAGTAAAGAATCCACCTGAAATATGGGAGACCTGGGTTTGATCCCTGTGTTGGGAAGATCCCATGGAGGGCATGGCAACCCACTCCAGTATTCTTAGCCTGGAGAATCCCCATGGACAGAGGAGCCTGGTGAGCTACAGATCATGGGGTCACAGAGAGTCAGACACAACTGAGTGACTAAACACACACTGGTGTCTTAGGTGTGCTGAGACCAGGTTGCCCACTCACTAGCTTCCAGAAGATCCTATAAGGACATTAGCCTGCTTAGTGCTTTGGAACACAGAAGCCTATAAGCAAACATCCACCCAGACGTCTGCAGCAATAGGGCCCTTCTGCATCACTGCACCTCGACCTGGTATAACTGGAAAGCTTCTGGCCTGCAGACTTCTTGGCAGTTAGGGTTCTGGGATGCCCACTGGCCCCCAGTGTGCATTTCTACTGAGGAATCAAGGGTGCTTGGACAACCAGCCTGCAACTTCTGCAGTGAAAACAGATGATTTCCCCCTCATGGCACTAATACACATCAGGTGGAACTGTGAGCCTTTCAGGCCTTCAATTAGCTAGCAGTCTTGAGATCACACTCCTTTGGCCACAGTCTGCCCTCTCATGGATGCTGCAGCAATTTTTCCTGCTGCTAAATTTCCCTCTCTCCAAGGTTCATAGCAAATACCCTCTTTCAGCAACACAATAGATGACTCTATACATGGACATCAGTAGATCATCAATACCAAAATCAGACTGATTGTATTCAGATGTGTATAAGAGACAGCTGGTCTACTTGCTAGTGTCCCTGGGGACATTCTGATCGCCAGTCCACCCAGCATTTAAGGTTCCTACACACCTTATGGCCCCAAGTCTCACTGTTATTTAAGGGTACTCTGTACCCTTGTGACCATGANAGCCAAAGATAGAGAAGTTCTATAGGGTCAGAAAAAATAAGGCTGGGAGATGACTGTGGCTCAGATCACGAGCTACTTATCATAAAATTCAGACTCAAATTGAAGAAATAGAGAAAACCACTAGACCATTCATGTATGACCTAAACCAAATCCTTTATGATTATATCGTGGAAGTGACAAATAGATTCAAGGGATTAGATCTGATAGACTGCCCGAAGAACTATGGACAGAGGTTTGTAATATTGTACAGGAGGCAGAGACCAAAACCATTCCAAAGAAAAAGAAATGCAAGAAGGCAAAATGGTTGTCTGAGGAGGTCTTAAAAATAAATGAGAAAAGAAGAGAAGTGAAAGGGAAAGATACACCCATCTGAATGCAGAGTTCCAAAGAAAAGCAAGGAGAGAAAAAAAGCCTTCTTAAGTGAATAATGCAAAGAGATACAGGAAAACAATAGAATGGGAAAGACTATAGATCTCTTCAAGAAAATTAGAGATACATAGGGGAACATTTCAGGCGAAGATGGGCACAATAAAGGACAGAAATAGTAAGGATCTAACATAAGCATAAGAGATTAAGAAGAGGTGGCAAGAATACAGAGAACTGTACAAAACAGATCTTAATGATCTGGATAACCACAATGGTGTGGTCACTCATATCGAGTTAGACATCCTTGAGTATGAAGTCAAGTGGGCCTTAGGAAGCATCACTAAGAACAAAGCTAGTGGAGGTGATGGAATTCCACCTGAGCTATTTCAAACCCTAAAAGATGATGCTGTTAAAAGTTCTGTACTTAGTATGTCAATAAATTCAGCAAACTCAGCAGTGGCCACAGGACTGGAAAGGGTCAGCTTGCATTCCCATCCCAAAGGAAGGCAATGCAAAAAAATATTCAAACTACTGCACAACTGCACTCATTTCACATGCTAGCATGGTAATGCTCCAAATCCTTCAAGTTGGGTTTCAACAGTACGTGAACCGAGAACTTCCATATGTTCAAGCTGGATTTAGAAAAGGCAGAGCAACCAGAAATCAGACTGCCAACATCTATTGGATCAGAGAAAAAGCAAGATAATTCCAGAAAAACATCAAATTCTGCTTCATCGATTACACTAAAGCCTTTGACTATGTGGATCACAACAGACTGTGAAAAATTCTTAAAAAGATCAGAATACCAGACCACTTTACCTGCCTCTTGAAAATCCCGTATGCAGGTCAAGAAGCAACAGTTAGAACTGGACATGGAAAAATGGACTGGTTCTAAATTGGGAAAGGAGTACGACAAGGTTGTATATTGTCACCCTGGTTATTTAACTTATATTCAGAGTACATTATGTGAAACGCTGTGCTGGATGAAACACAAGCTGGAATCAAGTTTGCTGGGAGAAATATCAATAACCTCGGATATGCAGATGACACCACCCTTATGGCAGAAAACGAAGAGGAACTAAAGAGCCTCTTGATGGAGGTGAAAAAGGAGAGTGAAAAAGATGGCTTAAAACTCAACATTCTAAAAACTAAGATCATAGCATCTGGTCCCATCATTTCATGGAAAATAGATGGGGAAAAAATAATACAGATGGTGACTGCAACCATGAATTTTTTTTTTAATGCTTGCTCCATGGAATAGAAGCTATGACAAACCTGGACAGTATATTAAAAAGCAGAGACATCATTTTGCTGACAAAGGTCTGTGTAATCATAGCTATGGTTTTTCCAGTAGTCATGTATGTGTGTGAAAGTTGGACCATAAAGAAGGTTGAGCATGGAAAAATTGATGCTTTTGAACTGTGGTGTTGGAGAAGACTCTCTTGAGAGTCCCTTGGCCAGCCAAGAGATCAAACCAGTCAATCCTAAAGAAAATCAACCTCAAATTTTCATTGGAAGGACTGATGCTGAAGCTGAAGCTCTAATACTTGGCTATCTGATGGGAAGAGCCAATACACTGGAAAAGACCCTGATGCTGGGAAAGATTAATGGCAGGAGAAGAAGAGCAACAGAGCATGAGATGGTTGGATGGCATCTTTGATTCAGCGGACATGAATTTGAGCAAACTCTGGGAGAAAGTGATGGACAGGGAAGCCTGGTGTGCTGCAGTTCATGGGGTAGCAAAAAGTCAGACACAACTGACTGACTAAACAGCAACAAAGTTCAGGCAATCCTTAGAGTCCACAAACCTCAGGCAATAGACACATGGGCTCCTCTTATTAAGCCATCAACCTGATGATTATCCCTTTAGGTCTATGTCCATCTAGAGTTTCTCAGGCCCTGGGACTCCTGGATTCTTGCCTACTAGCACATTGCAGTCCCAGAGGGCATTTCCAGACACCATCCACCATGGAACTCCTGCTCTGGGGGTCCTGATTTAGCCACATTCCCAATGAACTGGCATCTCATGGGCTCTCTCCAAATCTGATGATATGAAATATATAATTGGAAACCACTCTTACAGTACCCTGGTTGTCTCCATCACAATTAGGCACTGTATTCCACATCCCATCAGGGAAGTTTCCAGGAGATCTTACCGGTCAAAGTTCTGGACATCCTTGGGACCAGGGTAACTTCTGGCAATTACTTTACTTTTCTGGCAATTACTTTTAAAACTAGAGGTGTTTTGGTCACAGTACCAAACTTGGGCACATGTACCCTGAGCCCTTCATGGCTAAGGAATCTCAGCCCTTTCAGACACTGTACTTCCCAACAGCATGGATGAACCAATGAACTTTCAAGTCAACAACATGTTNAATTACTTTTAAAACTAGAGGTGTTTTGGTCACAGTACCAAACTTGGGCACATGTACCCTGAGCCCTTCATGGCTAAGGAATCTCAGCCCTTTCAGACACTGTACTTCCCAACAGCATGGATGAACCAATGAACTTTCAAGTCAACAACATGTTTCCTCCCTTAGGGTCTGGTGTTCCCTGGAGTCCAGAATTGTTTGGCTTCCCTGCAGACCTAAAGTCATTAGATCACTAGACTGAAATTGTGATGCAGAAATCAGGGCCTTTGCAGCCACTAGCCTGGCTTCACCTTGGGGGTGGTCTCCAACTATCCCACTTGAAACAGAACCTAAAATTCTTTCAAACGTGGAACTCTGCACCTAATGTCCCTGGGTACCTTCCTAGCACCATCTGGTCCCTGAATCTAGAGTTTCATGTATTCTGATGGCCCTAGCCCATCCATCAGCTGGAGGATTAGATACACTTCACATCATCACCTTCTTAGTGGCTGTGAGACTCACAGCCTGAACTCTAGGTCCCTAAGGCTCTTCTGGCACCGTTTGGTCCATGGCACTCTCACAGAGGGAGCACATTCCAGGCACCATTAGCCTGGATGCTGGGTTGTTTTTGAGATCTGACTCTGCACAGTGGGTTCTAGGAGAGCTCATATGGACACTGTGGTGCAAGTAGGCCCTTTCATCACTGCATCTCCATCTGGGCTGTACCACAGGCAACTTTCCACTCATTCTTACATTCTAACAGCTAGAGTTCGGGTTTCCTATTAGACTCCAGCCTGTTTATGCTCTGGGGATTGGAGGATTCTTTTGCTACATGCAAAATGGACCATTCCCAAAGCCAAGCCTGGCTAATGGCTGCAAAGGCCCTGATCTCTGCATCACAATGTCAATCTAATGACCTAATGACTTTAGGTCTGCAGGGAAGCCAAACAATTCTGGACCCTAAGGAACATCAGACCCTAAGGGAGGAAATGAGAGCATATAGTTTATGCCACTAGCTTCCCAAACAGGAAGGGAGAGCTCTTCAGATTTTCAGTCAGCTCAGAAGCTAGAGAATCATAAACCCTCTAAGCCATCTTCTGTCACTCATGTGGGTGCCCCAGCAAAGCTTCTTCCCCTCTTTCTAGGGCTCCAGGGATCCTTCAGGTCCCCAGATTTTCCTTAAATGATGGAACTATAGGGTCCTCCCAGTAGGCTATCAGCAAGAGGAGGCCTGTCTGTATGATTTAAATTGTGCCCTCTCAAGTTCTAGGACTCTTCCTGTCACCTGCTACCTCGCTGGTATTGTGGATGGAACTTCTGGACACCACCTGCCTTGTGGGCCCTTCTGGTCTCCAGACTGCCCGTACACTGGAGTCCCAGGTACCCTTAAAGACTCTAGCTAGATCTCATGCTATAGCTCATATGCACCTTTGGCTCCTGTTACTACCACCATTTTAGTGCCAGGAGCAACTTTTAGAATTTCTTTCCTGCCCATATTCTCCTGGCATGTTAGTGACCTGGAGGTATTGTGGCTATCATTTTACAACTCTGGTGTTGAACCAGAGTGTGCTCAGTCACAGTTCAGACCACAGCTGTATTATCCTGGGCCCTTTGGCTCAGGTGTCTGAGTCCCTTTGGCTACTGTAATTCCTGCCATCCCCATCTGCAGGTGCCCTGAGTATCCCTCCAACCACCCTCAGGTCTATTCTGACCTCTAGAAATCTAAGGTTCTTCTGGACATGTGCCAGCCAGCATGCTGGTACTCTGGAACACTTTCAGACATGTTTTAACCTTGCACTCATATGTTATGGGCCTTTCTGAGACCAGCTGCTTGTGTACACTTGCCCACTGCAGCACTGTGAAATATGGGGACTTACTGGAGTCATCCTTCCAGCAGCACGGCGCTTCAGGGGTCCCTTTCAGTCACCATACCTCCAGCATGCTACCAGTCTTCCTACCATCTAGGGTTAGGATATTCATAAATGACCCCAGCCCTTCCTCAGGCTGAAGAACCAAGGGTTCTTTGGCCACCAGTATAGGATGTTCTGGACCTTGGTCAGCCCACAAGCTAACCAAAGCAAGAAACAGTTTGGCCAATCAAAAACCACCAACAAAGTGAAGTCTAGCACCAGATGCCTTCACTGGTGAATTCAATCAAACATTTAAAGAATTTACACCAGTCTTTCTCAAACTCTTCCAAAAAATATGAGAAGAAATACTTCTTAACTCATTATTTGAAGTCAGCATTCAGATATCAAAGTTGAATGAAGGCATCACTAGAAATAAAATTAGAAATTAATATCCTTTATGAATATAGTTATAAAAATCTTCAACAAAATACCAGCAAATAAAATACAATATGATTAAAAGCATTAAAATTATATACCATGATCAAGTGGCATTTAACCCAGAAATGCAAGGTTGAATATAAAATCAATCAATATAGTATCAATACATCACACTGATACAACCAAGGGAAGAAAATACATAATCATCTCATTAGACACTGAAAAGGCATTTGAGAAAGTCTGATAATCTTTCATGATAAGAACTCTCAAAACACTAGAAATAGAAGGAAACTACCTCAACATAATAAAAGACATTTGTTAAAAACCCACAGTTAATAACAGACTCAATGCTGAAAGGCCGAAAGCTTTCCTACTATGGTCAAGAACAAGTCAAGGATCCCTACGTTCTCCATTGCTATTTAACACTGCACTACAACTTTTAGCCAGAGAAATCAGGCAAGCAAAATAAAGAAAAGACATTCCAGTTGGAAACGAAGAAGGAGAGCTGCTCAAAAATGACAAGATTTACATGTAGAAAATCCCAAAGAATACAGAAGAAAATTATTACAATTAATTTAAAAATTCAGCAGAGTTGAAGGGTACAAAATCAGTACATATTTCTAAATCAGAAATGAAAAATCAGAAAAGAAAATTAATATAGCAATTTCATTTATAACAGCATCTAAAAGAACAAAATACCTGGCAATAAATTTAACCAAGGAATTACACAATGAAAAACATAGAACAATGCTGAAAAAAATTAAAGAAGGCCTAAATAAGTAGAAAAATATTCCCTGTTCATGGATAGGAAGATTTAATATAGTCAAAATATCAATACAGGTTTCCCATGCTATCTGAAAGTAGAGTGTCCTATGAAACCTTTTGTAAACTGAAATGGTGTTAAGCAAACAAGCAATTATCTGAGGACACATCTTGCTAATGGATGCACAAAATAAACTGAGATAAAGCAGAGATACTCACAGACACAGTTCATAGCTAGGGCAACTTGGTGCTGCGTATATTTTCTAGGAAAGAGCTTGGTGGTGTCACTCTTGATGCTCAGGGTGCATGCTGCCTCTATAACCCCTCCCTGCAAAAGAAGTGCTAAATGCTNGCAGAGATACTCACAGACACAGTTCATAGCTAGGGCAACTTGGTGCTGCGTATATTTTCTAGGAAAGAGCTTGGTGGTGTCACTCTTGATGCTCAGGGTGCATGCTGCCTCTATAACCCCTCCCTGCAAAAGAAGTGCTAAATGCTATTTTTGCTTTTCGCCTTTTTTTGTTAAAAGAAAGAATTCTCTTCAGATTTCTTTTGGTTAGTGAAAATGTAGTTATTTCCTAAAAGTGAAGTGGCAAAAACTGAACTTTTGAAAAGCTGGGGATACCTTTACTACCCAAAGCAATACACAGATTCAATGCAATCCCTAAACATACTTAAACATTTTTTTTTTTACAGAAGTGCAAAAATCAAACCCCAAGTTCATATTGATGTGCAAGGGTTGGAGGGTTCTGGAAAACCAAAACAATCTTGAAAAAGATAAACAAAGTTGTAGAACTCACACTTCTCAATTTTAAAACTTACTGCAAAACTAATCAAACCAGTGTGGTGCTTACATAAGGATAGATGTATCGACCAACAGAATAAAATTAAGAGTTCAAAAATAAACCCATACATCTATGGCCAACTGCTTTTTGACAAGGGTGGCAAGTACATTAAATGGGGAAAGAATAATCTCTTCAACAGACGGTGGCTAGGAGAACTGGATTCCCACATTCAAAAGAATGAAGTTGGACTCCTACTTCACAGCATATACGTAGGTTAACTCAAAATGAAGCAACAACTGAAATGCTAAAACCATAAAACTCTTCAAAGAAAACAAGGATAAATCTTTATGACCTTGGATTCATAAATGGGTTCTTTTTTTAATTTTTTTTTACTTTATTTTACTTTACAATACTCTATTGGCTTTGCCATACATCGACATGAATCCAGAAATGGGTTCTTATAAATAACACCAAAAGCATGAGCAAAACAAGAAAAATAAATAAATAATGGACTTAATAAAAATGAAAGATTTTGGTGCATCAAAGCACATCATCAAGAATGTGAAAAGACAACCTATGGGATGGAACAATGGGTTTTAATATCTAGACCACATAACATCTACAACTCTACCACAAAAAGGCAACCAATTAAAAAATGATTAAGGGACTCAGACATTTCTCCAAAGAAGATATACAACTGGCCAATAAGCATATGAAAAGATGTGCAACATAACTGGTCACTAGGGAAATGCAATAACCTCAGATATGCAGATCACATCACCCTTATGGCAGAAAGCAAAGAACAAAAGAGCCTCCTGATGATAGTGAAAGAGGAGGGTGAAAAAGTTGGCTTAAAACTCAACATTCAGAAAACTAAGATCATGGCATCTGGCCCCATCACTTCATGGTAAATAGATGGGTAAACAATGGAAAAAGTGAGAGACTATTTTTTTGGGCTCCAAAATCACTGCAGATGGTGATTGCAGCCATGAAATTAAAAGATGCTTGCTCCTTGGAAGAAAAGCTATGACCAACCTAGACAGCATATTGAAAAGCAGAAACATTACTTTGCCAACAAAGATTTGTCTAGTTAAAGCTATGGTTTTTCCAGTAGTCATGTATAGATGTGAAAGTTGGACTATAAAGAAAGCTGAACACCAAAGAATTGACGCTTTTGAACTGTGGTGTTGGAGAAGACTCTTGAGAGTCCCTTGGACTGCAAAGAGATCCAACCAGTCCAACCTAAAGGAAATCAGTCCTGAATATTCATTGCAAGGACTGATGCTGAAGCTGAAACTCCAATACTTGGCCACCTGATGCAAAGAACTGACTCATTGGAAAAGACCCTGATGCTGGGAAAGCTTGAAGGCAGGAGGAGAAGGGGACGACAAAGGATGAGATGGTTGGATGGCATCACCGACTCAATGGGCATGAGTTTGAGTAAGTTCCGGGAACTGGTGATAGTCAGGGAAGCCGGGTGTGCTGCAGTTCATGGGGTCACAAAGAGTTGGACATGACTAAGCAATTGAACTGAACTGAGGGAAATGCAAATCAAAACCATAATTACATATCTCTTTATATCCATTAAAAGGGCTATAATTTTTTTAAAAAAAAGAATAAGTGTCAGAAAATACGTAGAAAAATTGGAACTCTCATACCTTTCTGGTGGTGGTGGTTTAGTCACTAAGTCGTGTCCGACTCTTGCAACACCAGCGACTGTACCCCGCCAGGCTACATAGGGTTTTCCAGGCAAGAATACTGGAGTGGACTGCCATTTCCTTCTCCAGGGGATCTACCCAACTGAGGAATCGAGCCCAGGTCTCCCGCATTGCAGGCAGATAGATTATTTACCAACTGAGCTATGAGGGAAGCCTAAAGTCCTACCTTTCTGGTAGGGATGTAAAATGATGTAGCCACTGTGAAAAACAGTTTGGCAGTACCTCAAAAAACTACGCATATAATTAACATATAGCCCAGTAAATCTACCCCAAGGTGTATAGCCAAAAGAATTAAACGCAGTTACTCAAACATACACTCGTATATGCCAGTGTTCTTTGCAGTATTATCCGTAACAGCCAAAAGGTGGAAACAACCCAAGTGTCCATCAACAGATGAACAGATAAATTAAGGATGGTATATACATACACTGAAATATTATTTGGCTATAAAAAGGAATGAAGTTCTGATACATGCTACAACGTGGATGAACTTTGAAAACATTATGCTAAGTGAAATAAACCAGCTACAAGAGGTAACATGTTGCATGATTCCACTTATATGGATTACTTTCAGTATATAAATTCGTAGAGACAAAGTATAATAGAGGTTACCAAGGCTGGGGCAGGGGAATAGGAAATTATTGTTTTTGTTTGGGATGGTGAAAAGTTCTGGAAGTGGATAGTAGTTATGGCTGCACAACACTGTGAATGTGCCTAATGTAACTGAAATTAAAAATGGTTAAAAGAAAAATTTTATGATATATATTTTTTAACCACAATTTTTTAAAATTAATAATGTGCTATACAAAAAAACCATTAAATTGTACACTTAGGGGTGTGAATTGTATGGTATGGGAATTATATTCAATATAGCTGTATTTTTAAAAAAAGTTTTGAAGATCTTAGGACACTAAAAACATATTTATGCTAAGTTATGTTAATGAATAGATATTCAGTAAATATCTAGATCATTATAAATGAGATAAAATACCGAAAATTAATTGCTGAGCATAATTTTAACGGTGTATATATTTGGATTCATTAATGAACATGCTCATTTTTTTCCAATTTGAGAAATTTTACCAGGATATATTAATAATATTATATCCTTTGAAAGTGAAAGTGGCTCAGTCGTGTCCAACTCTTTGCAACCCCATGGACTATACAGTCCGTGGAATTCTTCAGGCCAGAATACTGGAGTCGGTAGNATGCTCATTTTTTTCCAATTTGAGAAATTTTACCAGGATATATTAATAATATTATATCCTTTGAAAGTGAAAGTGGCTCAGTCGTGTCCAACTCTTTGCAACCCCATGGACTATACAGTCCGTGGAATTCTTCAGGCCAGAATACTGGAGTCGGTAGCCTTTCCCTTCTCCAGGGGAATCTTCCCAACCCAGGGATCAAAACCAGGTCTCCCGCATTGCAGGTGGATTCTTTAACAGCTGAACCACAAGGGAAGTCAATTATATCCTTTATGTGACTATAAAAAATCGTGAAATGTTTATCTGTAAGCTTTGCTAGTCTGCTATAAAATACTAGTGAATGACAGACAGTTCACA
This sequence comes from Neotragus pygmaeus, assembly GCA_006410875.1. NCBI lineage: Eukaryota > Metazoa > Chordata > Mammalia > Artiodactyla > Bovidae > Neotragus > Neotragus pygmaeus. The sequence continues at coordinate 121,989 of SJYV01018307.1, forward strand.
ATTAGCCACTTTTAAGTTTTTTCTGTATAACAGAAGTTTCCAATTATTAAAATTTTTAATTAATATATAGCATGCAAGGTATAGAGAGTATGTTATTATTAAGAAAGAGAAATACTTTTGTCCTAAAATAAAAGAACTGGTTGTTCCAGAAAGAAAAATAAAAAAGTGTTAGTTAAAACCCAAAAGAATATAAAAAGTTGTAAAATGTTCATGGGTGGGGAAATTTGTGGTCCAAGCTAGCTAAGGTTGATAAATATATTAATAAGATTTTAAAAACAGCTTTAATATCAAATATTAAACTGATGAAAAACTAGAATTTGGTTCTCTTGCTGTTAAAATGACACAATTTTCTTNTCCCTGGAGAAGGGAATGGCAACCCACTCCAGTATTCTTGCCTGGAGAATCCCATGGATAGAGGAGCCTGGGGGTGGGGGCGGGGGCTACAGTCTGTGGGATGGCAAGAGTCAGACACGAGTGAGAGACTAACATACACACATGTTCTAGGCCAATGGTTTTCAACTGAGAATTCCCATCACTTGTCTATGGAGTTTTATTAACATGTTCAGGACCTACTTCAGTCTTAATATTCTTTACTTAATGTTTTTGATATATTCTTGGTATATTCTAAATAAATGCTTGATGTATTCTTGGTATATTATGTCTTGGGATTATTATTTGTTACATTTGAAGGCTGTTTTTCCTCTGTAAGCATTATATACACTCATTTTCATAAATTATATATCCACTCTTCTTTGAGAATAGGGCTGTTATGTTTATAGTTTGTCTAAAACCTTTTTGATATGACTATTTTATGTTGCATGCCACAAAACCAAATTTCCTGGTTAAATGCATTATTTTTATAATGAACTCTCATCAGATCATTCATTTTGAAACTCAGCAGTAATAAGTTAACCACAGCCATTGTGTCTTTTGTCAACCACAGATTGTTTTCTTTTCTTTCTTTTTTTTTTTTTTTTTTTGTTACTTTGGTGCTTCCCTGAAAGCACTTGGCTCTTGCTACAGGCCAGAATGCTTATTGTATACAAAGGATTGTCTCAGAGAGTCGCCTATGCCAGCTGGGTATTCTTAGGCACAGGCTTCTAATGGCATCACTTAACTCTGGGGCCATACCAGTGGCCAGGATCAGGCTTTCCAGAATCCTAGTAGACAACCAGATGGGTTCATGAAACTGATAACCCAAAATCAAGCGGAACAAGAATTAATTACAGAGGACTGAATGAAGTGATGAATGACGATTATAGGTTTTGTTAGGAATATTGTTGCTACTTTAGTGTTCTGTTTTCTGCATATAAGCTATTTCTAACTCATAACAATTTAGCAGACTATACTTTTGTAAGCAGAAATGAAACATTTATCTTTCTCTTCCTGATTGATCCCTCTACAACTCAGAAACTCTTATTGAGTATTCTCATTATCATGACAATATTGGTTATGTGCATAGAGTCTATCCTCCTTGTTAACAGAACCTAATTGCAAACATTGGTTATGCAACCAAGGCTTTTTCTGGAATGTCATATTTGAGAATGAGGTTCATTTAATATGATACAGCTAGAAACTTTAAAGCAAAGGAACAAGACTGACTTTATGGAGCAAATGCTTACAAAGCGCTCTTAAGAAAATTGGCCTGATATGTTATATACAGGCTTCCATTTTTATAAATGAGGTGGACTCCTTGCTGACAGGTAAGGAGTCTTGGGGTATTTTGTTGATCTCAGGAAAAGAGGGATGCACCCAAATCTACAGATAATGAAGGTAAAATGTGATGGCAAATTCTTGGCTTGGATTCCTATCCTCAAGAGGCTTTTACATTCCAGTCTGAGATTCCTTGTGAAAACTTGCAGCAAACTAAAAAAGACTTAGGTACAAAAATCATTATTTCTGTTTCTATGTAAATAATCAGGCCAGCTCTAATGAGATCAGCTTTATTTTGTGATCCAGAATAATATTTCTGTGATATTATGGTTGCTCAAAGGGGGAGGGGTGACAGTAGAAAAAAAATGTTTCTGAAAAGGTACTTAACGTCACTAATCATTAGGGAGATGCAANGCGCATGTCCTGGGACCCGCTTCAGCCAGATGTGTATAAGAGACAGGAATAATATTTCTGTGATATTATGGTTGCTCAAAGGGGGAGGGGTGACAGTAGAAAAAAAATGTTTCTGAAAAGGTACTTAACGTCACTAATCATTAGGGAGATGCAAATCAAAAGCACAGAGAGACATCATCTCACACCTATTAGAATGGCTGTCATCAAAAAGATAAGAGATAAATGCTCTTAAGGTTTGGAGAAAGTGAACCCTTGTTCACTGTTTGTATGATCGTAAATTGGTACAGCCAGTATGGAAAGTATGGATGTTCCTCAAAAAATTAAAACCAGAACTACCAAATGATCCAACAGTTCTGGGTATATATCTGAAGGAAAGCAAATCATTATGCTGAAGACATGTACTTCCATGGTCATTGTGGCAATATTTACATAGCCAAGACATGGAAACATCCTAAGTGTCCATCAACAGACAAATGGATTAAGGAAGTGTGGTATATACACACAACAGAATTGTATTCAGCCACAAAAAAGAAGGAAATTCTGCCAATTGTAACAACACATGGATGGTCTTTGTGGGTGCTATGCTAAGTGAAGTAAGTCTGACAGAGAAAGAGAAACACTATATGATCTCACTTATATGTGGAATATTAAAAAAAACTTCATAGAAAAATAGGTCAGATTTATGGTTACCAGAGAGCAAGAGGAGAAGGGGGTGGCAGAGGATGAGATGGTTAGACAGCATCACTGACTCAATGGACACGAGCTTGCACAAACTCTGAGAGATAGTGAAGGACAGGGAAGCCTGGCATGCTGCAATTCATGGGGCTGCAAAGAGTCAGACACAACTTTCTGAATGAACAACAATAATGGTTACCAAAGGTGGGGGTTGGGGCTGAGTAAATTGGATCAAGGTGGTTGAAAAGTACAAACCTGTAGTTATAAGATATGGAGATGTATTGCACAACATAATGACTATAGTTAATACTGATGTATGGTATATTTTAAAGTTGCTAAGAGAGTAGATCATAACAGCTCTCATCACAAAACATTTTTATACTATCTATATGAGATGATGGACAACTAAATTCACTGTGATAATCATTTGACAGTATATGTAAGTCAAGTCATTATGCTGTATACCTTAAAACTATACAGTGCTATATGTCAATTATATCTCAATAAAACTGAGAGAAAAAACCAAATGAGATAAAAACAATTTTTGATTACATTTCAAAAAAAAAAAAGTATAACACATCCGTCTGGGTTATCAGTTTCTGGTCCTGTCAGTTGTCTTTGAGCTATTTATTTCTTACCTCTTTGTAAACTGCAAGTAACTGATGGATACGCAAATTTCATCTTGTCTGATAGAAATTTAATTGACTTTCTCTCTCACTGTGGAAGAACCATTTTTGGCATTTACCTGTAAACTAGAATAAATTCTATTATGCTGTCCAAACTGTCAACCTGTACCAAAATTTTCAGTCTTTCAGTTTCTTTCAAATACTTGGCTCTATCTTTCCCAATTAACATTTCCAGGTTTTCTCTCTCCTACTTTGGCATCAACAAGAACTAAAACCTATCAGATCCTTATGCTGACCCTAGGTGCTTCACAGCTGGCCTTTACTCCAGGATCTGAAAGACCAATGTTTAGCTAAAGCCAGACCAACTTGATATATACCTTGAAGGATTCATCACTGTAGCAGACTATGCGAGCCTGCTAAGTCACTTCAGTCCTGTTCAACTGTGTGCGACCCTATGGACCATAGCCTGCCAGGCTCTTCTGTCCATGGGCTTCTCCAGGCAAGAATACTGAAGTGGGTTGTCATTGACTTCTCACCCCATCTTGGGTCCAGGGAAAATGAGCACCCTTCG
>SJYV01018307.1:133319-152438 GCA_006410875.1 Neotragus pygmaeus
TCCTCTGTCTTTTTCCTGATTTCTTCTGCTTCTTTCTCCCTTCTCTCCTTCTTTCTCCCTTCCACCTCTCTCCAGAGAATCCTCCACTTCTTTATCTTCTTGCTGTTGCTTCTTCATCCTCCTTTCTCTTTTTATAATTTTACATAGTTCCCAGTTTTATTTCCCCTACTCTTTTATGAATCCTCATATAGATAATATTTCTTTGAGGAGTACATGTATACAATTATTTTTAAATGCTAGTTTGGGGAATTCTCTCTGGACCTGTTCCTGGCATCAAAAAGGTGTAATAGGATTCACATTGGCATTCTTCACTATCTACATGGGTACTGGATGAATTTTCCTCTTGGATCATGAGCTGAGGGGCTGAAAACAAATGGATAGAAAAAATGTTATGACATGGTTAAACTTCTCGTGCAGGCTTAGAAAATCATTTCACAGATATTATCTTTTTCATTGCATGAGTTTCTGTGGGAAGAATTTCTGCTTAAGTTCTATGAGGAGACATCTTCATGCCAAAAATATGCTTTTTACATTTGGAAATATTAGTAATTTTTTCCTTTTTGTCTACTCATTTATTCACTCCTCTATGTCTTCCTTTCTAAAACTGGAGCCTTAGAATTTCATTGCCAATATAATCTAAATTGTTAAATTACATTCTTTAAGCTTGGAACCTAAGTTTTAAACCCCTTCCATAGTGTTAGAGCTGATTTAATGTCTTTTCAGTCTCCTCATTTTTTTCAAGAAAAAGGTTGTTTTGCGCTCTCATGTACACTGTTTCCTCCAGTTATGTATTTGTCAGCAAGTGTACTGTATGCATTGTATTAAGAGCTACATTTATAGAATGCCTACAGTATGTCAAGCCCAGATCTTTGCATAATTCTGTTTTAGGAGACAGATAACTTTTCACATTTTTCAGATGAAGAAAAGGCTCAGGGATTAAGAAATTATACTACTTGTAGACCTGCTACCTGAGATTTTTGTCTCATTTGTTTGTTTAAAGCTGATAGGGTGTTTTTTTTTTTTTCTATATGTTTTTGTTTGGTTTGAGTGATTGTTTTTATGATACACTACCTGCAACCAGAAACAGATCGAAAGTATAATATTTGCTTGAGTTCAGAGTTATGGTCAAAAGGCCATGTGTAATATCGGCAGTAATATTAGTTCTCTATGTTTTGTTCTCATAAGCTTGCTACCACATTTGGATTATACTTGTTTATTATGTATGCTCTCCACCTCAAATGATCATTATATTTTTGAAGGCAAACATAGCTTTCTATGGAACCTAAAACAGTGCTCCACATCTGACTTCTTCAAAGAGTAATGATGCCTAACTGACATGAAAACTCCAGAATGATTCTTTGCTAATGCACTGAAGGCAGCTCAAATGGGCTCTATCCAATGCAAATGTTTAAACCTATCTCTCACTGAGGTATGGAACAAATATATTGTAGCCCTCCCTAATTTACTCTGTAGCAGTATCAAATAGAGATAGTAACATTTCTATAAGTAACTTTATAGTTTTAATTAAGTAAAAATGTTAAAATAAAGGTGAAGTGATTATGAAATGCATACTACATAATAAAAATATGCAGTTTTGTCTCGAACATACTAATTAAGCATTTATCTTCTCCCAAGTGGGATACCCTAGAATAAACAATTTATATATTAGCAAAGACTTGCCTTCAGTTTTGGACTGAATCATGGAATGGCAGTATGAGCACAGATTCTCTATCATTTAGACAATAGCAGTATAGTTCTCATTCTAAATGAAATGTTTAAGGGATATCCTATTGTAATGAAAATATTTTAGTGGCTCTAATATCTGATTCAACAACTTCTATTTTTATAGGTAATATTATTTTGAATATTTGCTAAATGTATTTTTTGCTAATTTTTATTTGGTACCATGCATGAGTGCTAAGTCACTTCAATTGGGTCTAACTCTTTGTGACCCTATGGACTATAGCCACCAAGGCTCCTCTGTCCATGGGACTTCCCAAGCAAGAATACTGGAATGGGTTGCCATGCCCTCTTCCAGGGTATCTTCCAGACCCAGGGATCAAACCTGCATCTCTTACGTCTCCTGCATTAGCAGGCAGGTTCTTTACCATTAGTGCTACTTGGGAAGCTCCTATTTCATACCAATTAGTACTAAATAATAATGTTTTAAATTTTGTAAAATTAATATTTTAAAGTTAAATTGAGTTAGGTCTCTTTAGATTTATCATGAAGATACTGTTTCCTTGCCCTATTGGAATTATGAAATGCTGGCCACATTTATGAGTAAAATAAATAAAATCTTGACAAATCTCTCATTAGTTTGTCTATTAAGATAGCTCTGGTTTGATGGATGAGAACAATAATATATCTAAAAAGCATCCTTACAGAAGGTATAGATCTGAAAGAACACTGTTATCAACATGAGCAGCTTCCTATGATGTGCAGTTCAACAAAATCATCCTTGGTTTCAGTGTTGTAGTTTTGAAAATTAATAATGTAAAAGAATATTTCAAAAACCAATGATTGACACATTAAAAATTAAGTGCCAGCTAAATCTTTTTTCTTTGCAACTTTTCCCGTTACAATTTTCTGTTCTTATCACAGCACTCTTCACATATTCAATAGCTATGGCATTGAAAAAAAATATTGTATCTGATAATTTAATTATAATATTTTCCAGTGTATGTTTACTTAAGTACTTTAAGTTTTTTATGAATAATGCATTCATAATATAAATAATGTGAAAGTTAGACTTTAAATGGAACTGTTTTAATCTTATTTGTGTCTGAGGCCACAGGATATTAAGTAGCAATAACCTCCTAGTCCCAAATTAGGAGACCATCTCTGCAGGGTTTGTAAAAGAAGTACACAAATACCAGTTTGCTCACAAACTTCAGTGTGTAAAAACAAGTAGTGGTAGCAGAAACAGGGGTATTAGAGACAGAATTTTAAGGCAAATTTGTAAGGTCCCCCCCCCCATGGTAGAACAGAAGCTCTGAAGCTCAGATTTTCAGTGTGGAGTTAGATGGTGGTGGAGAAGCAGGCTGTAATGTGGACCAAATCAGGAAAAGTTCTCCTTCTTGTCTCCCTCCCAAGAAATCCTCATAGATTTTTGCAGATTTTCTGTTTCCCATTATTCATGGAACTGGAATTTGAGACATTTTATACTGTCTTAAAGAAAAAAATAACACTTAAAAACGAGGAGAAGTCCATAGAAGCAGATATATATGTTGAATTTAAGGAACTGGAGATTAAACATTGAATTTCTTAATTGGCAGCCAGAAGGGATAAAGCATTCAAAATAAAAGATTCATCATTATCTTTCTCACCAAAACACTGGTGGATACTCAGAACCCCAAACAGCCCAGTTATACTTGACTAAGTATTGACAACTGGTCATTTCTTACCCTCTAATTTGTTTTGACCAAACTCTAGTTAGGCTTCTCTCCTTCCTATTATCCCCTGAGCACTGCTTGCTCCAAAACCTTAGAAAGCACTAAAAAAATGGAACCTGCCCCCCATCCCACCCTTATCAGCTTCTCCTGGGAATCAGATGACCTCAGGGAGACCCTCTTGTCCAGTGAGATGNCAATCCCTCCCAGCATCAGAGTCTTTTCCAATGAGTCAACTCTTCACATGAGGTGGCCAGAGTACTGGAGTTTCAGCTTTAGCATCATTCCTTCCAAAGAAATCCCAGGGCTGATCTTCCGAATGGACTGGTTGGATCTCCTTGCAGTCCAAGGGACTCTCAAGAGTCTAAAAACTCCTTAGAAATATCAAATAGCTGACGAGAAAGTAAGGAGCTTCTTGGCCAACACCTAAGAGGAAATGAAGGAGAGAAAAAACAGATGATCACAGTCACTTTAGTTCTGAAGTTACTGGTGGATCTCAGGGATCATGGGCCCATGGCTTCTCAAACACAAGCAACAGAGAATCTCTACATGAATCTGAGAAGAGGTGAATCAGATCTATACCAACACCACTCACCACAGGGAGCATCAGGGTAATAGGTGCTCCGTGCCTTAGGTCTGATTTCCACAGGAGCTAACTTGAGAGTCAGATTTGAGTGCAAGCAGTTTATTGACTGGCTTCCCAGGTGCTGCTAGTGTTAAAAAATCTGCCTGCCAATGTAGGAGATGCAGGTTTGATAATCCTTGGGTTGGGAAGACCCCTGGAGGAGGCCATGGCAATCCACTCCAGTGTTCTTACCTGGAGAATCCCATGGACAGAGGAGCCTGGTGGGCTACAGTCCACTGGGTTGCAAAGAGTTGTACACAACTGAAGTGACCTGGCACATGCATGTAGTTTATTGGCAGGTGTCGTGCATGTNTGGCAATCCACTCCAGTGTTCTTACCTGGAGAATCCCATGGACAGAGGAGCCTGGTGGGCTACAGTCCACTGGGTTGCAAAGAGTTGTACACAACTGAAGTGACCTGGCACATGCATGTAGTTTATTGGCAGGTGTCGTGCATGTTATACTATGTGGCCTATGTTCCCATTCAAGAAGGACACATTCATTCCACTACATCTATGAATGTGGATGGACCCAACTCTTGAGTCTTGAGGCTCTGTTCAGAATTTGCCCACAGCTGAAGAGAGCCGCTCATGCAAGGTCATCCCCTCCCTGTCTGTAGCCCACATCTGATGGCTGGATTGTGTCATCTTTGATTCAAAGTGGAAAATCTCTAAAGGCCGGTCTATTGGGTTGACCAAAAAGTTCGTTTGAGCTTTTCTGTAGCACTTTATGGAAAAACCAGAACAAACTCTTTTTGGCCAACCCAGTAACTCCAGAGCCTTCCAAGGAGTCATTTGGAGTCTCTGGGGCAATTACACTAAGGTTCAACTTTTCTCTCTGCCCAGCCCTGCTTGATCAGTCTTTAGATATGGTAAAAGTATTCTCTCTTTGTTTGGCTGCACCACATGGCTTGCAGGATCATAGTTCCTCAGCCAGGGTTTAAACTCGGACCCCAGGAGTGAGAGTGCCAAGTACGAACCACTGGACTATTGGGGAATTCCCCAGAAGTACTCCCCATTAAGCCCCTTTTATTTAAAATCTCAGGGTCTCAGAAAAAAGTTTGTTTCCTGGGAAACTACACTGACAGGAAGTAATCCCAGAGCATATGGATATGAGCCAGGGTAGATAAAAGGGTCAATATGGGTTTTTCTAAGCTGCTAAATACTGCTTAGAGCAACTGTGGCTCAACATGACTGGGGAGCCCTGGGAGATGGTGTAGAATTTCCTCAGAGAGACAAGGAAATGGGATTACACACCCACTTTCATACATCATTGATTGAGGATTATTTTTAGAGTTGTCAATTGTCATGCCCTCTACATCATTTGAAAGACATACCAGCACTTTTCCATGGTTAGAGAAGGAATTTCTTCTTTGGAGTAAGAGGGCAATGTCATGAATGGGAATGATGAGTTTTGGGTGTGATCAAGACATCAATGCTATTTACTATACCTTCATTCTATGTGAGCAAAGTGAAAAAGAAAAGGGAAAAGCTTGTTCCTGAGTCCTTGTAATAAAGATCTAGTTCTGACATGAATTTATATCTTGTGTACATAGCATCTCTCTGTGGTCCAAGGAATTTTTCATATGAACTTGCTCTAAGTGGTTCTAGACTAGTCATGTCTCCAAAAGCCTGGTAGAAGGAAATGCAATATATTGTAAAAAAGGGAGTTTGTCATCTTACACCTGGTAAATCCCCACCTATATATTTTTAAAGGAGAGTAAAGAGAAAAACTTAAAAAAAAAAATCAAGATGAGAAGAACTAAGAAGTCCCAGTGAAGGAAACCCTGTAGAAATAATAAAAAATAACTTTTTTACTTATAAGGACTCTAGATATTGAACTTATAACAGATAATGCAACAACTAGTTTATTATGTATAGAGGAAAAAAAACTTGAATATATCTGTAGGAATTTTTGTTGCTGTTTTAGTCATTAAGTTGTGTCTGACTCTTTTGCCTCCCCATGGATTATAGCCCACCAGGCTCCTCTGTCCACAAGATTTCCCAGGCAAGGATATTGGAGTGGGTTGCCATTTCCTTCTTCAGCAGATCTTCCTGAACCAGGATTGAGCCCATGTCTCCTGCACTGCAGGCAGATTCTTTACCACTGAGCCACCTGGGAAGTCCTATCTGTAGGACAGAAAACTTAAAAAATTTTAGTATTTGAAAAAGTAGAGCTTCTAGAAATTAAAATGGAAATTTAAGACAATCTGAAATTCAATACTCAGTAAGTGGAGTTAATAACTGAATAGAACCCACTGACAAGAAAATTGGTGTAGTGGAAAGTAGAGCCAGAACAATGATAAAGAATGTAACACATGGAAACAAAGGAAATAGGAAAATATAAAAGTACAATAAAAAGACAAGGAAGAAATGCATATAATTGGAGTTATAGAAAAACAGAGGAGGCCTGAGAGATATTTGAAGAAATATTGGCCAAAATTTTGCAAATTTGCTGAACCTATAGATGTACAAACCAAAAATGCTTGGAAAAGCCCAGGAAGAGAAATATGAAGAAAACGACACTAAAATGCATAATAATCTGACATTCAAATTACATGATAAAGAAAAAAAATCTTAAAACAGGCAGATAAAAAATTACATATGGAAGAAAATAATAACAGTTATAAAAGACTTCTTATCAGAAATTATGAAATTCTGAAGATACTGTCAAAGAGTCTTTGAAGTATTAAAAAAAAAAAAGAAAAAGAAAGAAAAAAAAAAAAAGAAAGAAAAATCAACCTACAATTCTATACCCAGAAAAAATATCTTTCAAACATGAAGATGAAAGCCATTGCCAGCAGACCTGTATTAACAGAAATAGTAGACTGTAGCATATTCACAGGACAAAATGCTATTTAGTAACTGTAGGAACAACTACCAATTTACAGAACAATGTAGTGTGAGTATGAGTGAAAGTTGCTCAGTCATGTCTGACTCTTCGTGACCCCATGGAATGTAACCCACCAGGCTCCTTTATCCTAGGATTTCCCAAGCAAGAATTCTGGAGTGGGTTGCCCTTTCCTTCTCCAACAGAACAATGTAAGTGAATCTCAAAAAATGATTTGCTGAATGATGCATATTCATAGTATTTAATTCCATTTACATTAAGTTCTAGAACAAGCAAAAGTAATCTACATTGAAAATATCAGAACAGTATTTTTTTTTCAGTTGTTTTAGGCATGGGGATTGACAGGAAAGAAAAATGATATTTCCTGAGGTTCTGGTAATATTATGCATCTTGATAGAGGTTTGACTTTCAGACCTGTATATGTTTTTCAAAATTCAGTGAATGAACACATCAGACTTATTCATTTCACTTAAGTTTCCCGTTTAAGAAAAAGCTAAATAAATATGAAACACAAATTAACACTATGAGGAGGTCTTGGGCTGTCTGAAATTTACTTTGAAATGTATCAAGGAGGGGGGTGATTAATAGATTACAGGGATAAATAGCTGGAGGTGTGTGCACTTGATACAATGTATAATAATATGTTAATGTAGAAGATCTAAGTGGAACATATACAAGTATTTAGTGAAAATTATTTGTTTTGCTTTATAATTGAAATTGCTCATAATAAACTTTGAAAAACAACCAGTACAAAGGGAAAATATTATAACAAAAACTAGAAATATTTATAAGCTAATATTAAAAATACTTTTATGACACTGTGGATTTGTCTAGAACAGGACATAAAGAAAATGAACCATAAAGTAGTGGCTTAAATTCAACAATAACTGTTTATCGGAAGACAGCATTAATATAGCCAAAGATGAGTTAGTGAGTGCAGGATGATATTTGCAACACATATACTTGACAAAGAAACAGTTTCCAAATGAAAGAATTGTTACAAAATAATTTTTAAAATGACCAAGCAACACAAAACAAAAATTAAGCAAAAAATGTGAGTGGACATTTCAACGTAATTGAATCAAAATAATTTTTCAATTCATTTCAGTCACTGAGTTGTGTCTAACTTTCTGGGACCTCATGGATCTGCAGCACACCAGGCTTCCCTGTCCATCACCAACTCCTACAGACTACTCAAACTTATGCCCATAACATCTGTGATGACATCCAACCATCTCATCCTCTGTCATCCCCTTTTCCTCCTACCTTCAATCTTTCCCAACATCAGGGTCTTTTCCAATGAGTCAGTTCTTCACATCAGGTGGCCAAAGTACTGGAGTTTCAGNTCAACATAATTACTTACAGTCTATTTAACCTCATGTAAAGAAGAAAACAAGAATGCTAAATAAATTGTACATATTAAACTATATTTGTATTAAAGAATAAACGAGCAGACAGATTCAAAGAAACAAAATAGTCCAGAAGGAGATTTGCAATGAATGAAAATTTAGCATTAGTATTAGTGTTAGTTAGCATTAAGTGTAGCATTTCCAATCAAGTAAATAACCCTCCAAAATTTTTGAGACAACTAGATCAAAAGCAAAAATTTATTTAAAATATCTGTTTTATAATTTTACACTGAGTAAAAACTTTTTAAGGAAGCTGAAATTCTATAAGCTCTGAAACAATGGACAAAATATTAAACAGCCAAAGCAATGATGATGATGATGATGATAGCTAATTGTTACAAAGTACTTAATATGTGCTAGGCATTTTTCTAAACATTAAAGTGAATTAATGGGATTTCCCTCTGCTTCCAATGCAAGGGGTGTGGGTTTGATCCCTGTCAAGGAATGAAGGTCCCACATGCCTCAGGATGTGGCAGAAAATTTTTTAAAAAATGAATTAGCTCCTAACTTCTGACAACTGTGTGATACTAGGCCTAACCCCATTTGAGAGATGGAATATGGAACAGAGAGATCAGCTAGTAAATAGTAAAGGGATTAAAGTTTCTTTAAGGCAAAACAGAACATGCAAAGTACCAAAATATAAATAAAACCTGCAAAAAACATTAGATACATAGCAAATAATTTATTTCATTGATACGAATTCTTTCATGTTTATAATAAGGAACAGTATAATAGAAAATGGACAAATGTAATAATGTTCAGTTTATAGAAAACATAAATACACTATATACTAAAAGACACTTGAAAAGATTCAAATCCTAAATAAAAGAATGCAGAATAAAAATTTGAAGCAGTTTTTTGTTTATTTGACACTGATCTGAAAGTTTGTAATTCATTGTAGTAATTCTGTCGGAAAAAAAAGAAAGTGAAAGAAAGAAACAATCATTTGGAGTACAATTTGCCAATATCAATTTTTTAATGCTCATCTTTTTGATCTAGTCATTTCATTTATGTATTCTACACATATATTTACAAACATGATAGAAACATGAAATATGTAAAATTTTGTCATTCAGGTTATTAATTAGTAACAAAATCCTTGAGTGAACCTTATAGTCATAGTCTTGTTTAAAAAAATGTTATAATATTATAAATTGAAACAAATGAGATTCCTGTCCTTGTATGCTGATATTGAAACATATAAATCTATTCTAAGAAAATATAAAACAAACTATATACACATGCACATATAAAGAGTGTGTAGGCGTGTGTACTCAGTCGTGTCCAACTCTTTGTGATCCCATGGACTGTAGCCCGCCAGGCTCCTCTGTCTATGGCATTTCCTAGGCAAGAATACTGGAGTGGGTTGTAATTTTCTTCTCAAAGAGTATGTATAGTGCTCATTTAAATGAAGTATTTTAAAAGGATGGCTATATGCTTGGGATAGTTCACGATGATTCACAAGAAAATAATAGTTCCCTGTGAGGAAAAGGACTATAAGTTTATATATGCAGCTTCACATATTTAGGTTTTTTTATCATTAGCTTTTCCAAATAATAATAACTTTAAAAAATATTAAAGGTTGCTTTTGTGAATTTATACAGTGAAAAAAGCCTTTTTGAAGCAAAGGAATGGTTCTAAAATCTAAGTAGATATTCTTTAATGCATTTCATGATTTGTTTCCTAAAGAGGTAAATCCATGGAAAATTGAAACTTTGGGTTAGACTCCAATACACATACATAATTTTTCATCCACTGAAAATTTGATAAACATAGGAATATTTTCTACTTATGACAGAATCTTAAACCACTGAGCTTTTAATGAATCTGAGAATAATTATTAGCTGCAAAGGACTTTGTTATTATTTTTCAAAATAAATTGGAAGCCATAAGATTGCCATGGTCCACTCTTCCTTCTTCTCTCACTTTGTTCCTTTTCTTGCCACCAGTTAAAAATGAAACACCATATGCATGTTTAACAAGCACAAGATAAACACAAAAGATTTTTGTTTAAATGCAGGGTTGAATAATACCACTTTGTGTTGAACTTTGATTTAATAATAATAATAATTCTAGCTGTTTACTGTTTATTAACACTTCTAGCAATTACCACAGTCGGAATAGATCTGGACTTTGCCTGAGGTAATGTGTAAAATAATTTACTAGCAAGAACTTTAGTCTAATTATGTATAGAAGTTTATGGGAGTGTTTTTTCTGTTTTGGTTTGAGTGATGGCTTAATTTAAAAATGATAAGTTTTAGAGAAAATGTTAACAACAAATAGAGAAAATGATGCATTATGGTCTCTGAAATAAATGCAAGGAACATATTACCATCCCCTATTAGCTTGGGTATTGAAGCAAGTCGTTATTGTAAAAACCAAAAGATAAGAGAGGAATCCTTTTAAACTGGTTGTTAGTATACAGATTAGGTGAAACTAACTAAATATTAATATATTCATTTCTTTGGGATGATAGTATGCATTTAATACACTCATCTTTTTATCTTAAATTCTTCTACAGAGGTGTAGAACTTAATTTTTCAAAAGAAAACGGAAATGGACCTTACAGTAAAGAAATTTACAGATAACATATGATCATGCTTATAAGCCAGCACTTCAGCTAGTACATATCACCCAGTTTCAACCCATTGCTATAATAAAATTACCTTATGGAGGATGAAGTGTTAGGCCCTTAGTTAAAAATATTAATTCTGTGCCAAAACATAAACTAAAATTTTATCAATTAAAACAAAGAAAAGTTATTGAAAACATGTTATAATTTGAAACTGTCATATCTGGCTAAGCTTTACCATTAATAACTTTTGAATAAAGGACATGAGGGAACAACATTTGTAGAAAAAGAAGGAAATAGCTTGCCTTCTCTATTGTCCTTTTCTCCCGCCACTAAATATTAGATTTAATTTAAGAGAGAATGAATATATGAAGAAGCATAGGACACCCCCATGGACAAAATTCATCAGTATTTGATAAGGTGAATGTGATTATTGGCCTCTTATCCATAATCTGTCATAAACATGAATTCTTTATAATTTGAAAGGAGCTTAACTTTTCTTGATCTCAGGTTCTTCATTTCATATATTAGAGGAGTCCTCTTTTTTATAATTTTATTTATTTATTTATTTTGGCTGTGCTGGGTCTTCATTGCTGTGTGGGCTTTTCTCTAGTTGCAGGGAGCAGGGGCTACTCTCTAGTTCCAATGTACAGGCTTCTCACTGCAGGGGCTTCTCTTGTGCAGCACCGGTTCTAGGGCACGTGCAGGCTTCAGTAGTTGCAGTTCCCAGGCTCGAGAACACAGGGTCAATAGTTGTGGCATGCGGGCTTAGTTGCTGTGCAGCATGTGGGACCAAGGATCAAACCCATGTCTTTTATATTGGCAGGTGGATTCTTCACCACTGAGCCACCAAGGAAGCCCTAGAGGAGTCCTCTTAACATTCAATTTTAAGCCTTTTCCAGATCTAAAATTGAATAGTGCTTTTTGTAATCCTTTCTTTATACCTATAAAATCTACAAAGGTATAACAGAAGAAAAAAAATCTATTAGAGGATCTGTTACAAAACAGAGAGAGTTGTGAATATGTCATCATATTCCACCACCAGAGTATGGTATCACCTTCACTTTTTCCTTATATCTTTTAGTGCATACAGGATCTACCTCAGCTGGGCCTTCCTCTCCCTTTTCTCTCTATGGTTCCCTCTGCCCTGTCTTTCCTCTTCCATCAGGATCAAGGTCCTACTGAAGTGTCATAAGGCTCCCTAAGTACTAAATTTACATGACCAACTCTTTCTAGGAAAGGAAAAATAGATTCTAACTCTATATTACTCAAGTGTTTTAGATCCTTCAAATCTTTCAAAACAGACGAATCCATCTTTCTTTGCTAATATTGACAGCTGTTCATAACATAACTTCAAAATATTATTTTATCTCTACCTTTTTGTGCTTTGTTTTTTCTAAGGATACCAACCTCCTCCAGAGATTAAGGAAAAGATTAAGGATAAAGGGGGTGAACTAGAAAGAAAATTTCATGCTGCAACAGAGAATATCTTGGAGGGCATATCATATTTCTTTGCTATACACCATCATTTCAAAAGACCTCTGATAGGACCAACCAAATAAATCATGAAAACAAGTGTCTAACAATATGTTAGACAATATGTGCTTTAAAGATGTTTACACTCTAATAAGAAGGCCATGATATGATGTAGGTAAAAATAATAAGATAACTAAAAATGTGTACCAAAAATAAAGGACAAAGCACCTTGAGACTTTAAGGTCAATAAGATCACAATGGTTTCGTCAACGTTCTTTGATTTGTATGTCAGTTTTCCAGCTTCTCAACTGGATTTCTAAAGTTTCTCAAGGGCAAAAAAATCCTTTTGATTCCCTCACCTCTCAGCACCTAGTAGTATCTTCCATATAAAAGATAAGGTGAATCTTTGCCTATTGACATGCAGCTATAGTACTGTATTTACTCTACTATAAAGGGTGGAAGATCAGTAACTCCTCATTTATTTTGTATTGAAAGGATACCCATGGCTCACTTAGACTCTTATTTCAAGCCACAGCCACACAAATCACACTAAAATTAAAACCTCAAAATCCCCACTGAGTTAGAAATGCTTATATATAATCTTTGATAAATTTGAAGCACTTAAGATGTTTTTTCTGCCTAGGGAAATATACTAATTAAAAGAATATTTTAAGATGTAACCTAATGAGTAAGGGCAAATATTGGTGATAAAGTAAGTTTGTGTGGGTTTGCCAAAATTTTAAATAAAAAATCACTTAAATCAGTTCAGCAAATGTTTATTTCACATCTACTGTATAGAATGTACTAAGCTAGATACTGTGCTAAAGTGAATAAAATGTCAAAGCAATGTTGTACATGCTAGTGGAAAATACTTATTAACATTTAAAATGTAACCTTATTCTATTAATGTTGCTTTGCTGCAGAATATGCTAGAGGTTTCCTCATGCCTTATTTGTGTGCTGCTGTTTCTTTTAAGTAGAATAACATATATGCTCTGTTATTTTTCCTTGCTATTTTTCTTTCTTACTATTTCTAAAGTAATACCTTCATAGAATTTTCCAGGAAAAATTTAGATTATAAAAAGAGAAGACACACATATGTGGTAATATTTTTTATGCACACCTCACAAATTTCAAAGCTTATTGAACTTATTTGGTTGTTGTTAAAATGCACTCCTTAGCAAACCACAGAAATTTACTTCATGACTCAAATTCTCTGTTCTTTGCAGAAGCCAGCATGGGTACCATTTCAAATTTTTGGCTCCATTTTTAAATATTTGATGTTCAAGAATGTTTCCTGCTGACCAAATAACTTTTTCACTCAAAAACGTAGGAAAGAAAAAAATGAAAAAGAGAAGCTGAGGGGAAAAAAATTGTTCTTAAAATACAGCAGCTGGCTGAATTAAATTGAGTCAATTACAGATTGCATTCTACATTGAAATACAATTTTCACCAAAGAGACAATAATGTGATGATTTAGTTTTTACATGAGATTCTTATTTATTGAACATGTAAAGTAGACAAATATGACATTTATCAGGAAATACATGTTAGAATTTTAGCCCTCTGGGTTGACAGACTATGGCACAGTGAAACTTTGCTGGAACAATAGGGCTAGAAGAAAATTTAAAGCTTATCTTTTTAATGCAGCAGTAATTAAATGGGCAGATGTCTTAATTGTGATGCAATTGGCCTACTTTTCCACAAGCTAAACTTCTTTGCCCATCTGGACATGGCCAATGACCTACTTTTCTCAATTCTACCAATATTGTATACTAACTCACAAAGGTGAAAAGTAATCTATATATTATGAAAAGAAATAATATGGTCAAAATTATGTATGATGTTTAGCAATTACTCTTAGGTACATTTCTCTAATATATTATGGTGTAAACATACTTTCTTACAGGCAATTCTATGTAGATTCCTAAATTTAACTTTAATACATGGCAGAAAGGTAAGCCTAGTGTGAACACACACACATACATTTTGATTTTGAGTTCACATTTTATTTTAACCTTTAGAATATACTTTTGAACTTGTCTTGCCTTAGTTGGAATTGCTAAGAAGATGGTCTAAGTTTATTGTTTCTTATACAAATTTCAGAGAGTGATCTTGAACCTGAGTCTTGGCCACAGTTGCCTATATCTTCCCTATGTGAAGTAGTTCAGTATTAGATTTTATATTGATTTTAACTATAGAGTGGATATCTTTCTCAGACTCTCCACTGCTATTCATTCTCCATGAGACATTCAATACGCATTTGTCTTTTTGTTCCATCTTAAATGTATTCATGTATGGCTTTAATACATAAATTCGCTAAAAATTACTTATTAAAGTACCTTTCCTGTGCTGAATACTTTGCTGTTGTGGACAAACATGACTGCTTTGTAATGGACATTCAGAAACTTAAAATGTTTTAAATCTTGAATGTTTTGTCTCCCTCTAAGTATAAAACATAACTTAATATTATGAATTAAGTACTAAAGAGTTAAATAAAAGAAACTTGTTACGGTAATTTCAGACATGGTTTATCTCAATCAGAGTAAGCTGTTCTATAGTATCAAAAAAATCCCCAGTTCTCCAAAGATGGTGATAATGGTGAAGTTGATATCTCATTTATTCTACATGTCTGTTATGGGTCACTGGGAAAGGATAGGGGAGGTACTTTTTGCTCATGGTAGTTGCACATGGAGTCAAGTTGACAGAACCACAACCATCTGGAATATTGCTGGTCATGAGCAAAGTGGAATGCATGGCAGCACATCCATAATTTAATGAACCAGCTCAGTAGTGATAAACATTGCTTGTACTCACAACTGAGCAGCTAAAACCTAATCACACTACTATCCATCCACACAGAGAACAGAAATTACAGTCCCATCATTCATGTACACAAATGGGAAAATAACCAGAAAAATTTGTCAAATAGCATTAATAAAAAAGCAATAAAACCAGTAGTGCTTGACAAACAGTCCCCTCCCTCAATGAATACTATTTGGGTCACACTCATTCTTTCATATAAAATACATCTATATCTCCTTCCCAAGGAGATAAACTAAAAGCCTCCTACAGGGAAAACATCAATTTTGGTGTTCAGGATCACAGCATTACCTCTATCAAGGAGACTGACATGTGGTTGTCTCACATAGACTTCTATAGAGGCAAAATCTATGAACAGAAAGAACACAAGCAGGGCAGGAATAGAGACACAGATGTAGAGAATGTACATGTGGACACACCAGGGGAAGAAGTAGGTGGGACGAATTAAGAGAGAGTAGCATTGAAACATATATATTACCATATGTAAAATAGATAGCCAGTGGAAATTTGCTGTGTAACACAGGGAGCTCAACTCAGTGCTCTCTGATGACCTAGAAGGTTGAGATTGGGTAAGGGTGAGAAGGAGGTTCAAGAGGGAGTGAACATGTGTATATTTATGACTGATTCATGTTGTATGGCAGAAACCAACACAACGTGGTAAAGCGGTTATACTCCAATTAAAAAATTTTTAATGGTAAAAAAAAAAAGAGAGAAGAAACACAAGATATTTCCCTACCCAACCCACCATATACAGTGAAGAAATAAGTTCAATATAATTGCACTAAAAACTCCTAATGAGAAAATAAAAGATGGGGACTTGTAGAGTAGCAAATCTGACATGTTACTGGGCAGACATTTGAATGTGGGGGATATTCTTTGATTAGACTCCAATTTTTCTCTGTAGAAGGAGATCCCCAGCCACTGATTTTTAAAATCTTTTCCTGTGTCCTGTGGTTTAGTTCAGTTCAGTTCAGTCATTCAGGTGTCATAGTAGGTTACCTCAGCAATTAAATGCCTCAGCATGAACACATCATGCTTCTGCTCTCAATTCAGCATTTTGATTTAGTTAGAGGTCATGTGGGTGTGCGTGTTCAGTCACTCAGTCGTGTCCAATTCTTCTATGACCCCATGGACTGTAACCTACTAGGCTCCTCTGTCCATGGAATTTTCCAGACAAGAATACTGGAGTGGGTTGCCATTTCCTCCCCTAGGGGATCTTCCTGACCCGGGAAACAAACCTGCGTCTCTTGTGTCTCATGCACTGGCAGGTGGATTCTTTACCACGGCACTATTTGGGAAGCCCCGTTAGAGGTCACTAGGAAGTATATTCCTACCATGGGCTTAGAATGGGGAGACCAGAAATGTTTGACAAACAGCATCAATGTGACCACATTTCTGCTATAATTCTTTATTTGGCTGCTAAGTCATGTCCGACTCTTTGTGACTCCATAAACTGCAGCACGCCAGGCTTCCCTGCCTTCACTATCTCCCAGAGTTTGCTCAAACTCATATCTGAGATTTAATTATAAAAATAATAAATTCTTTACATTTAAAATGATATACTTTATAATATTTAAAATTATTTTATAAACTTATTTTCTGATTTTGCTTATTATGTGTAATAGAAAAATCTGAAAAGAGAATTAAAGCATGAAAGGCAAACATCACATTTATTCCTAATTCCCTCAGAAATTTTGCCTAAGTGTTTATGCTCGTTTCTTTGCATTTGCTTTTCTCTGTGTGTGTGTGTTTGTGTGTGTGTGTGTGTGTGTGTGTGTGTGTGTGTGTGTGTGTGTGTAACCAGGACCATACTTCATAAACAGATGTATATACTGCTAAATTTGACTTACTGTAATTTTACCATTTCAGCACAAATTTTTTGAAATGCTTGTTTTATTATATATCTATACTATTTCATCACACACATATATATAGACATATTTTTCTTTGTTAGATATATTGTTGTTTTTAATATTCTACTATTCTAAAACTGCTATGATATAATCTATATAAAATACATTCTGTTTTTCTACTTATTAACATGGCAGATGAAAGCTGAACAGATTGTCATGAGATTTTGGAAGCTTATATATGGTGCTTGGTTTATTAATATTATTTCTGGATATTAACTATCATGAATAAATAAATTTCTTGCTGCATCATACCTTAAAGCACAGCACGTAGAGTATTCTCCCTTACCTGCAAAACAGTTTCATCCTAATTCCAGAACATCACCAGCCCCAGAGATGAATTTTAAACTGTCTTTTAAATAATAGTTTTGCTGTTAATCTTCTTGGGGTTTCCAAGCATAACTACAAATTCTTGTGGTTTTTCTCTTATTTAAAAATGACACTGTGGCAGCCATGAGAATGAGCCTCTCAGATCTCTGATTGCAGGGAGCATAATTGACAGAGGACCCCAGTTACTGCCTCTGAAATCCGTCATGGTCTTGGCCCCGAGGTCACACTTCTCATGAGCTGCTCTCAGCCAGTGACTAAGCATGGCAGGGCTACTAAGACAGACCCTTTCTGGGAAACAGAACTCCTCTCAACCTTGACCTTGGCTCAAGGACACCCCATCAGCTTTGCTGTAACTTTCTTAGAACTGCACTGCATTTTTTTCTGTGCTCTCTCTTCCACAGGAGTTAGACCTGCATCACAGTGTGATGACTCTTCCATTCCTCTCTGTTTACCTCCCCATTTCTCCTTCATTGGTGTTCTTCACAGTAAATCTCTTGGACATCTAATCCCATATTGGCATCTGCTTCTCAAAAGATCTGAATTAAATATACATTATTTTTTCTGTTTTCATTCTCTCTCCATTAGAGAGAACATGTTTTGCTTTCTTGTTTCAGATTTTAATGGCCAGCATTCTAGATATTTGCCATATACTGTGTGATTGGTCAAGACAGAATCATAAAGAATAGATTAAGGAACATATTTTATTGGGGGAAATTGACTTGGCAAGGGTAGCAAGAGAAGACAAATATCTTGATATTCCTACCTTTCACGAAGAGGCATGCTAAGGACATGGGCCTGCCTTTGCTTTTCTTTGTTAGGGGGCAAATATGAAAACACTTGGGCTTCTCAGGTAGTGCTAGTGATAAAGAATCCACCTGCTAATAAAAGAGAGGCAAGAGACCCAGGTTTGATCCCTGGGTCAGGAAGATCCCCTGGAAAAGGAAATGGCAACACACTCCAGTATTCTTACCTGGAGAATCTGATGAACAGAGGATCCTGGTGGGTTACCATCCGTAGTTCTGCAAAGAGTCAGATGCGACTGAGCACACAGTACACGTGAGAACAAAACTCATCAGTGTTCAAGCAGTGTGGGAACCAGTGCACCAAGGTTGTCTCAAAAAGCTAGCTGCCCTGCCTCTGGAGACACTGAGGTTCATGACAGGTGTGTTGCCCTTCTTTCAGTAGAAGAAATGTACACTCAGTTGCTCACGTCTACAAATATATATGGAACCAGAGAACTGTCCCTTTCCAAATTAGGAAAATTATTTGATTTCTCTGAGACCTAGTTTCCTTCACTATAAAGTGGTACTAAAAGGAGAAGGGGAGAGATTAGAGTTTACAGCACCAAAATCACCCATTGCCATTGATGTTTCAGTTCAGTTCAGTTGCTCAGTTGTGTCTAACTCTGCGACCCCATGAACCGCAGCCTGCCAGGCCTCCCTGTCCATCACCAACTCCCAGAGTTTACCCAAACTCATGCCCATTGAGTCGGTGATGCCATCCAAACATCTCATCCTCTGTCGTCCCCTTCTCCTGACTTCAATCTTTCCCAACATCAGAGTCTTTTCAAATGAGTCAGCTCTTCACATCGGGTGGCCAAAATACTGGAGTTTCAGCTTCAACATCAGTCCTACCAATGAACACCCAGGACCAATTTCCCTTAGGATGAACTGGTTGGATCTCCTTGCAGTCCAAGGGACTCTCAAGAGTCTTCTCCAACACCACAGTTCAAAA
>SJYV01018308.1:0-14044 GCA_006410875.1 Neotragus pygmaeus
CCATGAAATTAAAAGATGCTTGCTCCTTGGAAGAAAAGCTATGACCAACCCAGACAGCATATTAAAAAGGAGAGACATTACTTTGCCGACAAAGGTCTGTCTGGTGAAAGCTATGGCTTTTCCAGTGGTCATATATGGATGTGAGAGTTGGATTATAAAGGAAGCTGAGCACTGAAGAATTGATGCTTTCCAATTGTGGTGCTGGAGAACTTTTGAGAGTTCCTTGGACTGCAGGAAGACCCAACCGGTCAATCCTAAAAGGAAATCAGTCCTGAATATTCATTGGAAGGACTGATGTTGAAGCTGAAACTCCAATACTTTGACCACCTGATGTGAAGAACTGACTCATTGGAAAAGACCCTGATGCTGGGAAAGACTGAAGGCAGGAGGAGAAGGGGATGACAGAGGATGAGATGGTTGGATGGCATCATCGACTCTATGGACATGAATTTGAGTGAACTCCAGGAGCTGGTGATAGACAGGGAAGCCTGCCATGCTGCAGTCCATGGGATTGCAAAGAGCTGGACACGACTGAGTGACAGTGACTGAACTGAACTGAGGATGGCCACAGCCTGTCGTGTGCTTGGTCAGCACATCTCTCCCAAATCTTGGGGAGTGTTATGATGCCAGTCCTCTGAGCATGGCACCTCATACTCTATGGTCCACCACCCCACGCGCTGTCCTTCCAGAGTCCTGCTGATGCCCTTCTGCAACTCTCCTGGACACAGGCTGTGCCTCTGCCTGGGCTATGAGGCATCACAGCCTCATGCTCCTGGAAGT
This sequence comes from Neotragus pygmaeus, assembly GCA_006410875.1. Classification (NCBI taxonomy): domain Eukaryota; kingdom Metazoa; phylum Chordata; class Mammalia; order Artiodactyla; family Bovidae; genus Neotragus; species Neotragus pygmaeus. The sequence goes on from SJYV01018308.1 coordinate 781, forward strand.
GATGCAGAGATGTAGAGATGATCTCATCCTGTGGCTGCATCCCATGTGAACTGGGGCGGGGCGGGGGGGTGGATGTGGTTGGGCAATGGTCACTGGAAGTGTTTATGGAAAGGAAAGATGCTCGGTCTCAGATGGGGGTAGAGGCAACACCTCTGCTGGGGGAAAGGGTCAGGGCATTTGCTAAGGATCCCAAATCGTCATTCTCATCTTTCTGCCCAAGCATCCCAATCTCATGTTTAGAGTTTAACTCTTTGCTCTCCAGTGTCAAGGCTTTGGTGTAAGGAAGTAGGAAATGATGGACATCTAATTGGTGCAGTAAACCCAGTTTCTGGGCTGGACCTGAGCTCCACCCTCACTGCCCTGCCATTCTGGGGGCTTAGCCAGGAAAGCCTTTCCACTGTCCCATTCCCAGGAGGACACTCTCAGCCCTCCATTTCTTCTTTCCTTCTTAAATGTTGTGTAGCTCTTGGAAGAAGCCAACTGACCCCCGTCTTTACCACTTGACTGTTACCAGGGAAATGAGATGCCCCCCTGCACACACACCCTGCCTCACCTCCTCAGGTTCCCTGCCTTACCTTCACTGCACACCACTTTTGATGGGTTTGTGACCTGTGCCTGGAGACCTGCCCAGGGAGCCAAACGTGGCTCTCATTTTCAGGATCTGTTAAGAAAGAGGGTCACTGTTGGTAGCAATTTCTGTGTCAATCGGCTGGCTTGTCATTCCCAATCCAGGAAATTAAAGAAAAGTTAGATGGACAATGCTGACCACTCTTTGGGGCTTGTGAACCTCTCTGCCAGAGGAGTGAGCAGAGGGATCGGCTTTGGGGGGCTGGAGAAGACCACTGTGTGGAGAACACTGCCCACTGGGGCTGGAGGTGGACCTGGGATCATGGCCCTTCCAGGGTGACTCTGCTGACTTCCTCCCAAGGATCTGTGTCCTGCTGCCTCCACCACAGTGGCCAGAAGCCGGAGGGCATGAGGGCAGGACACAGCCAAGGCAGCGCTACCCCCTAGGGCTCAGAGAGCTGATAGGATGGGCAGACAGAGGACACCCACCTCTGCCAACTCAGACTCTGACCCTTGAGCAGAACCAGTGTGGGGGTGAGGGGATGGGACAACTCAGGCCAAGTCACACCATGGGCAGTGGGGGTGGTGGTGGGGGAGGGCCCAGAGATGGAGAACTTTATCCCCAAAGCAAGAAGATCTGCTAGGCATGCAAAACCAGGGGCATCCTCCTCCCCAGAACCCTAGCAACAGAGGATGGCAGGTTAGATCAGGCTCCAGCTCCCTCGGGGTCCATCCACTTTATTTTCCAGGAAGAAAAGTGAAACCCAGAGGACTTAAACTATTTATACAAGATGAAACGACCCCTTATCAGACCAACACTCTATTCAGTGCCTTGTCTTCTTCAACAAGTGGTCATTAGAAAAGAAAAATAGAACCACAAACTATCCTCTGCGATCTTATTTAGCCTCGTCTTCTAGGAGTCTTGGAGCCATTGCTGCAAGTCTGAGATGGCCTGAGAGTGACAGGGGCTCTGCCAGCCATACCACCTACACGGGAGGTCAAGTTATACACACACAAGGAGTGAGTAACACACAGCCGTGTATCCTGCACACTGCGCCTCTCCTGGACATCCTGTCTTCGGATTGGCAGCCGGAGCCAGGGGGGCGGGCTGGGGGTGAGCCTTACTCGGAACGTGGCGGCCCCGGTTCTGACTCCACTCCTCTCCCAGAGGGACCACCAGGGCAGACTTACCAGGTCATCCAAGAAAAATCAGTCTCTCTCCAAGGCCTGACTTTCCCCAGAGCCTAATCTTTCAATGAAGAGAAAACTTTTCTCCGATATTCATTCATTCATTCTTCAACAGATATTTATTGAATAAGGCACCCCCGGTGCTTGTCCACCTAAGCACACCAAGTAGGTGAGGCCCTGCATGTCACGGACCTTCTGCTCTGCTGGAGGGCTGGGAGAGGATCGATGAATAACAAGCCTCGGGTGCAAGCAAATCCCTGTGTCCCTTAGAAGGCAGTGAGAGCTGCAGGGCAGGAAGGGCCAGAGCAGGGGAGGGACCTGGGACACGGGGGCTAGAGGAGACCCCTTGGGTGCAGAGTCAAGGAGGCCGCACCTGGAGGACCCGAGCAAGGGAGCCCCTCCCAGATGCGGGCCTCCCGCTTAAGGGAGAGCCCGATACGTCGTCAGTGTCATATCAGCTCTTATACACACAACCTTGCTGTGAAAAGGACTTCATTGTAAAGGAAAGAACAAAGCAAAAAAAAATGTATTAATTAGTTTTTAAGATTTGTTTCTGCTTAGTCTCTAAGTCTTGTCCAACTTTTGCAATGGACTGTAGCCTGCCAGGCTCCTGTGTTCATGCGATTTCCCAGGCAAGAATACTGGAATGGGTTGCCACTTCTTCCTCCAAGGGATCTTCCCTACCCAGGGAGGGATTGAACTTGCATCTCCTGCAGTGGCAGGCACACTCTTTACCACTGAGCCACCAGAGAAGCCTGATTTTTAAGATAAATCATCTTAAATAATTTCGAAGAAAAATAAAGTCATTTATCCTTAATTAATTAAGATAAATAAGTACAAATGCTCCTACAATGCCACAGTGTAAGTAGGAGGTTGACCATATGTGAGTTTTCAATGTGGATGCCAGCAGGAAAGGGGCCCCTCAGGACAAGACCAGGTCAAAGAGCTTATGGGTGCTTTGCGCATCCATCAGTTTCCCAGGGGAAAGTCTGACAAGACAAACAAACAGGGAAAAGAAGTTTGAAGTCCAGCTCCATGTATTTTCTGCTCTTCTTGTCCGGGCACAGCTGTTCCATGAGACATGAATCTTGAAAATCGTTGAAAACAGCTGCAGGCCCACTTGAAAAGGACCACACCAGGCCGGGGGGGCTCACCTGTCCCCTGTCCTTCCCTGCACCACCATGGGGGAAGCCCGCGGCCACTGCTGACCCTGTGTCTGGCATGGCGTGTGCGTCTCTCCATATGAATCACCCTCAAGTAAGTGTGCTTTTGACTTAGCAGGATCACCACGGGGGAAGCCCGCGGCCACTGCTGACCCTGTACCCGGCGTGGTGTGGGCGTCTCTCTCTGAATCACCCTCCAGTGAGTATGCTGTTTGCTTAGCAGGAGGGTCTCTGAACAGCTCAGGCGCTGGATGAGGTCATAACCAGGGAGACTCCCACAGGATAAGAGAGGAACTTTCTGAATCTCCAATCCTTCAGCGACGATGACCACACGATAATGCATTATTCTCTATCAGCAAACCTGTCAGTTTGGCTTGGCCGCATTTGGAAAACACCTTTTAATCAGCGGAGATTACTTGGAATGAAAGGTTTCGGGGCCCTCCTTAGGCAAACGTTATCTGGCCCTCTGTAGAAAGCAAACAGAGTCTGCGGTATAAGATTGAGGGCCAGGACCCACTCTCATCCTGGATCGCGGGCCCCTCTGGACAGAGCGGGAAGGTCACGGCCGCTATGGAGCCCAGGGTGATCTGCGTGGTGGTGCTGGTCTTCGCACTGGCTCTCAGCAGCCTGGCGCAGGCTGAGACTGGTAAGACAGCCCCTTCCTGCTCCGCAGTGGGCATGCTGGGCAGAGGCCCGCCTCTGGGGGCAGTCAGGGCTTCATAACGTACTTTTGAGCCAAGTGCTGTTTTGTGCCAGGAGCTGTTCTAGGCCCTGGAGAGATTTCGGATGGCATAGAGGACAGCGGGTGGGCAGAGGGATCCCTGGAAGTGTTGGGAACTGGGCTAAGAAAGCAATGGTGGCTGTCTCCAGTTGCTGTGGTTCAGTCGCTAAGTCACATCCAGCTTCTTGCAACCCCACGGACGGCAGCACACCAGGCTCCTCTGTCCCCCACTAGCTCCTGTAGAAATGGTAGCGTTAGTCACTCAGCCCGACTCTTTGCGATACCATGGACTGTAGTCTGCCAGGCTCCTCTGTCAGTGGGATTCTCCAGGCAGGAATACTGGAGTGGATTGCCATTCCCTTCTCCAGAGGATCTTCCCAACCCAGGGATCGACCCCGGGTCTCCTGCATTGAAGGCAGATTCTTGACCATTTGAGCTACAGGGAAGACCTCCTGAAGTTTGCTCAAATTCATGTCCGTTGAGTTGGTGACACTGTCTAACCACTGAACTGGCCTCGCCTGCACTGGTAGGCGAATTCTTTACCACAGAGCTGCCAGGAAAGCCGTGTCTTCAGAACCGCCGCTAGAACATACTACTGCTTTTTAAGTATCTCATTTCAAAGAGCTGTCTTTAATGTCGGGAATAAGAACAGCTCTTCCAAACGTCTGAGCCAAACTCTGCCCCCTTGGGGCTGGACCCACTCAAGGTCCACACAAACGTCCAAGAGCCTATTCTGAGGGTTGCCATCCCTGGGAACCCCTCCAACAGGCTCCGTGGGCTCCTGGGCCCTCTGCTCTGTGGAATCCAGACCCTGTCCCACTGATGTGTGTGCTGTCTGCCTAGTCCACGGGCATCACCAAGTGAGGGACTTAAGGCGGGAGGTCCCACTGCCTCCTCTGAATGTGTCTGTCTCAAATCCTTTATCTGCGGGCAATGGGGTCAGTCTTCAGCTTTAGAGGGTGGTCACAAAATTAAGTAGTATTTGGGAAAAGCTACAAAGTGCCATATAAACATTATTTATTACTGGTAGATATATTTTTTAATGGAGGGGGCAGGAGAAGAATTTTCCAAAGTTTTTGAAATGAGGATTCCCATAGAGGTTTGAAGGGAGGTAAAGAATGGTTCCCATGTGTCTCTGGGCTCCTTCCAAGGACCTCACGACTCAGGAACAGAGGATCAGGGGAGGGGGCTCCACAGTCTAAGGCAAGGAGGAAGGAGTGGGCTGGACCTGACAGGAGGTGTGACCTGCTGTGGGGATGGAGGAGGTGGTCTGTGCCTGGCCGCCCATACCCACTGGCCCGTCTGCGTGTTCCCTGCCAGCCTAGCGCCTAGCTCTGCCCACTGTACAGCCTGGCTCCAGGAGGCTGTGCAGCCCAGCTCTGTTCCCAACCCTCCAGGCTGCTGCTGGCCACCCACTGGCCCTGTCCTGGGGCCCAAGGCTCAGCCTTTCTCTGTGGATCTCACAGGTCAGCCATCCTGTGACAACGGGAAACTCCATCCAATTGTAGTGAAGCTGCTGCCGCTGCTGCTAAGTCACTTCAGTCGTGTCCGACTCTGTGCGACCTCAGAGACAGTAGCCCACCAGGCTCCCCCATCCCTGGGATTCTCCAGGCAAGAACACTGGAGTGGGTTGCCATTTCCTTCTCCAATGCATGAAAGTGACAGGCGAAAGTGAAGTCACTCAGTCGTGTCCGACTCCTAGCGACCCATGGACTNCAGCTTTAGAGGGTGGTCACAAAATTAAGTGGTATTTGGGAAAAGCTACAAAGTGCCATATAAACATTATTTATTACTGGTAGATATATTTTTTAATGGAGGGGGCAGGAGAAGAATTTTCCAAAGTTTTTGAAATGAGGATTCCCATAGAGGTTTGAAGGGAGGTAAAGAATGGTTCCCATGTGTCTCTGGGCTCCTTCCAAGGACCTCACGACTCAGGAACAGAGGATCAGGGGAGGGGGCTCCACAGTCTAAGGCAAGGAGGAAGGAGTGGGCTGGACCTGACAGGAGGTGTGACCTGCTGTGGGGATGGAGGAGGTGGTCTGTGCCTGGCCGCCCATACCCACTGGCCCGTCTGCGTGTTCCCTGCCAGCCTAGCGCCTAGCTCTGCCCACTGTACAGCCTGGCTCCAGGAGGCTGTGCAGCCCAGCTCTGTTCCCAACCCTCCAGGCTGCTGCTGGCCACCCACTGGCCCTGTCCTGGGGCCCAAGGCTCAGCCTTTCTCTGTGGATCTCACAGGTCAGCCATCCTGTGACAACGGGAAACTCCATCCAATTGTAGTGAAGCTGCTGCCGCTGCTGCTAAGTCACTTCAGTCGTGTCCGACTCTGTGCGACCTCAGAGACAGTAGCCCACCAGGCTCCCCCATCCCTGGGATTCTCCAGGCAAGAACACTGGAGTGGGTTGCCATTTCCTTCTCCAATGCATGAAAGTGACAGGCGAAAGTGAAGTCACTCAGTCGTGTCCGACTCCTAGCGACCCATGGACTGCAGCTTACCAGGCTTCTCTGCCCATGGGCTTTTCCAGGCAAGAGCACTGGAGTGGGGGGCCAGTGTAAGTGTAGCCTTGGATGGAAGTCATTTCCATCTAGTCCTGTTATGCAACAGAAAATGGTGGCCAAGGTAGACTCCTGTGAACAGAACCCTTGGAAACCTTCAGTTCCTATTTAGGATAGCAGCAAGTACGGCGGGGGCAATGGCGGGGGGAATCAGGTTACCCAGCAAAGTAGCCCCTCCCCCTCCTCTAGGGAGAGCAAGGACACGAGAACTGTGGTCCCAGCTCTGCACACACAGCCCGTCTTGACCTTTCCCACCGCCCTGCCCAGTGGAGTGGGTGATAACCACCTTTGCTCTATGTCAGGACAGAAGCCTTGTGTGATAAGTCCTGACTTAGGACACTCAGCTGACTCCATGGGGGACAAATGCGGCTTCCTGCCCCTCGGTCTAGGAGAGGCCCTGCACCTACCTGTCTTTGACTGGATTGTCTTTCAGAACAAGCGCGATGCCCTAAGTCAAGGCCAGCCCTTGACAGCGTCTGCTCCGGATCTCGGGCCTGCCCTCCTCTCTGACCCTCTTCCCTCTTCTGTTAGGGCCCTTCCCTCCTGTCTCTTTGTCACCCACGCTCCTAACACCTCGTTGCACGTCCCTCTAGCCCCGGGGACAGTCTTGTCTGGGAGTGGATGGAGCACCTCACAGCCAGGCCTCCCTCTGGAACCCGGCTGATGGTCCTCATCCACAGGCACCCTGAGGCCAGGTGTGGAGAGGAGCCCCCCATTCTCCATTCCCACCCCAAGAGAGAGAAGAGGCTTCGGACTCTTGTGCCCCTGCCTCAATCTGTCCACTCCCAGATCTGAGCGGCGCTCCTTCTCAGAGCCCCAAGTCCAGACCCCACAGGTCTTGCATCTAGATCACGTGGGCACTTCTTGCTGCCCATCTTCCCTGCATGTTCCATGCCTTGGGTCAATGGCCTCACGAACCTGGCTAGAGCGTCTGAGTGGCTCCCTTTGCTCAAGAGCTGCAACCATCCACTCCCAGCCCTCAGCCTGCCTTCCCTGTACCGCCCCACCCGCCTCCCCCTCTTACCTGGAACACATCTTGCTCTCTCTCTGCGCCACCTTTGAACACTCTGCTCTCTCTCTCCATCAGATACCCATTGCCGCGTTCTTACCTGGCCAACCTCCTCCAACAGGAAGCCCTCTTCACTTTGTCAGTCCGTAATCAATCCCCCCTGCTGGCCTTGCCCCGTGGCTGGCTGTACTATGCTGCTGCGCATGCTTGTTTGGCTTCCTTCTCCATCCAACTGTTAGCTTGTCAACAACAGCTTCTCTATTTTCAATTTCTGGGTCCCTGTTACCCAGCACGTGGCCTGGCGTGAACTTGATCTTTGAGAGGCTAGAAAGATTCCTGTCTGTGTCCCGCGCTGGCTCCAGTTTCTAGCACCGACAAACAGTGCTCAACACTCATCTAGTGACTACAGTTTAATAATTGTTCGTTGATGTTAATGAGCAAATGGATAAATTGCCTGGGTAGGTGCAAAGTCTATGAATCTTGGACACCTTGCATTGTTCCTGATTTCAGTGTTTCCACATCAGTAAGTGAGCTCTGGGTCTCCATGGGCTGCTCGTCTGATGGCTGGGATTTAACTGGGGAAGGAAGCAAAGCGGAGGGTGGGTCATAACAGGGAAGGAGTCAGCCCATGACTTACTTTCACCTCGTGGCCCATATCCTTTCAGAAACATGTCAGGTGGAACCCCATCAAAGACAGAATTGCGGTCACCCCGGCATCACGGCTAAGGAGTGCCAAGATAAAGGCTGCTGCTTTGACAGCACAGTCCGCGGAGTCCCGTGGTGCTTCCAAACTGCGCCCGTGGAGGAAGGTAGGGCCTCATCGACACCACAGAGTCTGGATACATGGGACCACGGGACCCTAATTCAAGTTGCCAGCTGTGTTTTTACCCAGAGTAATGGCCTCGGGGTGACTAGGAAGATGTAGTTTTGCCCAAATCAGTGGGAATCCAGGGCTGGGGGATGGAAAGAGCCGAGAGAGCTGTTTGGTGGGGCACCCTGCTTTTCCTGGCTTTTCTTCACGTGTCTAACCAGGGATCTGCGAAGAGCTGTCCTTGGTAATGCTTCCTGGCTCACTTGGGGTTGGGGGCTTGGAAAGAGTGACAATTACAATACAAAGACCATTCTTGTTTTCTAAAGAGTTTTCCCAGTGCTGTGTTTAAGTAAATTCTCTGTGATTATTTAAAAGTGGAAGAAAATACTTATTCTCACTAATCTCTTCTCTTGGACACTTCACCCTTTCAGAGTGCGAATTTTAGATACTTTTCCGGTGGAAACGGCATTGGAATGAGAAGGATGTCTGCCTGGTGCCAGGGGCTCAGCTCCATCGCTGGCCAGATATCTTGGGGTCCTATGAACCTGAACTCCCTACCTGGATTGACTGCTCAGATTCTTTGTATTCCAAATTAGCCTAAAAATTAAAAGAGATGAATGTTCCTCTCTACTTGCACTTCTTATAAAAATATAAACAATTTTCCCTTCTTTGAAAGAGAAATGCGATACTTGTGCCTCTGGGTTCTTGCTGTGGATTACACATTAACTCAGGCTATCTTGGGCCAGAGACTGTGGCTTGTAACATTGTTAGGTTGTCTCAGTGGATGTCAGTCATCAGGATCCCTGCACCAGGCCATCGGGTTAAAAAGCCTCAGAGAATCTACATGAGCCCACGCCCTTGTCAAATCATGAAAACAGGCTCCAATTCAATCACATTCTTTACATATTCATTGTGGTAACAAAAATTGCCTTGCAATTTCTTCACGTCCCTCACACGGAAACTGACTTAGGAGATAAAACCCACAACAAAGTGCCTGAACATACTCATAATAAAAGCAATTNTGAAAACAGGCTCCAATTCAATCACATTCTTTACATATTCATTGTGGTAACAAAAATTGCCTTGCAATTTCTTCACGTCCCTCACACGGAAACTGACTTAGGAGATAAAACCCACAACAAAGTGCCTGAACATACTCATAATAAAAGCAATTGAGGAGGACGGCGTGAGTTGACCCCTTGAGGAAACTCCCCCACCCACCTGGCTCCCCAGACTTGAGCTCCGAGTTGGAAAATAGGACAAAAGGGAAGGGTCGAGAGTCCCTGGTGATCCCTCGTCACCGACAGAAGAAAGACGGAGGGAAGCCAGTCGGACCTGCCTGGACCTGAGCAGACGCCCCCACCCAGGTGGGCAGTGCTGCCTGAGCAGCCTCTGGTGCCCCAGCCCCACCTGCTCAGTGGGAACAAGGAAAACACCCCCACCTCCCATCCACCCTGGGCAGTCAGCCCCGCTCCTGGGAGCTCAGCCCGGCCAGTCCCGCTCCTGGACACCACCTCCCAGGTGCTTGGCCCTGGGGTTCCTGGATCCCTGGGAGCACTGTGGACCTCCACAGCCAGCTGGCTCCTGGGAGGTAGGGGCAGTGCTCTTGGCGTGACCAGTTGTTTCCAAATTTACCGGAAGAGCTGCCACCCTCAGCCCTGGCCGCCAGGGCACACACGGCTGTCCCAGGGGCCAGGAGAGGCACGCGCGAAACAGCCACGGTGGGGCCCCCAGCGCATGCACACAGCAGCCGGTGTGTGCCTGTGTGCCGTGAGGGTCACTGCAGCCTTCCTTCACTGGAGAACGTGCAGAAACATGTTGGCTTTTTTTTCCTTTTAATCTGTAGCTTCTCTGATCTTTTCCAACATCTTTGCCTGCCGCTGCTGCTGTTGCTAAGTTGCTCCTCTGCCTGCTGGCAAGAGGTAAAAACCAACTATTCGGCTGGCCCCTTTGGAAATGCTGTGTGTGACTGTAAATTATGCAGCTTCTGTAGGTAATCCTGTGGTCCCTGGGGGTAAGGAGCCAATCTCCTCCTCCTCTCCCTGCCCCGCTTTCTTGTCCCTCTTTAGAGTTGGGTGGATGATGGGGAGTGGACCAAGCACCCACAGCTGGGGAGTGAGGGAGCCTTCTGGGTTTCCACTGGCCTATCTGGGAGCTCGTCAGACCCTTCTTCAGGCCCGGCCGGTCCGCCCCCTGCTCCTTGTTCTCCCCACACTCCCCAGCCCCTGAGAAGGGCTTTCTCCCAGGACACAGCAGGCCCATTTCCCCGTGACTACCATCCATTATTTCCCTCTTTCTTCCCTGACCCCACCCTATAAAGAATGATGGAAAGACCCACTTTCCCAACCTTTCTTTCAGTTAGAAGCAAGGCTCCTTTCTAACCCATGAGACAAAGGGGGCATCTATCTTCCTAAAGGCTCTGGGGAAAGGCTTTACCCCCTGGTGAGAGGCGAGCTCCCTCTAGCTGTCCTGGACAGCCTCTGCAGCCTGTCTTTGGATGCTGTGTGATATGAGGGTGTGATGCAATGCTTCAGGCAGCCATTCTGTGATAATGAGGAAAAGTCACAGCAATGGAAACTTGTTATCCCTGAAATGCTGACTTGGCCCCAGCATCATCCATCCCCAGACTTCATGTTAAGTAAATCTGAATATTCTTATGGATTAAACCAATGCTGGTTGAGTATTATCTTCCTTGTCAGTGCTTTACCAAGGCCTGTGTCTTCCCTGTACCTTAGAGCAGTGAGCCTTCATCCCAGTTACCATGGATAGGGGCAAATTCTCACCAAAGGTAAATGTCCTCATCCAGTCCTTCAGCCTGGGCTCTTCATCTATTAAAGGAATGTGGACAATCCGCTCTCTCCAGCACATCTAGTGTTTCATTAACTTTTCATTTACCATCTGCCTGTCTCAGGCGCTTATGAGGAACCTCAGGCTCAGAATCAGGAGTGATTAGGAGCAAAGGGAGATGTGTGCGAGGAGAAATTAAAGGCATTTCTTTAGTTTTCAAAGCAAACCCCACTACAAATGTTATCTCACTCTGATCTTCATCCCCATTTTGGAAGCTGAGAAACATTGAATAACTCGCCCAAGTGAGCAGACACACAGATCAGACTGGCCCATCAGATTCTTGTGAAATGGAGAACCACCTGAATCCAAGCTCACTAATTCCAAAGATGCGATCGAGAGAAAGCCAAGAGCGGGGCCTGGGACATGGCCTGGGCACACTCCTTTCCCCAGGCACAGCACCGTATGGGTTACACCACTTTCCAGGGGGCCGTGATGCACAGATGGGGGGTCCTTGACCCTAAGTGCTCCTGCAGTCAGGGTTTCCGGCAGGAAAGTGCCTTCCTTCTGGCATATACGCCAGACTGTGGGGCAGAGGCCAGGTGATAGGAGGCCAGCTGGGTCTCCTGCCCACTGAGGAAGTGAATGACGGAGGCTAGTGCCTTCAACCACCACCCCCACCCACTCCCACCATGTTACACAGAGAAAACCTGAGATCTGTGAGCCATGATACCTGGGCCACCTCCTCTGGTGTCCGCCTGCATGGATGTGTGATTTCAAGGCTCTGTCATCTGGACACCAAGCCTCTCGGGCTCACCAGTGTGAGGAAGACAAAGTGGGGGGCTCCTGCGGAGGCACCCCCACATGGCCCAGCCCCGTGCACGGGCAGGAAAGAGGATCCCACTTGGCTCCTGCCACACTGTCCTCCCCAAGAATCGCAAAATCCATAAGAATTCTGACAGTGGAGGCAGCCGAGAGCAGGCTCCCAGGCAGCACATCGGGAGCACCTGTCAGAACAGACGCAGGATGCTCTGGGAAGCAGGTGTCCTGGGAAGGTGAGCAAGCCTGGGCCTGCCCGTGCTCTCCAGCCCCTGCTGTCCAGTGTGTCCCAGAGCTCAGGGAGGCTGGAGGGAGGCAGGAGCTGGGGTGCCAAGCGTTTCCTATGTTCACAGCCGGGACGGGGGAGACGAGGGAGGAGATGGGGGGCAGAACAGGGTGAGAGTGAAATATCTTCTCACCACGGTAAAGGAGTGTAAAGAAGTGACCACAACCCACAGGGGTGGGCCTGCCCCTGTGACCCCTCCCTCCATGGTCCCCCGTCATCTGCCTCTCCCGTCATGCACCCGCCTGCACCCCCCGTCCCATGAAGGCGGTTGGTTGGTCCCAGGGAGGGAAGTCTGGGTTTCCTGGGAGCCTGGGCCCCTGCCCCGCCCCACACCTTGCTGCAGCCGGGAGTCCACGGCCAGGGAAGCAGGGCTGACGGCAGGTCTTAGGAGCAATGGGCGGCTTCTCACAGCCAGTGTGGAGGCCTTGAAGCATCCGGGGGTGGTGGGAAAAGTGCAGGCTGCTTGATAAAGTGCCCGAATGAAAACAGCCCTGCTGATAAGGCCCGAGGAGCCTTTAACAGTTTGGGGACCTTCTCACATGCATGCACACACACACATGTGTGCACAGACAGAAACACACAGCTCTAAAAGGGTCTGTGCGCCTCCCACCCCCAACCTTGGACACCGGTTGGGGACGAGCTCTCTCGCGTCTCAAACCCACTGGATTTCTGCCAGAAGAGGGAAGGCCACTTTACTATTTTCTACATCTGAACATGTCACTTGTTAGTGGGAAGTTTTATGTTTTCTCTTTGTTTTTCAAGATAGGCCTTCAACTCGAGGACAGTACAACAGAGTGATGTGTCTCTGTAGAGTTTTCCTGGCTTTTGCGCATGTGAAACGATGAAGCTAACTGGCTGGTCAGCACAGCTGAATGGCATCTTACGACGTACTGCCCTTTCCCTCCATCCTGGAAGCCGCCAACTTGGGGAACTTTCTAGAACTTTACATGTTCTTGAAGAGCTTCAGATGAAAGTTTAGGAAGTCTCTCATGGGAGAGATTTATGGTGGGGGGGGGAGTTGGGGGTCTTCTGGTGGACAACTGGGGTGAGAGGGGTCATCTCTGTCAGTGGAATGGGTGACTGTATAACTCAGGAGCCCATGAGAGCACAGCGCCCCACACAGCCTGAGGGGCCTGGCAGGGAAGGCGGGGGTGCAAGTCCTCACCCCCAGGACTGGCTGTGCCCCCAGCCTGGGGTTCCAGTAACACCTGAAGCCGTGTGGCACCCCCTCCCCATTCCTCATCAGCTCCCGTTGGTGTCCTCATCGGCCGCCAAGCAAACCACCACAGATGGGGTGGCGTAAACAGCAGATATTATTCTCAAAGTTCTAGAGACTGGAGGTGCAAGGTCAGGTGTGGGCAGC
>SJYV01018309.1:0-14348 GCA_006410875.1 Neotragus pygmaeus
CAATAAATGTTTTCTCAAGACCAGAATGATAGTTAAATAAAACCTTAATTTTTGTTTATAAATCTTTCTCTAGTAATCTGGGGCAAATCCAAAGGATACAATACACTAGTTATTAACCAGAATCTAAACAAGGAGAACATTCCATTTTGGAAAGAAATTATTGGTCCACTTGAGACATAGGTGATGTTTTGGTAGCAATAGTCCTAAAACTTCGCTTTGCAAGTGGCTCAGTGGTAAAGAATCCGCCTGTCAAGCAGAGTCACAGTTCAATCCCTGGGTCAGGAAGATCCCCTGGAGAAGGACCTAGCAACTCACTTCTTGCCTTTGAAATCCCATGCACAGAAGAGCCTGGAGGGCTACAGTCCATGGGATTGCAAAAGAGTCAGACACAGCTTAGCCACTAAACAACAACAAACCATTTGGACAAGTCTGTTTATGCACAACGATGCTAAATTGTAATTAATTAAGTTACTGATTTCTTTAATAACTTACATATATGCAAGATAAGTAGGCACTTACAGTTGTATGATCTTCTGCAAGGTAGTTTACTTTCTAAGGTTTGAAGATGAAGTAAGTCTAAGGTTTGAAGATGACAAAGCTCAGCTGTGTCCGACTCTTTGCGACCCCATGGACCGCAGCCTGCCAGGCTCCTCCATCCAGGGGATTTTCGAGGCAAGAATACTGGAGTGGGTTGACATTTCCTTCTCCAGGGTATCTTCCCATCCCAGGAATCAAACCCGGGTCTCCCGCATTGCAAGCAGACTCCTTACCATCTGAGCAACCGGGGAAGTCCTTTCTAAGGTTTAGCTTCTTCAATTAAGGAATGAAGATATTAAAATTTATTTCACTGAGTTATGTGAATTAGACATGACAATGTGTATAAAACCTGAAATGTAGAAAGTGAAGAATAAATGTTTGCTATGATTATATATTATGTCATATATATATATATAATCCAATTATAATTTAACATAATTATTATAATCCTGATATAATTTATCTGCAAAGCCTCTTAATATCACTCCCTTTTGACCTGAATCCCTTCAAGCATGCTTAGAACAGCTATGCAAATGTGTGCAACTTAATAAATGGTTATAAGAGTACCCTCTGGTTTTCTTTTCTCTCATACTTTTCTTTTTCCCAAACTTCTAAACGTATCCTAAACTTGTCTACCCTACCCCTGCCCAACTACTCCACAATTAAAAAGTAATAAGTACTTCTTTGTCAAGGACCCAGGGCTTACTGTGCCCTTCCCCCCCAACCTCTACCCCTTCCCTGCCGCTCACTCCCACAAAGGCCCTAGAACACTGCTCAGGAAGTTTTTGCCAACAGAGGCTGAAAGAAGAGCCAATCAAGATTTACGACTATCCCAGTTACTCATTCACAAAACGGATGGCCACAGCCCTGCCACTAGTGGAACTGTAGTAAATGTGACCCAGCTCTCCCCTCGGGGAGTTCACTAGCTGGTTTAAGACACAGGCATTTAAAAAAAAAATAAAATAAAATAAAAATAAAAGAGCAATTATAAAACAGGGCCAAGGGCACGTATAGGTTGTCATTTTTATGGGGTTCGTGCAGAGGTCAGGGAAAGCTTCCTGGGTGTGGTGGTACAGGCAACGGTGAACTAGGCAAAAAGAAAAAAAAAGGTGCCCCTTTAGAAAGTGGGATGTCTGAGATGTCCTGGTTTGTGCAGAGTGGCAAGATTCAAGGCAGAAGAGGCTGGGGCCCAGTCACAGACTTGGAATTTACCTGGTGCAAGTGAGGATTTTAACTCTGCCTGGACTTGCGGTTTTAACTTCCTGCTTTTTCCTGAGGTTTTCTGTGTACCTTCTTCTATTGATCCTAGCATCAAGAACAGCATCGTGGCTCTGGCTGAAAATGTGCGTTCTTGAGAAATTGGAGTCCCAGGGCAACAAAAAAGAAGCTTCTGGCACATTCTTATCACCACCTGCCACTGGGCTGAGTCTACAGCATGCTCCTGGTTTCTCCCAAGGCAGGTGCTGATTTCTTTTGGGTCATCAGGCTATATTTTTCCTTTTTTAAACTATATCATTTTTTTTTCCTGCTCAAGTGAGAAGTGTCTAGATTTTATTCTCACGTCTCTTTTCCCAGTTGCTGTTTCAAAAGAAAATTTCTGACTTTTAAGTCTGATTATTCTATTATTATAATGAGAAAAACAGTTACTCAAAATAAATGTGCTTATTGTAAGGTAGGTCTTCTTTTTAACAGCCACTGCAAAACCAGTGATGGCTTGGACTTTAGCTGAAGTCATAAACATTCATCACTCATTCAAATGATTCTTTCCTTTCATTCGTCTTGAAGATCAAATTCAAAGGAAATTTAATGAGTTAATGTTTCTGTTTTTCATTTCTTCATTGCAGTTGAGTCTGTTTCCCTCAAAACTTATTGCTCCATTGTCATATATTTAGGTGTATAGGATTTGTCTGTAATTTATCATTTCATCTGTTTCTTTTTTTTCCTGAAGCATTGAATCTTTAAAAATTCTAATACATGTCATTTGAAATTAAGTATGTCCCCTCCCCATCTCCCAATTTTTATTAAAGAGGAGCAAGTAAAAAGTGATATGAAAAAGAAAGGTACCAATAATGTTGTTTCACACATTAACTATAATGTGTGGTTTTAATCAGGAAAGCAAACTCAGCTGTGTTTTCACATTATTTTGTTCCTGCTAAGTTGCTTCAGTCATGTCTGACTTTGAGACCATATGGACTGCAGTCTGCCAGGCTCCCAGGCCTTCTGTCCATGGGATTCTCCAGGCATGAACTGAAGAGGGTTGCCATGCCCTCCCTCCAGGAGATCTACCTGACCCAGGGACTGAACCTGCGTCTCTTACACCTCCTGCATTGGCAGGTGAGTTCTTTACCACTAGCACCACCTGGAAAGCCCTTTCACACCATTGAGTAACATTAATTTTTTTCTCAGAAAGTCTTTCAAATGTTAACCACTGATTTTAAGTCAAAGGGTGTAATTTCTTCATCTGCAAATGATTATTTGGTTTTAGAGTCTTTCGCTGAGAGGAACAGAGGTTAGAATCATTGACAGGTAGTGGCAAGTAAGAGTGGCCACCTTGAGGCATCCAGGACTCGAGGTCAAGCTGGCCGTGGTGGGCAGGACACCGTGACTTAGCAGTAGGACTAAAGTGACCCAAAGAATTTGGATTTGTTTTTCCCCAAGACCATCATCATCAAGTCGAAGTCAGTCTGTACTTCTGTACACCAGCCTGAGAAAGCGGCAAGCTGTCTTTTTACATTTCTTTCCCTCTCCCTGATGTTCACCTTACCCTGATTCCATCTGCATGAAACGGCAGTGGTGGTGATGAGCCTGCTTCCTAAGGGCTGGCTCTTCCTGGGGTATTCTGTGTCTTCTAGCTCTCTGATTTCTTGAACAGTGAGGCCACGCTTTGGCTTCTATGCACAATCATCTGACCACCAGGCTGGCAGCCCTTGTGGGGCTTATGCTTTAACTTTGGGTTCAGAGCCTCCTTGGCTTTATTTGGCATTATTGTCACAGCTGTAGTTTTGCTTTTTGCCTCTATCAGGCTTTGATACAGTGGCCATTGTCGTCTTTCCCTCAGGATAATGAGATATGCTAGCACTACAAAGAATAATGCTTAAGATTTGCAGCAGCTGCATTTTTGTGTCTTAATTAAGTTTTATTAGACAGTATTTTCTTAGAACTCCATTTCTGTACTTATCTCCTTTTATTTATGCTATTTATTGCATTCTGATTCCCACATTATATAATATTAGGAGGTCTCTAAAAGCCGAAATCAGTATTTCGCGCATCTTTGACTTCCTATCCCTGTAAGATCTAATGTAAATGGCAGAGAGCAGTTTAGAAAGTATACACTGTATAAAATAAACTATAGCAGCAGCAAAGATATTGACTTGGAACCAGAATCATGGTCCAAATTCAGAAGTATTTACCTTTTTCCCCCCTGAGAAACCAGGATCTTTTTTAAAATGCTAATTTGCAGTTTGAAACTGTTGAAAATACAAGAAGCAGCAGCAAAAGAGACGAAGCAGGCACTTTTGGATATTATAATTACACCTAAGGATTGTTTTTATTATAGTTCTTCAGGTTTAATCATGCTCTTGATTCTGTGAAATGTCATGGAATCACAGGACGGGGGGCTCAAAAGGTCTTTAGTCTCTGTCTTTTAAAGAAATGCGAGTTTAAACTTCTGCAAACATTTACTTACCCTATAGTTTTCTTTTAAAATAACCAGGAAAAGAAGGAGCAAGAGGCCCAAAGATTTGTTTGGATAAATAATATTTTACTCAAGCCTTTTTGGTTAATCTAATACATCTGTTACATCTAATACATTTGTTCTCAGTTCTTCCTTTTCTTGCCACTTCTGGGATTTTCCTTTCTCTGGTCTCTTTCTCCTCTTTTCAAACAGAATTTTAAATCTCTCACTTTCCTGCTGTACAGAGAAATTTAGCGAGCAGTTTTTTTCTTGAGCATGCATCTACACCCTGTAGGTGATGCTAACCTCTGTCTAGTAGTGGTTAATTCAGACAGTTGCTACAAGAGGAGAGAGCTTTCTATCAGATTTTGGTGACTGAGATTTTTCTTCATCTTGTTACATTTTCATGTTCTCTTCTTCTAAATAAATAACTCCATCCCATCATTCTTTCAACACAGCGCTTCCTTTCCAGGAAGTAATACAACTTTGTTTCCTCTTTTTTTGGTACTCTGCTCCGGTCAACACCCATCATCTAGGTTTAGACCCAGAGCTGATTACAGTTTCTAAAAAAGGCCAGACCACTCCAGATTGTAGCATTCATGGGTGGTTGAAAGTGCTGATGACTCAGTTCCTGGGATTGGCCAAATACCACTATTTGCAAGTCAAACTATATTTTAGCACTGTTATTTTTAAATCTTCATTTGTTTTCCATCAGACTTCTGGGTTTTCTACCCTACTCATTTTGTTCTAGATTTAGTAAAGTTGTTACTTTTTTCCTACTCTGCAGGGTCAAAGGATTCTAAGGATTCAAACTGTGTATATGCTGCTTTTCTGACTATTTTTCTTTGATCAATTCAATACATTTAGATTGTACCGACTCTGATCATTTAGTTGTGGGCTTCCTGACCTGCTGTCTTGAGAGAGACTTCTGATAAATGTGATGATAGACACCCCATGCAGTGTGCTAATGGAGAAGCATGGTAGGGAAACCACTGGCTGTCAGGGAAGGGTCTCCATGAGGGGGAAACTATCTGGTGTCCTAAAGTCTGAGAAGCAGAGGGCCAGGTGAAGAGGATGGAATAGCAGGGGGAGAGAGTTCCAGGAAAATCAAACAGCAGGTAAAAGGCCTGAAGGTGAAAAAGAACATGGCCATGTTTAGGCAAACACATGCAAGTTCAGCATGGCTTGAGCATTAGACACAAGGCTGGGTGGGTAACGGGTACTACTAAAGTGTGGTAGAGACTTCTGTCATGCTAGGCTTTATGAATCATGTTAAGAAAGCTAAGAGTGATGGAGGACCTCTTAAGGGTCTTAAGAAAGAAGATGATATTAGTAATTTCAGAGGGCTTACTCTCGCCTTGGTATGTAAAATTGGAGGCCATGGGATCCCAATAGCTGGACATAGCAATAACCCAATAGAGACAGCATGGAGGCTCCAACTGAGGAGGGAAAAAATTAGATGAATTTGAAAACCACAAATATGGTAAAGTTGGAAAATGAGATGAAACACCCTGCCACTTCTATCATATTTGTCATTAAAATTACACAAGATTTGACTGTAATCCATGGAATTAGGGGCTGTAGTAAGCTCTTGAGAGAGGGCACTGAGGAACAGGAGTTCCGCGGTTTTCTTTGATGACAGCTTGCTTCACTAGCACTGTCTAGAAGTAGAGTGACCAGCCTTATAGGCATTAGATTGCTGCCATGCATGTATTTCAGGACTGGATGCCGGGAATGATATGCTGGCCGAGATGGTTCACTGATCTCAGCCCTGATCGGAACTCACCTGCACCACTGTATAGGTTCTAAAGTCTGCATTTGAAAGTGGTCCTAACTGGAACCTCTACAGAGAGGAATCAAAAGATAAGAGGCCCTCAAAACACATCATATAAGGAATAGGTCAAGAAAGTAAACCTATTCAAGACAAGAGGCACACAACAGCTCTCTTTGAATACCTGTAGGGTTCTTGAACTTGTTCTTTGTGACCTCAGAGGGGTGAGCTGGGGTCTATGGAAAGACAGGAGTTCCCAGGAGGTAGAGAATAGACTCTCACCCTGACATCCAAATTTTGGAGTTGACTGCAAAGTGAAGACAGTGTGCTCCCTCCCAGTGTGAATATTCAGCAGACGAGGCTGTGACCTCAAAAGTACCTTCCAGATCCAAGTCACTTATCTACCTTCATTCATTCTCCCGCTGACAGGCCTTGCACAGAGCAGAGTAGGAGATACCATGCCACTTGTACTAAGTATAGCAAATGAGTAATAAATATGTGATGAGTGCCAATGACACTTCCTGTGTTAGTGCTTGAGTTGTCACCACATCCTTTTTTTGGTGGATCTTTAGAAGCCTATCTTAGAATGAGGATTCACTGAAAATCAGTCATGATTTTGTCTGTACTGAAGTCCTAAGTTTCCTATTTGTATCCTTCTTTGGAAGAAGCACTGAAAGTGACCGTGGGTATAGGAACGAGGGTAATCATGATGGAGAAAGTAGGGGGATGGTTGGGAGTGGGCTTATAAAAAATTTTATGTTACAGTCCACTTCTCTAGGCCTTCCCTGGTGGCTCAGTGGTAAAGAATCTTCCTGCCAATGCAGGAGATGTGAGTTTGATTCCTGGGTTGGGAAGATATACTGGAGAAGGAAATGGCAACCCCCTCCAATATTCCTGCTGGGGGATCCCATGGACGAAGGAGCCTGGTACAGTTCATGGGGTCACAAAGAGTCGGACACAACTTAGTGATTAAACGTCAACAACAACCACTTATATAAGCCATCTCATTGGCAACTGGGAGATGTAATATCTAAACATCTTGTCCACCTTTTAGCAAAACATTTGATTTTTTAGTATCTACTTGCTCATGTTTCTTATCAAAACATGATCACAAAGATAAAATTTCTTATTTTTCCTCTTTCCCTTTCTATATTTTCCTTTTCAAACAATTTAGTCCAGAAGCCATTGGGTGAAATTAAGGAAATAACGATGGTCCAGAACAGGATGTAAAGCCCAAATGGGATGAGGAGGTTTCTGTCAGTGGGGGGGCCCAGCACAACATACCTGAGCGTGAGGAGATGAGGAGGCTGTCCATGCAGGCGTATGGGTGACGGCAACCCCGTGTGGGGTGCTGCGGCCTGAGAGGTGTGAAACGGCATATGCCTGAGGTCTAGGTTTGTCTGTTATATACGAAGAGGTTTGTTACATACAGGAGGATCAGTTAACTCAGTAAATATTGTAAAAAGGATAATGGGAGCTAGGTTTTTCAACGTCAGAAGATAGCATTATAATTAAGGAAACAGAAAAAACTAGATGTTAGATTGGGACTGGAGATATTAGTGTGAACTTATGGTTTTCAACGTATATAGATAGAGAAATAGGTTAGTTGTGTATATACATACACATATGTGGGCTGATGTATCCATGCATTTGATTGTATATACATGTATATTTAGCTTTATCCAATGAAGGAGTCCTGGAGCTGTGGCACCCCCATAGTATTACAAACAACTAGCACCTAGATCTTGGTTTCTAAACACTAATCTCTCCTCAAAGGGACCAGGACTTCTTGGAGAAATGAGTGATTTCCAGGGTGGGGAAGGAAAAGTACAAAATAAGCTGGAAATATCTTGTTTGGCTAAAAAGTAAGAAATTGTTTAAAAAATAACAGAGACTAACAAAAAGATGGAATAACTAGCTTTACAGGGTCCTGTTGACCAAATCTGGAGCAATTTGAGTATCAAAATAAATAATTATAGAAGTATAATATAATTGAATAAAATAGTTCTTTCTCAGTTAATTCATAAACATGTAAATTAAAAATAGTTTAACGATGAGTTATTTGCATGGTCTCAAAGTACTTTTTAAATGAAATACTTTTTAATTACAAAGGGGAAAGGGGAAATCCAAGAGTTGAGAAAACCAGAAAGAAAAAAATTTCACAAGAATTTTGAGGGAGGGGCTGAGGTTCTCCTGAAATCCTGGGTTTAAAAAATTTGTACACTGATATTAGTGGGCTGTATATATGTGGGTATTCAGATTAAAAGTTCACAATCTCACTTAGGTTCACCTTCACAACAACTGTAAAATAGAGGCATTACTGTTGTCTATTTTACACATAGGCAAACAAATGAGAAATTAAGCAACTTGCCACAGCCACTAAGTAGCTTCAGGATGTGAACTCAGGCCTGACTCTCAATGTGTTTCAATTTGAGAACCAATGTGGAGTCCCAGAGAGCCCACGGTAGCTCAGATGGTAAAGAATCTGCCTGCAGTGTCTGAGACCCAGGTTCGATCCCTGTGTTGGGAAGATCCTCTGGAAAAGGAAATGGCAACCCATTCCAGTACTCTTGCCTGGAGAATCCCATGGACAGAGAAGCCTAGCAGGCTACAGTCCATGGGGTAGCAAAGAGTCAGAAACGACTGAGCGACCTCACTTTCCATGGAGTCCCTGTTTCATGCTCATCACAGGCAAGATCTGCTGCAGTTTCTTAATTTCTCTAAATTAGTTCTGGCTGTAGGCCTGCTCAATATAGTTCATAATTTATAATGAACACATTTCATGTAAAACTCCATTTGTTGTTGTTGTTCAGTTGCTAAGTCATGTCTGACTCTTTGCATGCCCATGGACTGTAGTATTCCAGGCTCCTCTATCCTTTACTGTCTCCCGGAGTTTGCTCAGATTCATGCCTACTGAGCTGGTGATGGTATCTAACCTACTCATCCTCTGCCACCCTCTTCTCTTTTTGCCTTCAATCTTACTCAGCATCAGGATCTCATCCAATGAGTTGGCTCTTGGCATCAGGTGGCCAAAGTATTGGGGCTTCAGTTTAAGCAACAGTCATTCCAAAATATCTTCAGGGTTGATTTCCTTTAGGACTGACTGGTTTGATGTCCTTGTGGTTCAAGGAACTCTCAAGAGTTCTCTAACACCACAGTTCAAAAGCATTGATTCTTCAGCTCTCAGTCTTCTTTATGGTCCAACTCTAATATCTGTACATGGCTAATGGAAAAACCATAGCTTTAACTATATGGACCTTTGTTGACAAAGTGATGTCTCTGCTTTTTAATACATTGTCTAGGTTTGTCAGAGCTTTTCTTCCAAGAAGCAAGCATCGTCTAATTTCATGGTTGCAGTTGCCATGTGCAGTGAATTTGGAGTCCAAGAAGAGAAAAATTTGTCACTGCTTCTACTTTTCCCCCATCTATTTGCCATTGGGCTTTTCCCATAGCTCAGTTGGTAAAGAATCTCCCTGCAATGCAGGAGACCCAGGTTCAATTCCTGGGTCAGGAAGATCCCCTGCAGAAGGAAATGGTAACCCACTCCAGTATTCTTGCCTGGAGAATCCCATGGACAGAGGAGACTGGTAGGCTGCAGTCCCTGGGGTCGCAAGAGTCAGACACGACTTATCGGCTAAAGAGAGAGAGAGAGAGAAATGGAACTGAATGCCATGATCCTAGTTTTCTGAAATGTTGAGTTTCAAGCCAGCTTTTTCTCTCTCCTCTTTCACCCTCATCAAGAGGCTCGTTAATTCCTCTTTGCTTTCTGCCATTAGAATGGTATCATCTGCATATCTGAGGTTTATATTTCTCCTGGCAATCTTGATTCCAGCTTTTGAGTCGGTCAGCCTGGCATTTTGCATGATGTATTCTGTATATAAGTTAAATAAGCAGAGTGACAACATACAACCTTGATGTTCCCCGATTTTCAACCAATCCGATGTTCCATGTCCAGTTCTAACTGTTACTTCTTGACCTGCTTACAGATTTCTATGACCTGAACAAAGGAGGCGGGTCAGGTGGTCTGGTATTTGTTGGGGTCCTTTAATGAACCGGAACCTGGTGGTCCAGAGGCGATGATAAGAAAGTGAAAGAGGCTGAAAGTGAAAGAGGCTGAAAGTGAAAGAGGCTGATACTCCCTGGTTTATGCAGAAAACCAATAAAGTCCTTGACACAGGACTAGCATCTCTCATGAAGGCACCGGGCGCCCTCTCGATGGGGGGGTGAAGGCACAGGGCACCTTCTCAAGAGAGATTTAGAAGCCGGGGCAGGAGAGTGAGAAAGACGGGTCTCTGTGCTCCAAGGAATCAGCCGGAGAGAGAGAGAGAGACAGACAGACAGAGACAGAGACAGAGAGAGACAGAGAGAGAGAGAGAAAGAAAGACACAGGGACCCAAGCTCTGATGGAGCAAAGGTGCTTTAATGATTTTTCTGTGAGTATATATAGTCTGTAGTACAAGAAGTTTCTTTCGTCAATGATAAAGATCAGAAAACCAAATGTACAGTAACCATTACCACGGGAACAAGGGATGATGATGGTCACAAGGTCAGGAGACAATCCATATGTCAAGAAAGGGGATCGAGAGACTAAGCAGTTTTGTCATAAAGAGAATTTTTACTAAAGGAGATTCAAGCCTGTCTCACACAATGAACCCAGTTCCTGGGAGCAGCATGCTGTTCTGCAAAAAGAAACAAAGGGCTTGTGAGAAACAGCATGTAGGAATCCTTCTGTTAAACATTCCCTGACAGGTATTCCCATCTCTTTAAGAATTTTCCACAGTATATTGTGATCCACACAGTCAAATGTTTTACCATAGTCAGTGAAGCAGAAATAGATGCTTTTCTGCAATTCCCTTGCTTTTTCTATGATCCAAAAGATGTTGGCAATTTGATTTTTTGTTCTTCTGCCTTTTCCTAATCCAGCTTGTACATCTGTAAGTTCTTGCTTCATATATTGCTGAAGTCTAGCTTGAAGGATTTTGGGCATTACCTTGCTAGCATGTGAAATGAATGTAATTGTATGGCAATTTGAACATTCTTTGGCATTGCCTTTTTTTTCTGTTGGAGTGAAAACTGACCTTTTCCAGTCCTGTGGCCACTGCTGAGTTTTCCAGATTTGCTGGCATATTGACTGCAGCACCTTAACAGCATCATCTTTTAGGATTTGAAGTAGCTCAGCTGGGATATCATCACCTCCATTAGTTTTGTTCACAGTGATGCTTCCTAAGGCTCACTTGCACTCCAGGATGTCTGGCTCTAGGTGAGTGACCACACTGTCGTGGTTATCTGGGTCATTAAGACCTTTTTTGTACAGTTCTTCTGTGTATTTTTGCTACCTCTTCTTAATATCTTCTGCTTCTGTTAGGTCTATACCATTTCTGTCCTTTAATTGTGCCAATCTTTGCATGAAATGTTCCCCTGGTATCTCTAATTTTCTTGAAGAGATCTCTAGTCTTTCCCATTCTATTTCTTTGCACTGTTCACTTAAGAAGGCTTTCTTATATCTCCTTGCTTTTCTTTGAAACTCTGCATTCAGTTGGGTGTTTCTTTCCTTTTCTCCTTGGCTTTCTGCTTCTCTTCTTTTCTCAGCTATTTTTAAGGCCCCTTCAGGCAGCCATTTCGCCTTCTTGCATTTCTTTTTCTTTGGGATAATTTTGGCCGCTACCTCCTGTACAATGTTGTGAACCTCTGTTCATAGTTCTTCAGGAACTCTGTCTACCAAAAATAATCTCTTGAATCTATTTGTCAAAACAAGAGTCTGACATACAGTACTTGGGCACAATCTCAAAAATGACAGAATGATCTTGGTTTGTTTCCAAGGCAAATCATTCAACATCATAGTAAATCAAGTCTATGCCCTAGCCACTAACGCCAAAGAAGCTGAAGTCGAATTGTTCTGTGAAGACCTACAAGACCTTCTATAACTAACACCAATAAAGATACCCTTTACATTATCAAAAGGGATTGGAATGCAAAAATAAGAAGTCAAGTGATACCTGGAGGGAGGGAGGTTCAAGAGGGAGGGGACATACGTTTACCTAAGGTTGATTCACACTGATGTTTGGCAGAAACCAAAACAATTCTGCAAAGCATTTATCCTTCAATTAAAAAACAAATAAATTAAAAAAAAAAAAAGAGATACCTGGATTAACAGGCAAGTTTGGCCTTGGACTACAAAATGAAGCAGAGCAAAGGCTAACAGAGTTTTGCTAAGACAACACACTGATCAAACACCCTCTTCCAACAACACAAGAGACAGCTGTACACATGGACATCACCAGATGGTCAACACTGAAATCAGGTTGATTATATTTTTTGCAGCCAAATATGGAGGAGCTCTACATGGTCAGCAAAAACAAGACCAGGAGCTGACTATGGCTCGGATTATGAACTCCTTATTACAAAATTAAGGCTTAAATTAAAGAAAGTAGGGGAAAACATTAGACCATCTAGGTATGACCTAAATCAAATCATCATAAATTGTTGAAACAACAGATAATAAATCATATTCATCATCATAACAGCTAACTAATATTGAAGGATTGTCAAGTTCTAGATCCTGTTCTAGGCATTGAACATATTCATTTCATTTATTCCTCATAAAACCTGAAAAGTAGCACTATAACTACTCTCATNGGTGAATTTAACTCAGATGACCATAATATCTACTACTGCGGGCAGGAATCCCTCAGAAGAAATGGAGTACCATCATGGTCAACAAGAGTCCGAAATGGACTATACAAGTCATCTGAAATGTTAATTTAGATGCACGTAACATATTTTGTTATGAGGGTCTACTGGAGTGAAAATGTTGAACCAAATATGATACATATCTGGTATTTCTACAGCTACTGGACTGTATTAAATTGAAAATTCCTTAGCTATATTAAAAATTAAAATTTTTCTGCAATTCATAATTTCCTATAAAATCTATTGTGTGAAAAATTTGCTTATATCCCTGCTGTGCTTAGGAATTTATAAAATAGTCATTAATATTTGTTTCCACTCTAGGATGGAAGAGTCTCCTTAGATTGTAATATTTCTCCTTACTTCAGATTTTAAATACAAGCTTCATCTTGACATTCATACCACATATTAATACATAAAATTTCCTCTTTTTCACATACATAATACATCTATTCTATAATTAAAACACTTATGTAATCCTTGTTGAAACTTAATTTATGTTACTTGATAAGACTATAGAGAAGACATGTCTCTTCCATGATATCTTGTGTTCAAGTTCATATTTACAGCTTTGTTAATGTGATAGATATAATAAAATTGCAGTAAAATCAAGAGCAAGCTTAGGATATAATATATAAAAGTTATGGAGCACACTGCCATAATTTTCAATTCCTTTTTGTATTATTATAATTCTGATTGTGCTCTCCTGTGACAAGCATTATAATGAGAAGGAAAAATGCACAAAATTAATTTATTCTGAAGACAAAGATATTAATGAGGTGAAATGAGAGAATACACTTAAAATTTCTAACTGTCATTTTATAAGTTTTACAGCTTCTATACTTCATGGCTTTGTAAAATGAATTCTAACTTTACTTTTTATTATAAGAGGATTCAGCAACAGAGGGATCTGGTAGGATGAAGGATTAGTACTTCTAATAGAGTACAACTCAGATATAATTCTTATTTTTGCTTACAGAATTAAAGAAATTTTTTGCATTGTAGTGTGATAGATATTCACATATATAAAGTCCAAGACAGAACATTTTGCTTTATTTTTGGCTGATGATCTTACCTGAACTCTATAAACAATTTGAATGCACTAGACATTGACTTAATTGCTTAATTAATTCTTCAGATCATTGTATAGGATAGGTGCTGATATAATCCCTACTTAGTTACAGAAAGATCATTTAGCCAGACCACAAAGATGTTATATGACAGAGCCAGGATTCAAAACCAGAGATCCAGAGCTCATGTGTTTAACCACTCTACCATACTCCTCCTAGTCAACATGACACATATTCATGTTTTAACACACTATCATGTGATGAAATCTGTGATTACCACAATGGAAGATTTCAAAATTATCTACTTTTATTTTCCTTATTAGTATTAAAATGAACTATGATAACCATGGAACTAAATATTAGTTATTCCCTTTTTATAAAAGAAATGATGTCACAAGTAGTTATATCATCCTCGAATGTTTCTAATTTGCCTGAGAGAGAGATGTTCGTAAGTTAGGATCTATGGATATTTCTTTACCTTCCTAGGCTTGTTGCTGCTGCTGCTGCTAAATTGCTTCAGGTATGTGACTCTGTGCAGCCCCATAGACAGCAGCCCACCACCCTCCCCCTGGCCCCCTCCACCCCCGTCCCTGGCTGGGGTTGCCATTTC
>SJYV01018310.1:0-17441 GCA_006410875.1 Neotragus pygmaeus
GCCTGGGGAAGACGAGGTGATGAAGGGAGAGGCCCAGGGTCCCTGTCGGTCTGGGGTCCCTGCTGCTCCCAGACTATGATTGGCCAGGCTGTGTGTGGTCCCACCTCTTCTGTGCATACCTGCTGGTCCTTGCTCCCATGGGTCTTCCTTCTCCCCATGAGGCTGACAGGAAGCAGAGCCTGGGGGCTCCAAAAGGCTTTCCTCATCTGCGCTGTCTCCTCCAAATCCCAGAAAAAGGAAACATCCCACAGAAATCTGACATTTTAAAGTAATATTTAGCCTTAAGAGGATCCCATGCAGGGCAGACAGCAGGAGAAAGACCCAGAGGTGAGAAGCTGCTGATGACAGGCCAGGAAGCTGTAGGGGTGTGATTATCAGGGAGAATAAAGCTGGATCACTGGGGCGGGGTGGGGGGGGACGCTGGGGAGTGGAGAGAGCCTGAGGGCATGTGAGGTGAGGTGACGCCTGACTTTCCTCACCAGGTTTGGGTCAGGAAGGGGGGATGCAACCCCTGGAGACCAACCCCCCCCACCTCCACCGCCACCTCCACCTATACCCCAAGCAAAGCAAAGGCTGTAGGAGTTGGCTCAGAGTTGTAATTTGTCACAACTTCTGCCTTTGGGGTTGTTGTTATTCAGCCTCTAAGTTGTGTCCAACTCTGTGACCGCGTGGACTGGCGCACACCAGGCTTCCCTTGTCCTTCACGGTCTCCTGGAGTTTGCTCATACTCATGTCCATTGAGTTGGTGATGGCATCCAAGTATCTCATCCTCTGTCATCCCCTTCTGCCCTCCATCTTTCCCAGTGTCAGGAGTTTTCCAATGGGTCGCCTCTTTGCATCAGGTGGCCAAAGCATGAGCTTATCTTTAGACTGCTGGTTTGATTCCAGCTTGAAGGAGGTACTGGGGAGAGGGCCATCTTTTTCTCAGGCCCCCTCAGGAAACTTGGCCCCTTTCCTTTGGGGTTTCCTGCCCAGGACCTTCCACTGCCTTTGTTATGCAAATTAGAGGACCTTTATTCAGCTTGGCCCCTGAAAACAGACCTGGAATCCTCATTTGCTAAAAAGGCTTTGCTAAGTTGTTGACAAAATCAGCAAGATCAGGAGCAGGTAAGGAAATTAAGAGAAAGACCTCCCACAAGATGCACGACTTCTTCCAGCCTCAGTTACCCCCTATGCAACAAGAAAGAGTAAGACCTAGAGTGCTGCAACGCACAGTGGCTGTGTTGAGCCTGCTCACTGCACTGGTGCCTGCATAGGTCAATGAAGAGGAGAGTGTGTGCTTCAGGAAAATCTCAAGTCAGGGGTCTCACCTAGCCTTGTTTAAGGTCGACTCTGTGCAATCCCGTGCAGGTCCTGTAGGCGGCAGTGCAGATTCCTCTCTGCCGCCAGAGCTCGCCCCCTAGTGGGCAGGCGAAGAGAAAAAGTGCAGTACTGAGGGAGCCCCTAAGGGGAGTAGGTAAGAGTGGTTTCTTCAAAGAATTCAAACACTGCTGCGGAAAGCAAGTTATATTTACTTTCCCGACTGAGCGTCTTCACTTTCACTTTTCACTTGCATGCATTGGAGAAGGAAATGGCAACCCACTCCAGTATCCTTGCTTGGAGAATCCCAGGGATGGGGGAGCCTGGTGGGCTACTGTCTATGGGGTCGTGCAGAGTCGGACACGACTGAAGCGACTTAGCAGCAGCAGCAGCAGTTGTTCGTTTACTAGTTATGGAAT
Source organism: Neotragus pygmaeus (assembly GCA_006410875.1). Classification (NCBI taxonomy): domain Eukaryota; kingdom Metazoa; phylum Chordata; class Mammalia; order Artiodactyla; family Bovidae; genus Neotragus; species Neotragus pygmaeus. The sequence continues at coordinate 1,719 of SJYV01018310.1, forward strand.
GTATGGAAGAGTTTAAAGAACATTGCAATTAATGCCGTGTACCCATTGCCAAGGTTGGACAGTTACTAACATTTTGCCCCATCGCCTCTCTTCCTTTTCACACATGCACAGTTTTCCTCTGGACCATTTAGAAGTACTATGTAGAGACTGTGACATCTCACCCATAAGAAAATAAACGGGCATTCTCCTATATGAGCACGTTGGTAGGTATGATTACACCTACGAGAGCAATAGTTCAGCATCACCTAACATATAATCCACATTACAATCACAACATTTTCCCAGGATGCCTTTTATAGCTTTGTATAATTATTATTATTCAAAAACCAATCAAGTCTCGCTCACTGCCTTTGTTTCATCTGTTTAATTTCTTCTAGAACAAGGACCTACTTACTTCAGGGGTTTTTTGTTTGTCTAATTTTTTTGAGCATTTAGGCAGTTGTCTTACAAAATGCCCTCAATTTTAGGCTTGGTTTCTAATGAATAGATTCAAGTTAAGCATTTGTTGGCGCTGGAACTTCCAAGGCGCTGTTATTGTTTCCTTCTGAGGCGCTTCAGGAGATGTGTGCCAGGTGGCCCCACTCCTAGTGGCACTAAATTGGCCCTTGGTCCCTTTGTTAGGAGACGGCTGCCAAATGTTTATTGAAAAATGTCCACTTGTAATTGGATATCCTGTGGGGTGACACTTGGAGACTGTGTGAGTGTTATGTCCCCAGAGACTTTCACCCTATTTTTAGCAAACATCAAGTGATTCCTTCCTGACTCAATTATTACACTGGGGGGTGGGGGCGGGGAGGATTGCAAAATGATAACTTGCTAATTCCAGCATTCCTTCTAAATTTATTTAGCTGGCATTCTTCTGTCAAGAAGAGCTTTTCTTTCATATTTTTAGCAACTTGGTTGGAAAGTTTCAGGTCTGCCTTCTTTGGAACTCTTAGTTCAGAAGGTATGAGAGAGTGTGTTATAGTGAGTGTATGTGTGTGCGGGTGGGTGTGTATGTGAGAGAGACAGAGAATGAGATCTGCAGGCTGAGCCCTGCCCACAGAGGCGCTCTCGCGGAGGCCCACCATGAGCCCAGTGGAGCTGGTTCCTGCTGTTTGGGCCTGCTTCACTCCTCTCCAGCTTCACTGTCTCCCTGGCTGTTTCTCGAGAGCTGTCAGCCTCTTCCTCCTCAGGACCTTTGCACTGCCCTGTGCCTGGAACCCCTTTCTCCAGTAGCCACACGGCTCACTTTCTTCTGCCCCCTGCCCAGGTGTCATCTGGCCAGATTTCCCGGTCACACATGTGATGTACCATCCCCTCCCCGTTACTGTCTATCTCTTACTCTCTGTTGTGCATCCTCCATAGCTGTCGTCATACCTGCCCCATAAGCATCATGAGAACAGGCCCTTTGTCCCACTGGTTCCGAGCCTAGAGTGGACCCTGACTACCCATAGGCAAGGAAGGGAGTTTGTGGCATGCAAGAAGGGACACACACGTGCGTGCTGATTGGTTGAGTTCCGTATGAGATCGAGCCCCTCCCCCGCGTTTCTGCTGCTGTGACCAGAGATATTCCCATCCTGGGCAGAGAGGATGGCTGTTTCTCGTCCCTGGAATAACGTGCGCCGCCAGCCGCCTCTTTCTCGGCACCTAGTTACAAAAGCCAGCAGAGCTGGAAGACTATCCACCCCCACTTCCTTGACATGATTTTGGGGGAATAAAAACAAATCAGAATTCATCAACTGTGAACAAAATTGTCAACTGTGAACTGTCAACAGTCTGGTTTAAAAATAGACGAGAGGTTGATGAAATACAGTGGAGAAAGCAATTTAAATAAAATGTTAAAAATAATACCCAAAGCGGGCAAGGCAACAGGAAGAGTGTGGTGTGGTGGAGAATGTGCCCAGCGGAGGCCTGCGTGAGCAGTGAACCAGAGAGAGGTTATTAGTTTTGCTTTACACATCACAGAGGAGAGAGATTTACTGGCCATTTGCGGGAAAACATTCACTCATTCCGACGTGTTGGCGTGTTATGTAAAATGGAAAGGAAGATTGGTTGGGAAATCTGCTAGCTCGTTTATTTTTAAATAGGTCAACATTTCGAATATTTCTGACCATTTGTGAAAATCTCTGGCTCTTCTTCCATCTTCTGTCTTACTGAAAAGGACATTTGTGTTTTACCAAGGCAAGGGGTCTCGAAGCTTTTGGGGTTTGTATTTATTTTTTTATTTGTGTTTGTAGAAATATGGGTTCTGCTACTCTGATTACAAAGTCCTTAACTTATTTCCCACTTCTTTGACTGCTGCTTTCAATAGTTAAGGCTGATTACTTATTTAGCTGCTTTATCATGAAATCAATATAAAGCCATGAATTTTTCACATTTCCTCTTTTCTAGGCCCAAGTCTCAGCTGATACATTGGCCAAGTTCTTTATGTCCAACTGCCCCATATCCTGAGGCTGCTGGTCCATGTTTTTCTGTCCTTCTTTTTAGGAGAATTGAACCATCTTGGCACAAGCTCTGCACTTTGTGAAACTGAGACAAGGTGATCCATCCTATAGGGACTCTTTTTTAAAACTCTGGATGGAAGGTGTGTTAGTTTGTGAGAGCTGCTGTAATGAAGTGCCACAAGCCGGGTGGCTTACACAACAGAAGTTTATCATCTCACAGTCCCAGAGGTGTAGGTCTGAAATGAAGGTGCAGGCAAGGCTGGTTTCTTCTGTGGCTGCCAGGGAGAAGCTGTCTCTTGCTTATTCTAGCTTCTGGCAGCCTCGTTCATTTCTTGTGGATAGCCCCCTTCCTCTGCATGACTCCTCACATCATCTTTCCTCTGTGTATGTCCAATTTTCCCCCTTTTCTAAGCATGCCCGTCACATTGGATTAGAGTCCACTCTAATGACTGCATTTTAACATGATTATCTCTGTCATATATTTCTAAATAAGCCACACTGTAAGATACTGGGGGTTAGGAGTCCAACATGAGGGACCAACACGAGGGATGTAATTCAACCCACAGTGCTAGGTATGAAGCTTTACCCCCCAGAGGGAGAGTCATGAGTCCTCTCTGCTCAGACCAGCTCCCAATACTGGCCAGGACTTGAAAGGTTCTCCCAGCTGGGCCCTGGTGACCTTCTGGTGGTCACTTTACATTGACTAAACTGTGTTCTTTCCCCATGTGATGGACAAGCTCCAGGGAGCCCCTCTGTCTTCAGCTCTTTGTGAGCTTGGATTGACTAAGTTGCTCTCCACTCCATATACTTTATTTATACCTGTCTGTTCCTCTTCTCTCCTCCAACTCCAAAGTTATTTTCCCTAAAATGAGGAATTATGGGCGTCACTTTCCAAGAATGTCATTTTTCAGTTTGTTTTTATTAATAGAAGCCACCTCCAGGCTGCAGACTCTTAAGCGGTAGACTCACAGCCCACCCAGTTTAACTTGGAGCTCTGCAGATCCCATTTTGAAGCAGCCTTCTGAGGTGGGCTGGGGCTGGACATGGCTGGCTGTTTGGATCCTCTGGACCTGCAAGGCACATATGGAAGACGTGGGCCCAGGCTTCCTGAGCAAGTCCATACTGCTGAGAAAGCACCATCCATCATCCATAATTTTGCCAGTTTTCAACTCCTGCTTGGGAGAACACTGAGGGGGAGGGTGTGGGAGTGATGAGACTTGCTGTGTGGTCCTGAGGTGGGGCAGGAGCTAGTGGTGTCCCTGTGTTGTTGGAGGACATTTATTTCTCCCTCCCCACATCCCCGCAGGAAGATCCTTCCATTCCCTTGCTTTCTGTTCCCACTGCCCCTTTCCCAGGAACACTGCACATTTCCTGGTGTGTTGGAGCCTGGCATCTCTTGGATCAGGTTCATCTTTACAGCCAGGAGCAGAATCCCTGTACCGGCCAAGTAATGTGCCTTTGTTCTTCCTGACTCCCATTCTCTTGGCAGGTCTATACTCAGGGGTAGTATATACCTGCCTCGTGTCTCCAGAATCTCTGTACAGACCCAGGATGCTTCTGCCAGGTCCACCCCCATCTACATTTTGTCACTGCCTGTGATTGGTGGTTTGTGGACCAGAAGTTTCCTAGGTCTCTTGGCTGAGAGAGGGAGTGGAGGAGTGAAGGTCCCAGGTATGGTGCACAGCACAGTCCAATGGGAAGCCCTGCACTGTGAGGGTTCTGTATCCCCCCCTAGGTAAAGCTGGCACAATGATCATCTTTGGGCTTCTGTATCTTTTCTTCCATAATAAGGACCTAGGGAAGAGGGGACAAGGTAAGTGCCTGGCCGGTAACTGCCAGGGTGTGACTTGGCGAGGAGCTGCAGGGAGGGCGCATGAGTGAGGTTCCTGTGTTACAGGCCACAGGATGTCCCTGCCTAGAGATCATCCCTGGGGGGCATCCCCACACACGTGCGCTCACCTCCTCCTCCTAACCAGCTTCCTCCAGAGACATGGTTATAGTTGGTCATTACCTTGATAGAAGTCTGTAAACTGTGTTTTATATTTTATCATAATGTACTTGACGTATAGACATGTATGTATTATTTATATGTTGCTATGCCTACTAAAAAAGCCTTAAAATCCAACACCCAGCTTATGAAATAAACCATTCCCAGTGTTCACGAGGGCTGCTGTGGGCTCCTGTCTGATGCCGTTCTCAGCTTCCTCCCTGGAGGGAACCCCTGTCCTGATGGTATCTGTCAACACCCCCGCTTCTTTAAAGTAGCTTTTACCACATACATTGCATATCTCTAAATAGCACATTTCGAGCTTTATAAAAAAATGAAATTATAGCCTTTTGAGCTTCATTTAAATGCCACATATTGTTCTGGAAGATAAAAGGCAGATCTGTGTCCTTGAAGCATGCATTTTCACCACTGCAGATAAATATTGTTTTCTCTGGTGGCCCCATCCTGGAGGCAGGGAAGAGACCCGGCTGCCTGCACATGCTGAGACCCTGAGTGGCTGTGGAGGCGAGGACAGCGGGGCTGGCCGCGGAAGCCATGGTGCTAGAATCGCAGTGCGCTGGAGTCCCTAGGCCAGCCGAGGCTATATCCAGGGGCAGTTGTTCTGGGTATCTGGGAAGCAGATGGATTCCGACTCCAGTGATGGACCAGCATGAGCGGGGAGGCTGAAAGGCAGAGTGTTAAGTGTGGAGCTCAGAAAGAGGACCAGAAGCACGGCGGGCCAGTGATGGCTCACGACAGGCAGCTTGGATGCTGAGCTCTGGCACGTGCACTCCTTGTGCAGGCGGATCGGTGGCTCCTGGTGGCTAGAACAGAGGTTTAGAGCTGCAGAGCGAACCAGACCCCCCTTTCCAACTGTCCCTCAGCAGCTATTTACTGCACACCTGCTAGGTGCCAGGGCTATATATGTTTCATTATATCAAGTCAGGGATAAGACTGTGACTAAGACTTTCCCCTGTTATTATATACTTTAGGGTCTAGTGGAAAGTCACCTGTTGATAAATTATATGAGTGATTCCCAAATACTAGTGGCTTCTGACAGCAAGCGTTAGTTCCTTGTTCGTGTTGTGTATGAGCTGTGGATTAGCTTCAGCCCTGTTCCATGTCCTCTGCCGTCTGGGTCCCAGACCGAAGGTGCAGCCCTTATGGGGCACATGCAATTTCCGTGATAGATGGAAATAGCAGGAGGTGAAACCAGGCAGCGGTTCTTTGAAGGCTGCTCAGACCTGGCTGTTTGTGTATGTGTGCTAAATTGCTTTGGTCATGTCCAACTCTTTGCAACTCTATGGACTGTAACCGTCCAGGTTTCTCTGTTTATGGGATTCTCCAGGCAATAACACTGGAATGGGTTGCCATGCCCTTCTCCAGGGGATCTTCCCAACTGAGGGATTGAACCTGAGTCTCTTGTGTCTCTTACGTTGGCAGGGGTTCTTTGCCACAAGTGCCAGCTGGAAAACCTCATTCCTTACTCACAATCCACTGGCCAAAGACAGTCCTATGACTAGGACTGCTGTCACCATGGAGCTTTTATGGACAGCTGATGCTATCCCCATCAGCTTTCATGACACAAGGCACTGAGCAAAGTATAGGTTTGTCTTTTGGGAATGCCAGAGAATGTTTAGGAAGAGGATTACCATCCATCATAGGCATAAACAGCCAATTACAGTCACAGAATGATAAGGCTTTAGAGCGAGTCACTGTACTACTTCTGACTTTATAAATTTACATGTAAAACATGTATTTGTTCCTCTAAATTAGCTTTAGGGATTCTGTTGAGAAATAGTATGAGAATCCCTAGCCTGAGCCTGAGGCTTGTTACAGGGAGGTCGCCCAGGGGAGGAGGAGAAAGTAGAGCTGGCCATAGTGGTCTTCACCTCTGTGCTGTGCTAAGTCGCTTCAGTCATATCTGACTCTTTGCAACCCTATGGATGGTAGCCCACTAGGCTTCTCCATCCATGAGATTCTCCAAGTAAGAATAGTGGAGTGGGTTGCCATGCCTTCCTCTGGGGGATCTTCCCAACCCAGAGATGGGACCAGTGTCTCCTATGGCTCCTGCATTGCAGGTGGATTCTTTATCGCTGAGCCACTGGGGAAGCCTGGGCTTCACCTCTAGCCCTGGGCATATGCACACAGGCTGTGCCAGTTACAAAGAAGCTTCTCACCCTGGGCACCCACCTGCCAACTTCCAGTGTTCCTCCTGGCGCTCCTTCTGTCCATATGGACCCCCTGTAGGCACATCCCATACCTGGAGGCTCTTTAGCGCCACATCCCTACACACACACACACATACCCCTCCTTCTGTTACAGTCACGTCTACCTGGCTCTATAGGACCGCTCATCGTTTGCTCCTTCTCTGTGCTCGTTTTTCGCTTCTTCACTGTCAGTTGACATTTGTGGCCTGGGTCATGGCTTCCTCTCACATGGCCCCCAACATGCCTGCCACCACACCGGGCATGCACCAAACACCCAGCAATGTGCACAAAAGGAAGCCTTGCATTGAAAGGAAGCCAGCCCCCTGCTGGGTTGTCCATTGTGCTTTCTCTGCAGGGTCTCAGGTGACTGTGTGGGTGACAGTAGGGGTTACATGAGAGTGACTCCACCATGTGCAGATTGACACCCTCTCTCCTTCCCTCGGTGTGTAATTGAACAGCCCATCCATTCACAAGGAGCCAGGGTTCATCTGCACTCATGTGTTGCTTTGCAAACACTGGTGGCCTTTTCAAACGTATGCATTTGTGTTTTCCAAGGGCAAGGACCGTATCTGCTCTTTTCTTCCCTTTAAAAGATTCCCTGTAGCACCTGATAAGCGCTATACGCTCAGTGGGTGCTCCGTCCCCTCTGCCTACCTCCCCTTCCTTTGAACCAGCAGCAGATACCAACATGGTTCTGGGCCTGTGGGCCTTTGCAAAGACTGATTATATACTACCTTGATCTAGAGAATTTTGCAGGTGAAAAAGGGAGGAAACCCTTAGACAATTGAGACCCAGGCCCCTAGCGCAGTTGCATAATTAACCACACATGGAGTGCAGTGCAGACTGTCTGTTCTCTCGGGCCCTTTAGGTGACAGATACAGTGATGAGGACTGTTAAAGTGCTTGGCCCTGGAGTCAGTCAGAGTTTGAAATCCTGGGTTGTGAATGTCATGATCTTTCACAAATTATTTAGCATCTGAGTCTCCTTTTCTTAAACCGTAATGTAGAGATAATAAAATGCTGCTAACTGTTGTGGTCTTCTACATCTGTAAATGATATCCTTCTATCCTCCTGTTCTGAATCAGTTGAGACTTAAAAGTAAACAGCTGGCAGAGAGTGGCCGAAATACTCCCATTGCTACAGATGAAGGGATTGCCAAGAAAATGTATATGTTTGGGGCTTCCAGTTTTAAATCTTGGAATACAGTGAATGTTTCCTAGGCTAGACAGCCACAGGCATCCTCTGGGGGAAAGACTGTGTCAAACGTAGCTTTTGGATGGTTGAAGCAAAAGATCGCTCCTCAGTTGCTCCCAGGGGAAAGGGCTAGGCCTCACACAGCATCCAGACTTACTAAGTGGACTGTTACTCCTCCTCCCTGCTCCCTGAGCAGCTGAGTGGGTCTAGGCTTGCTACATACACAGGCAGAGCCTCCGTAGTGGGGCTAAGGGGACATGGTGGAGCAGCCTTCAGCCCTCCGTGTTTGTGGACCACAGATGTTAAATTTCATACTGGTACTCACATAGACAGTTATGGTTGAGTTTACCACTTATTAAAAGTAAGCTTCCTCATGCAGTGTTTTTAGACATTTATTTTATGCATTTGGGAAGACATAAAAAGCCATTTCTTAATTAACATTCTATAATTGAGACCTTTAACAGAGATGAACTTCCCTTTGCTTTGTCTCTGCTTCTGTGAGCCTAATCATGCTTAGAAGGGCACTGGCTGCTTCCCAAGGAGGCTGAGGAGGGAGGGGGCTCCTTGGCAGTGTTCTTACAGCTTTGTTCTGTCTGTCTTTTGCAGTGCAAGCTGGAGTTCCATGCTTGCTCCACCGGCAGAAGTCTCACCACCCTCTGTGATGGGCCATGTCCGTGTCTCCCAGAGCCCGAGCCACCAAAACCCAAGGCAGAAAAGAACGGTGAGTGGGCATCACACTGAAGGGCACTGGGTGGCCTGATGTGGCCAAGGTCTGCCCCAGACGCCAGGAACCTGGCCTTTAACAGAGCCAATCTAGTTTGGGCTGGGGAGATGGGTGTGCTTGGCAAGAGTATTCCGGTTTCATTTAGGAACTCCAAATTGAACTGCCTTCAACCTCCATTCAATAGAAAAAGAACTGGGAGTCTTTGAAAATAATTCTGTTAGACCAAGATATGCATTAGATTCTTTCTAGAGGTCAAATTGGCTATGGTGTAGGAAGGGCAGGGTTTCAGCGTTAAGACCAGGCCTGCACCTTGGTCTTCCTTGAACTCTAATCTCTAAATCCTTTGAACTTCTGAAAGCCAGATTTCAAAATATAGACTGCAGAGATGTTATGATGGTGAACAGTAGGCCCCCACTACTGGCGAAAGCATTTCTCTATGAATGTATTCTACTGGGCATGTGGCACAGAGCCAAGGAATGGATGCAAAGAGAACAACTTCCCAGGGGCTGTGGTTTCCTTTCCATGGCTGTGGGGGCGGGAAAGGTCGGGCCTAACCCAATGTTTTCATGATGGAGAAAGTAGTGTTGTCCCACTGGGTTCAGTCCCTTAAAAGCCTTCTGTAATGAAACCTAGATAGAAGCTTGCCTTCTGTGGAGCTGGGCTTTCTCAGCTGTAGCTGGCTGTACCATGAACAATGTTGGACATCTGTGTGTGAGTGAGTGGATGCCTGCACACACATGTGTTCTAAAGCCTGAAGCTATTTGTGATGGAGAAAGATGAATAGATGTGAGTGTTTATCCACTTGCCTCTTCCTAAGCTGTCTTGTCTTCTCCAAGGTGCAGAGATGAAGATGGTCAAGTGTAAGTTTGTTCATGGTAAACAAGAGAATATTGTGTTACAAGGTTTTTTGGGAAGTTTAACCCAGGATGCGGAAGGACATTGTAAACCGTGAAACACAGGGGTCACAAATCATCTCCGTAGACTACTCTTATAGTTATCAAAAGCTGATCTCATTGTGTTTTGACCTGATCATTTATAGAACTCCAGGAAGAAATGTTAACTGATCTATGCAAGCCTCCTTGAACTTTGGTGAGAAAACCAAAGCCCTGTGTGGTAAGCAGCAATATCCACAAAATTAACTTCTGTTTGGAGATGTCTTAAGACTTTTCTTAGGAAGTCTCCATAACCTCTTATTTCAAATATATTCTTTATTGCTTTTATTTACGCCTCTGTTCTGAGACAAGGAAACTGATGTAAGGAAGTCATTTCTGTGATTTGCCTGTAGTTTTCTGTGAGAAGGCTTTATGATTCTTTAAACAAAGTACAACCCTTGTGACTTCATGGTGGGCTTGTCACATCTGATTAAATCAGATTCGTTCTCAAGTATGACTCGCCAGGTATGGCCTTAGGTGTGCCATTTATTTATTCAGTCACTTACTAGTGAAAACTGGAACAAAGTCTTATCAAACCTATGCAAGTAACTGCATTGTCATTAAAAGTAGAAATCTGAGAGGCTGGTGAGAACAAGATTACCACTTGAAAGTATTTCATTTTGAACTGTTTGTAAAAGTGACCATTAGGTTAATAGTGAGAATAGGTCAGGAAGAAAGCATAAGAATTTTATTAAATGATTATCAGAAAGAACCATAAAAAATAATAGCAGCAATATTCTAAAACCAGTGATCAAAATTATCTATCCTTCATTAGTTCCTGCAGTCTTGTATAATTATTTTTTGTCCCACTGACCCTTGGGTCAACAGTTTGCTTTTATGAAGTCGTCAGAGTCTGGGAACTGCCCTCTCAGTCTCTAGTATCATCTAGCTGTTGTCTAAGAAATATCACTTTTGAAGCCTGTAGCAAGAAAGGCATCTGTTACTTGTACTCACTGGGCACAGTTCTTACCATGAGGCTCTGAGATTGCCCTTCTTGGTCAGAGACCCAATTTATGCTGTGACTTAAAGCAAATATTTTATATAAGCATTAAGGAAAGCAGGAACTACCTACTGGTGATAAGACAGAACATCTGTAGTTAATTTAGTATATATCCAACAATATTTTAATGAAGGAGAGTATAATCCTCTATTAGGATAGGGTGCTTAACTATTTAATACAGATTGGATCTGTGTTTCCCTGGGGGACAAGGGCATATTATGGGCAGTGAGGGCACTGATAGAGCTCCAGGATCATTATGTGAAATGAAACATTTAAATGAAGAATATTCTACCTGGAGCAGAATCAGCCGAGGGAAGCCTGACTTTTTCCTTTGAGTTGATGATTCTTTCCACGTAGCTCTCAAAATAGTTTGTGGCAGGCAGTGAGCACTGAACTGAGGTTGTGGCAACTGGGATAAAGAAGAGGGAATGGGTGCTCAAGAGGGATCAGAGATGAAATGAAGAGCAGCTTTCATTTGGCCACTTGGCTGTCAAGGTGGAGGGTGGAGGGGCATGCCCACCTATCCACCTTCCTTAACCTGGTGGCCGCCCCTCTCTGAAGCTGTATGCGGTGGGAGTGGCATTCACAGGCCACTCTGTCCATGAGACACTTTGTGGCTCTGAATGGTGTTGGGAGCACTCTTGTGTCTGTGCCTATTACAGAAATGACATTTCATCATCTCACAAATACAGGTATATCAAAAATGTGACATTGTTGTTGTTAATGATACTTTATTTTCAACCTCTCCTCTATTCTGAACCCTGGTTTCTTCTGGTAATATGAACATTAGTGTGGTCATTTCCAGGTAAATTCTATTTATTTGGGATTGTATCTAAACTCTAGAAAGTAGGATTGGGATGGGGGCTTATGAGCGACCATATTGGTGTGAGGTGGTTCCTGGTGTGTCTTTCTTTGGCATCTACCTCTCTGGGGTTTTGTTATTTTTAATTAGTTGTCCAGCCATGCTCACCCTCAGTGCAGCCAAGGAGAGACGTTCTGAGACCTTCTCTGTGACCTCTGCTACGCATGCTCATTCAGGTCACACTGAGTCCTCTTTCTTCTAAGTCCTACACATTTTGGTTCACTCATCCTCTCACCACCCCTCCTTGGCCCCTTTCAGGGCCACAACAAAGCTTGAGGATGTCGTTCTATGACCTTCTGATGTCAAGAAAGCCTGTGATGGGTTTGTTCTCTCAAGCCCTCTCTCCTCGAATCTGCCTGGCAACCATTTCTCTTCCATGCAGAGGACATCTTTACAAGACTGGTTTCAGAATGGGCTTCATTAGTAGCGAGACACAGGTGCTCTTTGTTGTGGAGCTCCAGCTCCCAAGTGTTTCAGGATCACCTCTTCCTGCCTAGGACCCAGAGGTGACTTTGGAGGCAGGAAAGTGCTGTGGTGGGCAGAACTTTCCTGGGGACGCAGCAGTCTCTGCCTGTGCTTCTCCTTCCCCATACATGACCTCTTGCAGCCCCAATACTTGTGACCAGTACTGGGTGTGAACATCCAAGGTTTGCGAGGCCAGGATCTAACTTACTCTCTTTCTGATCGTGCTGTGCTTCTTCCAGCGTTTGGCTGTTTGAATTACAGCAGACCCAGTTCTTGCAAGTCAAAAGTGTCTTGTCTAATCAGATTTGGTTTCAAGAATATTTTTAGGAAATCAAAGACAAATTGTTGAGTTTTGTGTTCTCTCTTTGTTTTTTTCTGGCATCTTTTCTTTGATGTGGCCCCTGAGGTGATGGTAGAAGGTGGAGTCATCATTCACTACCTCTAAATATTTCCTCTCACATCTCTCAGTTGCCTTTTGGCCTTGGACAAGTTACTTAATTGCTTTATCCCTCATCTCTATGATGCCAGACCAACCGCAGGAGTATGGAGTAATGATTGTCCATAGGAAGGGAAACATTAAAAAGAGGGATATGAGATTGAAATCCACATATTAAGCCTGGGTTTCTGTACCATCTCTAAGAGTTTCTCAGGAAAGATCCTTCCCCTGTCTTTTCTGGTATTAATGCCGAAAGCTCAGCTTCTCTGTATGTGGGTGCCAAATCGAGTCTTGGAGACAGAGTTTTGGGTGAAATAGAAAATAATAGCTTTATTGCTTTACCAGGCGAAAGGGGTCAAAGCTGGCTAATACCCTCAAAACGATGTGTCCCAGCTTGAAGAAGGTAGTGAGAAGTTTTATAGTAATTGTTCAAAAAAGGCGTGATCAGCTCGTGGACATTCTTTGATGGGTTGGTGGTGGGATAAGTAGGAGTCAGCGTCATCAACCTTCAGGTCCAACTGGTCTGGAGTCTACATGGTTGTGGGCAGCATACCATCGTTAATCGTCAACTTCTCCTACTTGGAGGGGGTTTCAGTATCTGCACAACAGCTCGATAGATTTTGTCTATCCATTGATGAGGAAACAGGACCTTGCCCCAAGGTTGCTCTTGACTGTTTCTCCCTGGTCTTGCATCACCTCCTGTTAATTATCTTTGCTGCTTGAATCTGGCCATTGGACCTCAGGGAAGGTTATGGAGGCTGAATGAAGGCTGCTTCCTATAATCAAAGAAATAGGAGACACAGAAAGACCTGTGCCCAGGAGCCCCACAGGGCCCTACATGCTATCAGTATTTTCTGGCACCCACAGCTGGCCCAGCTAGGAAGTTGCCTCTCACTAGCCCCGTTCCACATCTGCTCCTGTTGCCACCCTGACTCCATCCCTCCGCTCGACACCGAGGCAGTGCTTCCCCCGGCCTGGGCTCCACAGCCTTGTTCTCTCTGGAGGAGGGACTCTGAGCTCCCTCCTGGCTGAGATGAACATTTCATAGTTGCAGGTATCCGGTCAGGAAAGATCTCCCCTAACTTCCTTCCCACCATGTTGAGGGGACCCTGGTGTTCCTCGAAAGTGCCTCAGGTTTCCACACAGGGACCGTGGAAAGCCGAGTGGGTGGGGACTTCCGATCTCCCCTAGAATGACTCCATTTTTCTGCTTTACCACCTCAGATCATATTGGCAGGAAGAGGGTTTTGGCACCAGCAAGCCATCGTTCAGTTTCCATTCACTCTGAGGAAACTGGGGCTCTCCAGAGAGAAAGCATCTCTCCTCAGCTCAGATGGTGAGAAGGTGTGGGTAGGGTCAGTCTGGGCCTCTTCCCTCGTAGGCTGTGCCTCGTGCCTCCCCTGCCCGCCCCCCACCATGTGTACTCCCTGCGGTAACAGTCAGCTAGGTCCTCAGCCTGAAGACGGTTCAGGGTCTATAGCTGTGTTTGGCAGGAGTTAGTTATTTCTCCGGGGTCTGATGTCACTTGCCTGAATCTTGAAGTGTGAACCATCAGGCAAAGAATGTCACTGCGTTCCCACAAGCAGCCAGGGTTCAAAGCCATTCTGTAGACTCTCTCCCACCCCACCCCCAACCTTTGGAGGAGGAAGCTGAGAAAATAGCACCGTCTCTAAAGCTAGCTCCTTCTTCGCGTCTGTTGTCACAGGTTAGTTATTTCTGTTTTTAATTTTTCTCTGTGTTGTTTTCTAATTGGAGTATAATTGCTTAAAAATGTTGTGTTCATTTTTGCTATACAACAGTGTGAATCAGCTGTAAGTGTATATATGTCCCCTTCCTCTTGAACCTCCCTTCCACCCCCACCCCAACTCATCTCACCCCTCTCGGTCACCATGGAGCACCGAGCTGAGCTCCCTGTGCCATGCAGCAGCTTCCCATCAGCTGTCTATTTTGCACATGGTGGTGTGTGTATGTTAGTGTTACTCTAGCTTCCCATCAGCTGTCTATTTTGCACAGGGTAGTGTGTATATGTTAGTGTTACTCTCTCAGTTCATCCCACCCTCTCTCTCCTCATCTGTGTCCACAAGTCCATTCTCAATTTATGCATCACTGTTCCTGCCCTGCAAATAGGCTCACCAGTGCCATTTTTCTAGATTGCAAAATCTTTACAGACACGCTAAAGTTTAGATAATTTGGTGTCACCAGACTAGGTTAGCTTTTGGAACAAGGATGTGGGTCCAGCCAGTTGGCCTCAGGAGTTCTGGAGAAGGCTGTGAGGCTGTCAGCGTCTCCTGTCCTGACCTTGCTGGGGGGTTGGGGGCAGCGTGGGGCCATGTTTGGTTCCACAGATCCTTCCCACGTGGCATGCTAAAGAGGAAATAACAAATTCCCTCCAGCTGAGCTATTTGAAACAGTAGAAAAATAGTCTACAATGATTTTCTCTCCTCAAATGGTGATTTCAACCCAAGGGCCGGATGCTGAGGGGGAAAAAAGTCCTGGGTTGACAGGCGGCTGTCTAATTCCATTACTTATCACAAGTCAAGTTGGGGAAATGTGTTTAAACGGGAACAGGAGGTGGTGCCAAAGAGACAGGATAAAGAGTTCTTCCTCGCTGTGATGTCTCAATGGAAAAATCCTAAAAGCATCCTGCTGCTGAGGCTCCCAGCAAAATGAAGATTTATCTTTGCATCCAGGGAAGAACATTTTTCTTTAATGCCTATTGTGTAACAGGGTGAAGGCCCCAGGCTTGCAAACTGGCAGTTTGAAAGTAGTTTCTGTTAACCTTTTCCATAGCCATTCAAGTCTGCTCACTTATTATTCAGTACTATATTATGGCCAGAAATTAAACATGTAAAGGTACATGTAATTTTTAGAGCCTTGTTATTATAAATGCCATGACCTTTAAAAAAAAAAAAAAAGAAAGAAAGAAAGAAAAAAAAAAAAAGAAGCTTGAGAATGAAATTGGCAACTGCACCCAAGAAGAAAAACACACTTGTCAGGACTCTGGAGGTAAATACCGACTTTGGCCTTGAACTCAGATTCTTCTTCTGTGAGTTCGGCTCTGGGAAAGTATACCACAGGTTCTCCTGGCTATTCTGAAGCTTTCTTGGTCACAACTGACTGGGGGAAGGCTGCAAGCAAAGAGACACAACAGGCTAAACTGGGGCAGGGTGACCAATTCATAGCCAGAGTCCAGAGAAGGAGATAGAGGCTTGTGCTAGAAATTAATGTCTTTGATAGTTCACTCAGACAGCTCTCTCCTGCCATTATTATTTATTTATAAATTAATACCCATTCTTATATAAAATCCAAATATTGTGGCAAAAGTGGCCCATATTCCCAGTTCTATCAGCTTTCTCTTCATGGGTTTCAGATTATTTTTTTTGGAAACATAAAGATGTTTGTTTTGTAAACATCTAATATACAGTGGCACCCCACTCCAGTACTCTTGCCTGGAAAATCCCATGGATGGAGGAGCCTGGTAGGCTGCAG